>SJXQ01009236.1:0-28679 GCA_006408695.1 Aepyceros melampus | reverse complement strand
TTTTTTTTTTTTTTTTTTTTACTTTTGACCATGCTCTGCTGCATGTGGGATCTTATTGCCCCAACCAGGGATCAAACCCACACCCCCTGCATTGGAAGTGAAGAGTCTTAACCACTGGACCACCAAGGAAGTCCTGTATGTCAACTGAATGAGACAGTTCAGAAAGAGAATTGATAGTGCCAGAGAGAAAGTAAGTATTCCATTATAGGAACAAATTTCTTGGGAAGACAAGGTAGAAGTCAAGGTTTTAAAAAGAGTGAGGATGTTTCTTTCATTTTAATAAGAATGTAGAGTATGTGGATTCCATCTGATGCAAAATGATGATAGAATCAATAGTGGGAAGATAAAGTGCTTCTATTTTCTTCTGTGAAATATGCAATGAAGTTAGCACCTGACAGTGAGCCAGGCATGGGAAAGTTAAATGGAGAAGGGTGCAATAGTCACCCTAGATTGAAAACAGGAAAGCAAATGAAGAGAGCTAAATGCAGTCAGATCTTCAGACAGCGCAGTAACTTGCACAGTGACAGCGATAGGCACAGATACTTGCTTCGGGTCTTGCAGTATTTAGCTTCTCTGATACAGTAATGAGAACAGTGATAGTTAGATTTAGCATATAAATACTTAGGCTTGGATGTTTTCCAGATTAGATGAGAGGAGAGTGTTGAAAGGAAATCAAGGTTATTTGCAAAGAGATGTTACATGCTGAATCGCTGAATTTAAGCTGGTAAATTGGGGAATGAAGATGAGAGGAGAGTGATGCGATGAGAAAATGGCACAGTCCGTAGATTGAGTATCAACGAGGTTTCAGCCCCACTCGAGAAAGACTGGAGAAACGGAGATAAAATGAGTAGTAATGAAGCCAAAGGATAGGATATTTGACTTAGAGATTTTGGATTTGCTCCAGTTTTTAGTGTCATTTGGAAAAGGGAAGGGCAACTTGAGTGGGTGGCTCAGATCATTGGAGCTTAAAGGTCACTAATTAAAGAGGTCAGAGAGATGGGTGGGTCAGAGACTGTGAACATCAAGTCACCAATTATAGTCCTAGCGGCAGCAGTGCTGAGGGAATCAGTGAGCTGGATGCTAATGAAACTAATCAATGAATGAGGATGACCTAGAAGTGGTCCATAGGAACATACTTCAAAGAAGTTTTGAAGGAAGAAGAAAGAAAAAGAGATTGGAAGTGGTAATGTGAAGGAGCAAGGACACCCATGCACAGGGAAACTTGAGGGACAAAATGGCAAGCCACTCCAGTACTCTTGCCTAGAAAATCTCATGGACTGAGGAGCTTGGTAGGCTGCAGTCCATGGAGTCGCTACTAGTTGGACACGACTGAGCGACTTCACTTTCACGCATTGGAGAAAGAAATGGCAACTCACTCCAGTGTTCTTGCCTGGAGAATCCCAGGGACGGGGTAGCCTGGTGGGCTGCCGTCTATGGGGTCGCACAGAGTCGGACACGACTGAAGTGACTTAGCAACAGCAGTGAATGGAGCATCTTCAGTGCACAGCCATGTGTCAGTTAAAGCAATATGAGAAAGGGAATGTCTGTATAATAAATAGGTTAAAGTGGTTTATTGATGATGGATCATGAGTTCCACAAGACCAAAAGGAAGATTCATAGCAGGCGAGAGGTATACCATATGAAGAAATGTGAGGATGGGTAGTTATATCATAACAATGGGGCTTCCCTGGTGGCTCAGATGGTAAAGAATCTGCCTGCAATGTGAGAAACACAGGTTCAATCCTGGGTTGGGAAGGTTCCATGGAAAAGGGAATGGCAACCCACAGCAATATTCTTGTCTGGAATGTTCCATGGACAGAGGACCCTGGCAAGCTAGTCCATAGGGTCTCAAAGAGTCTTGAACATGACTGAATGAGTAACACACACACACACACACACACACACATACACACACACACACATACACACACCCCATGAGAAGGCATGGAGGATGAGGTGACTGGCATTGGCCTAAAGCACCAAGCAGTGAGTATCTCATGTGAGAAACACAGGTTCAATCCTGGGTTGGGAAGGTTCCATGGAAAAGGGAATGGCAACCCACAGCAATATTCTTGTCTGGAATGTTCCATGGACAGAGGACCCTGGCAAGCTAGTCCATAGGGTCTCAAAGAGTCTTGAACATGACTGAATGAGTAACACACACACACACACACACACACACATACACACACACACACATACACACACCCCATGAGAAGGCATGGAGGATGAGGTGACTGGCATTGGCCTAAAGCACCAAGCAGTGAGTATCTCAGGGTGGTCAGCCACTCCCTGATGAAGAATTGAAGCAGCGTGGAGCATGTAGAGATATTTTCCTTTCATTTTTCATTAGGAATTCACTTTGGAATTTTTAAATTTATCTTTAAATGAATTCACTGTAGGCAGCTCTTATTAATCTGTTTAACATTATCATTTTTATTGTAAAAATATTCATGGTTACAGTTTTAAAACTTCAAATAGTGTAGAAATTGTGGGGTGAAATGTAAATGCCTCCATTTATTTCACCTCACCGTTAGATAATTATGCCCTTTAAATAACCAGTGTTAACCATTTCTTATGTGTTATTTCAGAAATAACAAATCCAAAACCACATATACAGTTATGTATATTATCTTATACTTTCTTTTTTCCCTTTAATTGAATAAGATGAAATTTCTGTAATTCTTCTAAGTGTATACATACATATCTCCTATTCAAAGCCTGCATAGTCTTCATTATGAGATAAACCCTATAAAAGGGTATATGCAGTACTATCATACTGGCCCGGAGAAGGCAATGGCACCTCACTCCAGTACTCTTGCCTGGAAAATCCCATGGATGGAGGAGCCTGGTAGGCTTCAGTCCATGGGGTCGCTAAGTCGGACCTGACTGAGCGACTTCACTTTCACCTTTCGCTTTCATGCATTGGAGAAGGAAATGGCAACCCACTCCAGTGTTCTTGCCTGGAGAATCCCAGGGACGGGGGAGCCTGGTGGGCTGCCGTCTATGGGTCGCACAGAGTCGGACACGACTGAAGTGACTTAGCATCATACTGGCCACTGCTATTCCTGAAGACCCAGAAGCATGAGGGCTAATTCTGATTAAGACTCTCAATAAAAGATTTTAGTAAGATCAATAAAGAACTGACTCAGAGCAAATAAATGAATGGAAATATTGCCTTTCAGCAGCCATCTCACCTGGATCAGTGACTTGCAAAGTTTGCCTGTTGCTCTCACATGTTAATCAAGCAGTCAAAGCCATGGTTAAGGCCAGTGGTACTGCCACTCAGAGGGAAGCACTTGTATTGATATTGAGACTTTTTAAATTTTTAATTACTGAGAATGATGACTCATCACTGGTCAACTGGGGTCATTTTATCTCCTAGTTTATCTCCTAATGTCCTGGGAAATAGGGGCTTCCCAGGTGGCTCAGTGGTAAAGAATCTGCAGGCTAATGCAGGAGACACAGGAGACTTGGGTTTGATCCCTGGGTAGAGAAGAAGATTCTCTGGCAAAGGGACTGGCAACCCACTCCAGCATTCTTGCATGGAGAATCCCATGGATGGAGGAGCTTGAATCATTTCTATTTGTCTTATTTAGCTAAATGTATATACTTTTCTTTAGGTCTTCATTGCGAGGGAAAGCAATAACAAAAATAAAAACAGATCCTTCATAACAGAAGGCTCAGATCTGGCAATTGACAGAACCTGTTTCTACAAACTTGTGTTCACAGAGATA
This sequence comes from Aepyceros melampus, assembly GCA_006408695.1. Lineage (NCBI taxonomy): Eukaryota > Metazoa > Chordata > Mammalia > Artiodactyla > Bovidae > Aepyceros > Aepyceros melampus. The sequence continues at coordinate 24,942 of SJXQ01009236.1, read as the reverse complement.
CTCTGCATTTTGTAGATCAGTTGCAGGCCTGAAAAACTGATTTCTTTACCTATTGAATTTTACACAAAATGAAAAATAAGTTTCCTCATAAAAGCCATAAATTTGTTGATTTTTAAAAAAATACTTTTCAAGCACTTTTAGTCTAAAACCAAATTGAGAAACTGTTATAGAGACTTCCCTTAAGCCCCTGCTCACACACAAATGAAATGTCCCCAATTATTGACATTGTCCATCACAACAGTATATTTGCTACAACTGATAAGCAATATTGTCATAATCACACAAATTTAATCACCTCCCAAAGTTTCCATCTCTGAATTCCATCACATTGGAAATTTCCACATATAACTCAGGAGAGGTGAGAGACCACAAACATTTAAACAGGCAGCAGACCTCCTAAAGACTATATGGGTACTTTCTGTCATTTGAGAAACATAAATTCCTTTTTAAAATTGTTTTATTGGAGTCGTTGATTTACAATGTTGTGTTAGTTTTAGATGTATAGCAAAGTGAATCAGTTATACATACACATATATTCAGTCTCTTTTCAGCTGCTTTTCCCAAATAGGCCATTACAGAATATTGAAGAGAGCTCCCTGTGCTACACAGTAGGTCCTTATTGGTTATCTATTTTATAAATAGTAGCGTGTATATGTCAGTCTCAGTCTCCCAATTTATCCCTCTCCCTCTTAGCCCCTAGTAACTGTAAGTTTGTTTTCTACATCTGTGACTCTGTTTTGTAAATAAGTTCATTTGTACTCCTTTTTTAGATTCCACGTATAAGTGATATATGATATTTGTCTTTCTGTGTCTAACTTACTTCATGCAGTATAACAATCTCTAGGTCCATTCATGTTGCTGCAAATGGCTTTATTTTGTTCTTTTTTTATGGCTGAGAAAACTGAGTGCCAAAGAATTGATGCTTTTGACCTGTGGTGTTGGAGAAGACTCTTGAGAGTCCCTTGGACTGCATCTGCAGCCATGAAATTAAGACGCTTACTCCTTGGAAGAAAAGTTATGACCAACCTAGATAACATATTCAAAAGCAGAGACATTACTTTGCCAACTAAGGTCCATCTAGTCAAGGCTATGGTTTTTCCTGTGGTCATGTCTGGATGTGAGAGTTGGACTGTGAAGAAGGCTGAGCGCAGAAGAATTGATGCTTTTGAACTGTGGTGTTGGAGAAGACTCTTGAGAGTCCCTTGGACTGCAGGGAGATCCAACCAGTCCATTCTGAAGGAGATCAGCCCTGGGATTTCTTTGGAAGGAATGGTGCTAAAGCTGAAACTCCAGTACTTTGGCAACCTCATGCGAAGAGTTGACTCATTGGAAAAGACCCTGATGCTGGGAGGGATTGGGGGCAGGAGGAGAAGGGGACGACCGAGGATGAGATGGCTGGATGGCATCACGGACTCAATGGACATGAGTCTGAGTAAACTCCGGGAGTTGGTGATGGACAGGGAGGCCTGGCACGCTGCGATTCATGGGGTCGCAAAGAGTCAGACACGACTGAGCGACTGAACGGAACAGAGGAAAGGTCTTGATGGAGATGGTGCGCAACATAGGGGAAGGGGTTAAGAGATTCAAACCTCTAGTTAAATAATAAATAATTTTCAGGATGTAATGTATAAAGAATAAGTTAATAGTGTAATAACTTTATATGGGGTCAGATAGTTTAGTCAACATGTGGTTGTGGTCATTTCATAAGTAAATGTCAAAACACTATGTAGTAGTACATCTGAAACTAACACAATATTGTACATCATCAATATGTCAATGAAAAAGAAAAGGTAGAAATAGATCTATGAATTGATTACATATAGAAACATTTGTATATATTATAAAGGAGTAAAATATGTATGTATGAATAAAATATGTATGCCCATAGGCATACACACCCTCATAAAAAAGACACATAGTAATGGATTTTTGTACTAGTCAGTTGATATTGAATGATCTGGTCCTTCAATATCTGGTTTATTAGAATGACAATTGTTTTTTACATGGCATCTCAATTGCCCTAGTGGTTGGAGTAAGTTCCATGGGCCTGCCTCACTGCCATCTGTATCTCTTGTTCCTGGATGCTTGAGTTTGAGCATTAAAGGTATGTCAAAACACTCATAAGCAATTTAGTGAGTCAATGAAATATATGCTCCAGCAGTTTCTTAGGAAAACAATTTTCTGTATATTGCACTTCCAATATTATTAAAGACAAACTACATGATTTCTACATTTACCAGAGAATAGTCTATCATGAAATACAAATAGATACAATAGACACACACACATGCAGACACACACAGCCACGCACACAAACATAAGACAAATGTACACATGTACACACACAAACTAACATTCTTTCTGTTTCTCAGAATGATATGTTGAGTGATGTAAAATCATCAGGGTATGTGAGACATCACAGATGACAATTCAACTGGTTGTGAGCTTTTACTATATATTCCAGTCCATCAGGGGCTTGGGCTATTGAACATTACAATAGAGGCAGACTTAAAAAATAGTTTTCTAGCCAATTGGATTTGAGAGTTTATTGCTGCTTCAGTCCTTGCTCCATTTTCCCACAGGAAAACATACCAACTTACACTATTTCTAACTGTCAACTGTGATCCCCTGATCCCTGACACAGCATGTATTCCAGAGCAATCATATTTGGATAAATGCTTTGAAAGGCTGACTACATTCATGACTGAAGGGCTGGCTCTTTACACCTGCATGTCCTCATTTGTTTGTGTTGTGGTGTTGAAGACTCTTGAGAGTCCCTTGGACTGCAAGGAGATCCAACCAGTCCATCCTAAAGGAGATCAGTCCTGGGTGTTCATTGGAAGGACTGATGCTGAGGCTAAAACTCCAATACTTTGGCCACCTCGGACGAGGAGTTGACTCATTGGAAAAGACGCTGATACTGGGAGGGATTGGGGGCAGGAGGAGAAGGGAACGACAGAGGATGAGATGTCTGGATGGCATCACTGATTCAATGGACATGATTTTGGGTAAACTCCAGGAGTTGGTGATGGACAGGGTGGCCTGGCGTGCTGCAATTCATGGGGTCGCAAAGAGTCGGATACAACTGAGCAACTGAACTGAACTGAAGGAGAGTTCTACTACTTTGCAAAAATGAAATCTTAAAACTTTATAAAGGAGAAGGATATTAGATATCATAGAGATAAGTATTCTTCTTTTAAAAACAATGCAACTAAAGACTCTTGAGAGTCCCTTGGACTGCAAGGAGATCCAACCAGTCCATTCTGAAGGAGATCAACCCTGGGATTTCTTTGGAAGGAATGATGCTAAAACTGAAGCTCCAGTACTTTGGCCACCTTATGCGAAGAGTTGACTCATTGGAAAAGACCCTGATGCTGGGAAGGATTGGGGGCAGGAGGAGAAGGGGACGACCGAGGATGAGATGGCTGGATGGCATCATGGACTCAATGGACGTGAGTCTGAGTGAACTCCGGGAGTTGGTGATGGACAGGGAGGCCTGGCGTACTGCGATTCATGGGGTCGCAAAGAGTCGGACACGACTGAGCGACTGAACTGAACTGAGGTAAGACGTAATTTAGAGGGGAACACAATCCACAGACAGACGTGGGCCACTTCAGAAAGTGACAGGCCTCAAAATGGTTAGTTTTTAAGGACTGGATAATTTCAAAGGCCAATGAGTGGGGATTATTTCAATAATTTCAGGGAAGGGACAGGGATTTCAAGGAATTGGGCCACAACCCACTATTTGGCCTTTTATGGTTAGCCTCAGTCACTGTGCTGGTCAGTTCAGTTCAGTCGTTCAGTCGTGTCCTACTCTTTGCGACCCCATGGACTGCAGCACACCATGCTTCCCTGTCCCTCACCAACTCCCGGAGCTTGCTCAAACTTATGTCCACTGAGTCAGTGATGCCATCTAACAATCCCATCCTCTGTTGTCCCCTTGTCCTCCTGCCTTCAATCTTTCCCAGCATCAGGGTCAGGTTCTTCACATCAGGTGGCCAAGCACTGGAGCTTCAACTTCAGCATCAGTCCTTCCAATGAATATTCAGGACTGATTTCCTTTAGGATTGACTGGTTGGATCTCCTTGCAGTCCAAGGGACTCTCAAGAGTCTTCTCCAACACCACAGCTCAAAAGCATCAATTCTTTGGCACTCAACTTTCTTTGGGCTTCCCTAGTGACTCAGTGGTAAAGAATCAGTCTGCAAAGCGGGAGACCTGGGTTTGATCCCTGGATTGAGAAGATACCCTGGAGAAGGGAATGGCTACCCACTCCAGATTTCTGAGCTGGAGAATTCCATGGACAAAGGAGCTTTATAAACTTGGGCTTCCCTGATAGCTCGGTTGGTAAAGAATCCACTTGCAATGCAAGAGACCCCAGTTCAACTCCCGAGTTGGGAATATCTACTGGAGAAGAGATAGGCTACCCATTCCAGTACTCTTGGGCTTTCCCTGTGGCTCAGTTGGTAAAGAATCTGCCCACAATGTGGGAGACCTCCAGTATTCTGGCCTGCAGAATTCCATGGACTACATAGTCCATGAGGTCACAAAGAGTCAGACATGACTGAGCGACTTTCACTTTCAGCTTTCTTTATGGTCCAACTGTCACATCCATACATGACCACTGGAAAAATCATAGCTTTGACTAGATGGACCTTTGTTGGCAAAGTAATGTCTCTGCTTTTTAATATACTGTCTAGGTTGGCACAGCTTTTCCTCCAAGGAGCAAGCATCCTTTAATTTCATGGCTACAGTCAATATCTGTCATGATTTTGGAGCCCAAGAAAATAAAAGTCTGTCACTGTTTCCATTGTTTCCCCATCTATTTGCCATGAAGTGTTGGGACTGGATGCCATCATATTAGTTTTCTGAATGCTGAGTTTTAAGCCAGGTTTTTCACTCTCCTCTTTCACTTTCATCAAGAGGCTCTTTAATTCCTCGTTAAATACATGCTAATGTATTACAATAAGCATATAATGAGGCTTAAGGTCCACTGACATCTTGGACCCAGTTGGTTCTAATCAGTTTTTGTTATATCATACTATGGCTATGTCATTTTTAAAAAGTTGCACCCTGCTCCCCTGCCTGTTTCAAAATGGCAGAGTATAAACTACTTATTTCATAATTTTGCCTTGAGCTATTCCTATTCCATAAAACTGTGTGGTAGTCTAGTAGAGGAGCCAAAGGAAAACGAATTGCCAGATAACAGATAAGTCTGGAGAAAATGAGTACACCTCCTCTCCATTCCTTTTCAAGAGAGCCCTATTTAGAAATAGGTTTACCCTAAAACCCTCAGAGAAACTCATTTTCCAGTGAACATGACAAGGTTCCTCCAGGCAGGCTTATCACTTTTTGGCCTCTATAAAAGGATAATATATTTGTGCTGAATCCATAATTAACTGGGAAGAGTATAATATTCATTATTTTGTTCAGTTGTTAATCAGTAGATTGTTTCCCTCATGCATCCTTCTCCTTGCACACCAACCTGTCAGACTCTAGTAATTGTTGCTTGAACAGGTTTGGGTAAATGTCTCCAAGGAGGACCAACTCTCTTGTTCCATTAGTGAGAACACATATAGATCATTTGCAGTGCTAATCCAGGGCTAAAATCAATTATGTCTCTTGTATTTAAAAATTAAATTGACTTGCCATGGGAGTAGAATGAAGGAAAAATACATTCCTTCTATTACGTGTAATTACAATTGTAAAACATTTTCCTTTGGAATGAATTGATGCCTGCAGAGGCTGAAGTGGGAGAGTTTGAAATGTTTAGTGGAAATGTTGAGCTTTCTTTCAGGTTTTTCTTTGGGTTTTTATTTCCTACCATTCCCCAGCCTTATTCTTCCTCTTCATGTTAAAGCTAATATAAAATTGTGAGGTTCTCTAAGCCTTCTCAACATTCAAAGAATCCTAACTGTAATTTAGGGCATAAGGAGCAAAAACCAATGTGGAAAAAAAAGAGAGCTAATTATGCCTGTAATCATATACTGAAAATTTCAATCTCACTAATATTTATTTAGTGTTAATTGTGTGGCAAGGTCTGAGGTGCTGTGGGAAAGTGAAAGTGTGAATTGCTTAGTCATGTCCAACTCTCTTGTGACCCCATGGACTTCAGCCTATCAGGCTCCTTTGTCCATAGATTTCTCCAGGCAAGAATACTGGAGTGGATTGCCTTCTCCAGGGGATCTTCCCAATCCAGGGATCGAACCCAGGTCTTCTGCATTGCAGGCAGATTCTTTACTATCTGAGCCTCCAGGGTGGTGGGAAATACACACACAAATGACATGGTCTTTGCTATCAAAGTCTTTGGTTTTGATGAATGATATCAAAATCATATAAGTTATATGAAAATAAGCAGGTTTTTTTTTAATTGAAGAGGTAATTATTGATCAAGAATAGACATTCTAATACTTTGGGAGGTCAATAAATTAGGAGATTACAGAATTGATTATGAATCTGAGACTTAATTCTCATACTTGTCTTATTTCCTTCTTCAGAAATGCCATCACTTCTCATAACTGCAATGATTCCATTTTAGAAGTATTTTGATTGCAAAAAAAAAAACAGTAACCAACTAACTCTGAATGGCTACATATAAGGTTGCTATGAGACAGGAAGGAAGGAGGCAGGGTACAACCATTAAAATAATGAGTAGGGGATACAGCTATTGTAAAATAATCAGGATGTAACAAAAACCAACTGGAATCAGCTAAAATCAAGATGGCATCAAGAATGGCTTGGCCATTAGCCATTATATCTTCATTTGTTAGGAAAATTAAATAGTCCTATTTAGGCTTCAGAGACAAAGCAGAGCAGGCCTCTGACCTTGCTTCTAACCTGCCTGGACACTGCCCTGGCCATCTGTTGTGAGTGCAAGTCTTGCAATACCATAGATAAGATACGGACAAATCTTGAAATTGTTGAGGCCCTGGAGAGGGTCTGGCCAACCAAGCTCCAGGCTTAACAACATTCCAAGCTTTACAAGATAAAATAAACTTCATTAACATGAAACCAGAGCTACAGTTTGCTCACAGATTGACAATGATATCGTTTGCTTCCTAGGTGGGAACTGCAGTTTCTGAAGTCTCACCCATGAAGCAGATGCACTGCCTGGGACCTTTTGCCAATTACAACTCCAGATGTGCTATGTCAAGGGACTTCCCAGTGCTGTTTGAGTCTGGATGTTGCTCAGAACCCAATTTGGTGATGTATCCTTTGCTGTTTCTATTTCTCTTTACTTTTAATGTTAGTATATTGAAAGTAAGTTAGATAATTCTCTAATAAATATTGGTATTATTTATTTGTTTAGAATGAGTGGCTTATTTTGTTAACAAATCCTTTGAATTTGAGACAAAAGTGAAACTTTTGCAAAACATCACTATAACACTAAAAGTCACCACCACTCATGCTATGACAGTTCCAAAGATTACCATGCTGCTGCTGCTGCTAAGTCGCTTCAGTCGTGTCCGACTCTGTGCGACCCCAAAGACGGCAGCCCACCAGGCTCCCCCGTCCCTGGGAAGACCAAAAAGTGGGCAGGAGTCCAATTCCTAGAAATCCCCACCCCTTCACTGAAATACTCCATTCCTCCCACTCAAATTACCCAACCATAAAAACTAACCACTCCCACACCCTGTGGCCACTCTCCCTTTCTGAAACAACCACATTCTGCTTATAGAATGTATATCTCCCTAAATATATTTGCTTTCACTTTACCTTGGTTGCTCTTGAATTTTTTTCCTGTGTGAAGCCAAGGTCCCTCACTTGACAATTGTCTCAGGGACTAGAGCATGTCCTGGAATGTGATGTTTCTCTCTGCTAGAGTTATATAAAATATCGGCTACCCAGTTAAATATGAAATTCAGACTATTCATAAACAAGACAGTAGGCCCCAAATGGGGTTGTATATGCTAAATCTCATCAAAAAATACAAAATTATTTACTATTTTGGATCTCCCAGAAATGGAATCTTAAACCATAAGGAAGAATCACCTGATTAGCACTAGTTATATAATTTGATAGATTCCTGCCATCCCCTAAAGACAGTAAGTTTGCAATAACCAACCCGCTTTTTTTTTTTTTCCCCAGTCTTCATAGCTCTTATTATGGCCTTCACTTGTGGCTCAGATAATAAAGAATCTGCCTGCAGTGCAGGAGACCTGGGTTTGACCCTAGTTTGGGAAGATCCCCTGCAGAAAGGAATGGCTACCCACACCAGTATTCTTCCCTGGAGAATTCCATGAACAGAGGAGCCTGACCAGGCTACAAGGCCATGGTGTTGCAAAGAATCAGACATGACTAAGCAATTTAACACTTTTACTTTTTTCATCAGTTCAGTTCAGTCATTCAATAGAGTTCAACTTTTTGAGACCCCATGGACTGCAGCACGCCAGACCTCCCTATCCATTACCAACTCCCAGAGCCTGCTTAAACTTATGTCCGTCGAGTCAGTGATGCCATCCAACTATCTCATCCTCTGTTGTCCTCTTCTCCTCCTGCCTTCAATCTTTCCCAGCACCAGGGTCTTTTCCAATGAGTCAGTTCTTCCCATCAGGTGGCCAAAGGATTGGAGTTTCAGCTTCAACATCAGTCCTTCCAATGAATATTCAGGACTGATTTCCTTTAGGATAGACTGGCTTGATCTCCTTGCAGTCCAAGGGACTCTCAAGTGTCTTCTGCAAAACCACAGTTCAAAAGCATCATTCTTCTGCACTCAGCTTTCTTTATACACCAACTCTCACATCTATACATGACCACTGGAAAAACCATAGCTTTGACAGACAGACCTTTGTCACAAAGTAATGTCTCTGCTTTTTAATATGCTATCTAGATTGCTAATAGGTTTTCTTCCAAGGAGCAAGACTTCCAAGACTTCCAAGGAGTCTTTTAATTTCGTAGCTGCAGTCACCATCTGCAGTGATTTTGAAGCCCCAAAAAATAAAGTTTGTCACTATTTCCATGTTTCCCCATCTATTTGCCATGAAGTGATGGGACCAGATGCCATGATCTTCGTTTTCTGAATGTTGAGCTTTAAGCCAACTTTTTCACTCTTCTCTTTCACTTTCATCCAGAGGCTCTTTAGTTCTTCTTCACTTTCTGCCATAAGGATGGTATCATCTGCATATCTGAGGTCATTGATATTTCTCCTGGCATTCTTGAATCCAACTTGTGCTTCTTCCAGCCCAGCTTTTCATATGATGTACTCTGCATATAAGTTAAATAAGCAGGGTGACAATATACAGCCTTGATGTACTCCTTTCCCAATTTAGAACCAGTCTGCTGTTCCATGTCCAGTTCTAACTGTTGCTTTTGACCTGCATACAGATTTCTCAGGAGGCAAGTAAGGTGGTCTGGTATTCGCATCTCTTTAAGAATTTTCCACAGTTGTCATGACCTACACAGTCAAAGGCTTTGCTGTAATCAATAAAGCAAAAGTAGATGCTTTTCTGGAACTCTCTTGCTTTCTCAATGATCCAGCGGATGCTGGCAATTTGATCTCTTGTTCTTCTGCCTTTTCTTTTATTTATTTTATTTTTTTTTTTTTACTTTACAGTACTGTATTGGTTTTGCCACACATTGACATGAGTCTGCCCCGGGTGTACATGAGTTCCCAACCCTGAACCCCCCTCCCACCACCACCCCCATATCATCTCTCTGGATCATCCCAGTGCACCAGCCCCAAGCCTCCTGTATCCTCTGCCCTTTCTAAATCCAGCTTGAATATCTGGAAGTTCACGGTTCAAGTACTATTGAAGCCTGGCTTGGAGAATTTTGAGAATTACTTTGCTAATGTGTGAGATGAGTGTAACTGTGCATAGTTTGAACATTCTTTGGCATTGATCTACTTTGGGATTGGAATGAAAACTGACCTTTTCCAGTCCTGTGGCCACTGCTGAGTTTTCTAAATTTGCTGGCATATTGATTACAGCACTTTCACAGCATCAGCTTTTAGGATTTCAAATAGCTCAACTAGAATTCCATCACCTCCACCTGCTTTGTTCATAGAGAGGTTTCCTAAGGCCCACTTAACTTCGCATTCCAGGATGTCTGGCTCTAGATGAGTGATCACACCATCGTGGTTATCTGGGTCATGAAGATTTTTTGTATAGTTCTTCTGTGTATTCGTGCCACCTCTTCTTAATATCTTCTGCTTCTGTTAGGTCCATACCATTTTGGTCTTTTATTGTGCCCATCTTTGCATGAAATGTTCCCTTGGTATCTCTAATTTTCTTGAAGAGATCTCTAGTCTTTCCCATTCTGTTGTTTTCCTCTATTTCTTTGCACTAAGGAAGGCTTTATCTCTCCTTGCTGTTCTTTGGAACGTTGCATTCAGATGGGTATATCTTTCCCTTTCTTCTTTGCCTTTAGCTTCTCTTCCTTTCTCAGCTATTTGTAAGGCCTCCTCAGATAATCATTTTGCCTTTTTGCATTTCTTTTTTCATAGCCCTTGTTATAACCCTGCTTCCTTCTGCCTATAAAAGTTCTCAGAACTCTAATCTATCTGCTAGATGGTACGCTGCCTGATTAAAAGGAATTTTTGCTCAAATAAACTGAAACTTTTAATGTCTCAGTGTTTCTTTTAATAAGATGTTGACTAAAAAATATAGTCAGAACCTGAAAGTAGAGTTATTTTATTTGGTGGGAATATTTAGGACTCTGAGCCCAGGAGACAGCATCTCAGTAACTCTGAGAAAATTGCTCCAAGGAGACAGGAAGGGAAGTCAGGCTATATACAGGTTTGCAACAAAGAGAGCAAGCAGTCTGAACATCAAAGATCAGGTATCAAGTCAAGGAATTTAGCACTCTTTGATGGGAAGATGCAAGCCTTGGGCTCACTAAATCCTTCCTTTCATATGCATGTTAGCTACCTGGGGCCAATCCCCTTGCCTAGTTCACCTTGCTTCCTACTCTCCCCCAGCTCCTCGGCAGTCACAGTGTACCATGGCAGCATCCGCTGGATCAAAATTTGGGGAACCCGCATTCACATTTGGGGCCAGAAATCACTGATGCCTGTGACATTTCTTGTTTATTAATAAGGCAGGAGATATTTTCATTTCACAAAGATAAACTAGTAGAAGTATTTTTTAAGTATAGTATGCCACAAATATTACATGAGACTGGTGCTAAGTCGCTTCAGTCGTGTCTGCCTCTGTGTGACCCCATAGACGGCAGCCCACCAGGCTCCCCGTCCCTGAGATTCTCCAAGCAAGAACACTGGAGTGGGTTGCCATTTCTTTCTCCAATGCATGAAAGTGAAAAGTGAAAGTGACGTCACTCAGTCGTGTCCGACTCTTAGCAACTCCATGGACTGCAGCTTACCAGGCTCCTCCATCCCTGGGATTTTCCAGGCAAGAGTATTGGAGTGAGGTGCCATTGCCTTCTCCAATTACATGAGACATACTGAAATAAATGCGCTTATTGTTTATATGAACTTCACATGTAACTAGGAATTCTACATATTGTCAAACCCAACAAACCTATTCATGTAAAGACAGCTATTTATTATTAGGATATGTGTGTCTCAGTTCAGTTCAGTCACTCAGTCATATCCGACTCTTTGTGACCACATGAACCACAGCACACCAGGCCTCCCTGTCCATCACCAACTCCCAGAGTCCACCCACACCCCTGTCCATTGAGTCAGTGATGCCATCAAACCATCTCATCCTCTGTCGTCCCCTTCTTCTCCTGCCCTTAATCTTTCCCAGCATCAAGGTCTTTCCCAATGAGTCAGCTCTTTGCATCAGGTGGCCAAAGTATTGGAGTTTCAGCTTCAGCAAAATCCTTCCAATGAACACCCAGGACTGATCTCCTTTAGGATGGACTGGTTGGATCTCCTTGCAGTCCAAGGGACTCTCATGTGTGTTTAGTAAAATGAGTAACATTCGTGCTCATATCGGGTATATAGGTACAACACTTGGTAAGAATAATAGCACATGTTCCTCCTTGCACAGCTGTCAGAATATCTAAAGCCAATCTGTTTTGTAAAACCAACTTTCTAATTTGTGCTTGTTCAGCATTAAGAGCTGAAATAGCCTTTTGAGAATCTTGTAATGCCTGTTGAGTAAAATTAGTCAAAGCATCCACTCGTAGCATAACATCTGTAGTTCCCAAAGAGGGAACAAAGACTGCAGCCAAATAATCATACCAGTAAAATACAGACCTTGCCCACCAAGTTTTAAGGTGGGGTAAATTAGCTGGCTTTTCTGGGAGCTCTGAAAATATAAAGCTGTGAGTAAAGGCTAGACCCAGGGTGCATCTCCCTATCCAAGCGGGGGAAACCATGCCTATAGGTAAGAGCCACATATCCAATAAGTCCCGTTTGGAGCAAGCCAGCGTGACTGAGATATCCAGTCCCAATTAGTGCCTGGCCAGACAAAGGGAGGACCTGAACCGGGGTTGGAAAACACAGGAATGATTACACTGCATACTTCCTGAGGCAAAAATCCCAATTGTTTCCAATCATTGTAATTAAGTTGTTGGCTAACTTTGGGAGATGGCTCTGTTTGTTCCTAGCATATAGGGGCAGTAGATATTAAACGTCCTTTTTCAGGAGTTAGCCATATAACCTCATTCCATATTTGATAAACGTCAGGTAAAAAACCATTAGATCTGGACCTATTTGCCTTATGTGTAGCAAAATAGTCATTGAACCGAGACAATATATAATCAAAATTAAAATTCACATTATGTCCATAGTTAAACTACAAAGTGTTGCACCAGTCCATTTTAGGGTTGGTAGATGTCATCAGATGAAGGAGAGGCATCGTGTGTAATTGTTGTTGAAGGTATTCACACACTTGGAGAAAGTCTTTTCCTTGAAGTGGAGATGTCCACCATGGGAAGCCTTCCACTGATGAAGAGGGGAGTGCTCCACAGCCCAGCAGTTAGAGCGATTGTGGAATGCAGCATAGGAGTGAGCCCAGGCCAGGAAGGCATTGTCTTGAGGATCAAATGGCAGACTCAGGATATTTGAGTCAGCAGAAGTAAGCTCACATAGGTTATCAGGCCCATCTGAAAAGTACAAAGTCAGAGCATAGAAACTAAAGACATAAAAAGATGTCACTTAGTTTTGGTCCGGGTGCCACCTCTTAACTCGAGTGTGATGTACCCACGAATCAATTCCTGGCACTTTGACAGCTGTGGGAGAAGAAAGAATAACCTGGTAAGGGCCTTCCCAGAGGGGCTCGAGGGATGGACCCCCAGATCCCAAAGTTTTTAAGAGGACCTCAGTTCCTGGCTCAAATAGAGGCTTGCTTGACTCAGAGGTGCTGTCAGGAGTGTCTCCCAGAGTTTTGTTAATGTCTGTTGAAAAGCTGAGAGCTGAGTTACATAACTAATTAATTCCAAGGCTTCAAGGTCTATAACAATGTCTGTGTGTAAGAAAGGCCTTCCATAAATACATTCAAAGGGGGACAGTCCCTCCTTTTTTGGGGCAGTTCAAGCCCTCATTAAGGCTATGGGTAGGACTTTAATTCAATTGTCCTGCGTCTCTTGAGTTAATTTGCGCAGATGTCTTTTGATAATGTCATTAGCTTTTTCAACCCTTCCTGAGGATTGGGGTCTCCAGGAACACTGTAAGTGATATTCTATTACTAGAGCTTTAGGTACCCCCTGAGTTACAGTTGCTTTAAAGGTGGAGCCGTTGTCACTCTGAAGGCTCCGTGGCAGCCCAAACCTGGGGATAATTTAATGGATTAAAATCTTTATAACCTCCTTAGCCTGTTTACTATGACAGGGAAAAGCCTCAATCAATCCAGTAAAAGTATGTACCCAAACTTGTAAGCAAGAATATCCATTAGCTTTTGGCATATGAGTAAAATCAATTTCCCAGTCTTCTCCAGGATACTTTCCACTTCGTTGTAATCCAGATTTTGTTAGCTTTTCAGTCTTTGGGTTATTTTCTGACAAACCTCACACCTTTTGATAATGTTTTTTAAAGTTTTCATTACATTTTTACCTTCAAACAAACGAGAAGCCATTTGGTAAGTACTCTCTGCACCCAAATGAAAACTCTGATGTAAACCCTTAAGAATTTTCCATTGAGCATTTTCAGGAATTATTAATTGTCCATCCTCGGACTGTAACCATCCTTTATCAGTAATCTTTGCTCCTCCTTTTTCATATCTTTCTAATTCTTCCTCAGTATATTGTGGTTTTTCCTGTTCCACAGGACCTGTCCAGATCGTCTGCAGTGCAGGGGTTTTGTAAAGTGCTGCTTTTCTGGCTTGACAGTCAGCCAGCTGATTACCTTCGGCTACTTTTTTCCCATCCCTGCTGTGCCCTTTGCAATGCGTAGCAGCAGCACAGCAGTTAAAAGTCTCTCGATCTCTCTGAAATGCTTAATAGGTTCTCCTGTTGCTGTTTTAAACTGTCTTTCTTTCCATATTGCAGCATGAGCAGGTAAAGTCAAATAAGCATACTTAGAATCTGTGTAACTATTTACCCGCTGCCCTTTGCTTAACTCCAGAGCTCGGGTCAAAGCCACAAGCTCCATTAACTGAGCACTGGTTCCCTGGGGGAGAGATTTTGCTTCCAAAACCTGTTCAGCAGTCACCAGGGCATAACCTGCTTTACGCTTTTCATCCCAAACAAAAGAACTGCCATCTGTAAATATTTCCATATCAGGATTGTCTAATGGGGTATCCATTAAATCTTCCCCAGCTGCATAGTTTAAAGTTAGGAATTGAGAACAATCGTGATCAGGTGTTTCATTTTCCTTCTCAGGAAGGAAAGTGGCAGGATTTAAATTTCCACAAACTTTAAGTTTAGTTACTGGTCCTTCTAACAACAATGACTGATATTTAAGAAGACTACTGTCTGTCATCCAAATATTAACCTTAGAATTTGAGATTCCACTCACATCATGAGAATTCAGTACAGTAAGTTTTCATCCATTAACTATTTTTAAAGCTTCAGGTACTAAAAAGGCGCTGCCCCAATTATTCTTAGGCAGTGGGGCCACCCACGTGAAATTACATCTAATTCTCTGCTTAGATAAGCAATAGGTTGCTGGTGAGGCCCTCAGGGTTGTGTCAAAACTCCCAAGGCCATACCTTTCCTTTCAGTGACAAACAAATTAAATTCTGACCCTGTGGGCAAGCTCAGAGCTGGAGCCTGCAGGAGAGCAGTCTGAAGAACCTTAAAGGCCTTTTGAATTTCTGGAGACCAAACCAGTTTGTGAGTTTGGGCCTGCTGAGTTTCAGCTATAAGTTTATATAAAGGCCAGGCAAGTTCCCCATAACCCAGAATCCAAATGTGACAGTAACCTGTGATTCCCCAAAATCCTCTCAATTGTCTCAAAGGCATAGGTAGGGGATGATTTAGTGTAGGTTTAATTCTCTCAGGGCCTGTGGCCCTAGTCCCTTCTGATATGATTAGGCCCAGATATCTAACTGATTGTTGACAAAGCTGAGCCTTTTCTCTTGATGCCTTGTAACCACAGCCTTCCAGAAAGTTTAAGAAATCTTCTGAGGCTCGCAAACCACCTTCCTCTGTCTCAGCACAGAGCAAAATATCATCTACATATTGTAACACCACCGCTTCAGAGCTATTAAAGTTTTGTAGATCCCGTGACAAAATTTGCCCAAATAAGTGAGGACTATCATGAAATCCTAGGGCAAAACTGTCCAGGTTAACTGAGAAGCTGGCTGCATAGGGTCTTCAAAGGCAAATAGAAATTGACTTTCCTCTGCCAAAGGCACTGAATAGAAGGCATCTTTTAAATCAATTACTGAGAAATATTTGGCTCATTCAGGAATTTCAGACAATAGAGTATAAGGATTAGGCACCACGGGGTGTAAAGGAATTACAGCCTCATTTATTATATGTAGATCTTGAACTAGTCTCCATTTACCATTTGATTTTTTTATACCCAAAATAGGAGTGTTGCAAAGACTGTTACAGGGAATTAATAGTCCCTGTTCCTTTAAATTTTCAATGATGGGTTTAACCCTTCCTTAACCTCAGGTTTCAGTGGATACTGCTTCTTATGTGGAAATATGTGCAGGTCTTTGAGCTTGACAACTACAGGAACAGCATTTTGTGCTCGACCCACAGATTTTCCATCAGCCCATAATCTAGGATTTACATTTTGTTCAACTAAAGGGAGAGAAAGGGAGGGCTCCATATTCATAAAAACAGAGGCATGGACCTTGGTCAGTATATCCCTCCCCAAAAGGGGCGAGGGAGATTCTGGCACATTCAGAAACTCGTGTGAAAATAGCACAGAGTCCCAGTTGCAAGATAAAGAATAACTGAAATAATACCTTTTGGCTCATCCAGACAGTCCCATTATGGAAGTGGATCGGGAAGAAAGTGGGCCAGAGGCTTCAGTAAGCACAGAGTAAGTTGCCCCAGTATCTAAAAGGAAATTGATGGATTGGCCCCCACACAATTATTAATACCCAGGGTTCCTCAGGTGTAATTAGGACGGAAGCTTGTGTGGGGACCCTCGGGCACTTTCAGTCGTGATTGTCTTGAGAGTCCAACCCTGGAGACCTACACCTCTGAGGGCAGTCTCTCTTTCAGCGTGGTCCTTTGCAGCCCAGACACAGAGCGAGGGGCGGCTTAGATGCCTGAGGGCAATCCCGCTTGAGGTGCCCCTCCTTTCCACAGTAATAGCAAGCTCATACCTTTTTACCTGGGTCCCTCCGGGCATTTTTCTCCGGCTGTTTAAGAGTGTTTTTCATAGCCATTGCGAAGGCTTCCGACTTTTCCTTTGTCTTTTTTTTTTTTTGCCTTTCTTTCTTTTCCTTATATTCCCTACCGTAATAGACTGTCTGAGCCAGTTGTAACAGAGTGTCTAAAGACTGATTTGGTCCATACGCCGGTTTTTGTAGCTTACGGCGGATATCTGGAGCTGACTGAATGAGAAATCTTTTAAGATCACTTTTCCCTTGTTCCTTACAGAACCAGTCTAATTGTAAAACAGTATTATACTTAAGAGACCCTCCAACCGGCCACCGTTCCCGTCCTCCAATGGATACCGTGGCCATGCAGTATCGCATAGGAAGACCAGGTGTGTCTTCTTTAAGCCCTGGGGATCAAATCTGTCCCAGTTTTCCAGGATACAGTTCAAAGGAGTGAGGCTGGAATTGTTAGCTCCCATCTGTAAGAGAGAAAAAAAGCGACCAGCGCCATTTTTCTACCAGAGGCGTCCCTCCCTGCTCTACATGGGAGTGTAGACAGACTCTACACCAAAAGCTTTTCCTTCCTGGTAGGACTTAGTCTGTCCCTACCGACGCAGGCGCCGTCTCGACCCTTCCGCTTCTACCACCGAGATGGGGTGGGGATGTACCAGGGGTAGACCTGATAGCATCTCTACCTGATGTCTGGCTCTTCACCTTTAACCTTGCTTGCCTCTGATGCCACCCGGGGTGCAATCAGAGTAACCTTCTGGAATGCCTCCCAAGCTAAGACCGCTGAGGGAAACATTTGTCACCTGAGTGCCTGTGCNACAGTTCCTTTATGGAAGTGGATAGGGAAGAAAGTGGGCCAGGGGCTTCAGTAAGCACAGAGTAAGTTGCCCCAGTATCTAACAGGAAATCGACGGATTGGCCACCCATAATTATTAATACCTGGGGTTCCTCAGGTGTAATTAGGACGGGAGCTGGTGTGGGGACCCCTGGGCACCTTCAGTCCTGATTGTCTTGAGAGTCCGACCCCAGAGACCTATGCCTCTGAGGGCAGTCTCTCTTCCAGTGTGGTCCTTTGCAGACCGGACATGGAGATGAGGGCAGCTTAGATGCCTGAGGGCAATCCCACTTGAGGTGCCCCTCCTTTCCACAGAAATAGCAAGCCCATCCCTTTTCACCTGGGTCCCTCTGGGCATTTTTCTCCAGCTGTTTAAGAGCGTTTTTCATAGCCATTGTGAAGGCTTCCGCCTTTTCCTTTGTCTTTCTTTTCCTTTTTTTCTTTTCCTCATATTCCCTACGTAATAGACCGTCTGAGCCAGTTGTAACAGAGTATCTAAAGACTGATTTGGTCCATACGCCTGTTTTTGTAGCTTATGGCGGATATCTGGAGCTGACTGAGTGATAAATCTATCTTTTAAGATCACTTTTCCTTCCTCACTTTTGGGATCAATCTCAGTGAATCTGCGCAGAGCTTCTCTTAGTCTATCTAGGAATTTACCAGGAGCTTCCTTCTCCTCCTGTTCTATGTCTGCCAACTTGCTATATTTAAAGGCTTAGAACATGCCTGCCTGAGTCCTTCAAGAATACATCTGACAAAATGACTCTGATCCCATCTTCCTTTAGGTGAGTTGTAGTCCCAGTCTCATTCTATAGTTGGGGCCGCCTGATTCCCAGTGGGAAGGGCCACTATCTTGTCCCCCCTCTTCCCTACTGATTCATTACCAAGACATTCATCTCCATAAGCAACTGCTTTTCCCAAAACTCGAGTCTTTGAGTCGGGAGTCAGTGTTTGTCTCAAGATATACATCACATCCTTCCAAGTAAGGTCATAAAGCAGAGTAACACCTTTAAAAGCTCTAATATATTTTTCTGGGTCCTCTAAATAGTCTCCCAGATCCTCCTTGATTCTTTGTATTTCTTGATAAAAAAAAAAAAAGGCTTACTAACTCTCATGGACTGATTATTTCTCCTGGTGGGTGTTTCATAAAGAGGCAACAGCTTGTGTAGCTGTTCCTCAGTCTCTCTGGCTGTTCCGCGCATATGATCCCAGGGATAGACTGGAGAAACTTGTTTTTCTTTGTCTCTTTGTCTCCTGTCCTCCATCTTATCTCTAACTTCGATGGTCTGAGTTTCTACTGAAACCAGGGTAGTCTGAGGTCGTACTGAGACAAGAGTTGTTTGGACCTCCACGTGGGCAGTTTGAATCTCAGTTTGGATTTCCACTGAGACCAAAGCGGCCATTCTGAGGGGGGTTCTCTGGCTTTCAGTTAGCTCAGCTTGAAGCCTCAGGTACGGGGGCAAAGTGGACAGAAAGAAGCTAAAGGTTTCACACCCAAATCTATACCCTTAGGACATAAATCTGGCATATTTCGCAGAGAGAAAAAGAGCAACACATAACGCTACTTCTACCCATTTCCCTTGTTCCTTACAGAACCGGTCTAATTGTAAAACAATATTACACTTAAGAGGCCCTCCAACTGGCCACCATTCGCCGTCCTCCAATGGATACCGTGGCCATGCAGTATTGCATAGGAAGACCAGGTGTGTCTTTTTAAGCCCTGGGGATGAATCTATCCCAGTTTTTCAGGATACAGTTCAAAGGAGTGAGGCTGGAATTGTTAGCTCCCATCTATAAGAGAGAAAAAAAGCGACCAGCGCCATTTTTCTACTGGAGGAGTCCCTCCCTTCTCTAGATGGGGGTGTAGACAGACTTTACACCAAAAGCTTTTCCTTCCTGGTCGGACTTAGTCTGTCCCTTACCGACGCAGGTGCCATCTTGACCCACCCGGTTCTACCACCGAGATGGGGTGGGGATGTACCAGGGGTAGACCTGATAGCATCTCTACCTGACATCCAGCTCTTCACCTTTAACCTTGCTTGCCTCTGATGCCCCACAGGGTGCAATCAGAGTAATCTTCCGGAATGCCTCCCAAGCTAAGACCACTGGGGGAAACATTCGTCACCTGAGTGCCTGTGCACAACCCTGAGTATATTCCTGACCACAATAAGACTGATATGAACATAAAGCTGGGATGTTCTTTTCAAACATCACACCAGTATGAGAACCTCCTCTGGCCCACTAAGAGCCAGCATTACCAAAGGGGGGAAAAAAAAAAAAACATTGCAGTCCCAATCTGAGTAACCTTTAACCTCCAAGATGGTCTTGGGGCTAGAGCTCCATTTAGTTTCCAAACTTCCAATTCCTAGTGAGGCTAGGTGCTTCTTGACTACCAATCCAAGTTTGCCACAGTACACAATAATAGTATAGATCACAAGTCCCTTGAAAGGCTATGATCCGATAGATTAGGTTAGTACTTCTAATTCCCAAGGAGTTATGAAATGGTCAAAGAGACCGAAAAGTTTGACCAAGAAAGGAGAGTTCGGTCCACACACTTTGCCCATTTCTGGTTGGTTCCCAAAGGAGACATTGGGTGCCTCTTGGCCTTGGCAGGTCAGTAGAAACCCCCAACAGGTTTCTGCCATAAGCCTTATGAGATCACCATGGAACAGCAGAGCAGGGCTCCTCACTTGCTTCGCACAGGGCATGTCATTCATTCACACGAGCACACCATAGAGTTAGTAAAGCACAGCAGAAAATGTGTTCGCTAAGAGAACAAAGAACTACAGTTCCAAGCATCCTTACGTTGTCCTGAAGGATCCCAGACGAGCCCCCAAGATGAAAGGTTGTTGTTGAATCACGACGCCGGGATTCTTGGCCTCCGGAGGAGAAGAATTCAATCCAGGGCCAGAGACGAGGCTTGATCGCTCAGAGCTTTTGTGTAACAGTTTTATTAAAGTATAAAGGAGATAGAGAAAGCTTCTGACATAGGCATCAGAAGGGGGTAGAAAGAGTACCCCCCTGCTAGCCTTCAGCTGGATGTTATATAGTCACCAGCAGTCTGTTAACTTAGAATGGCACCAGGCCCCTCACCCATAAGATGTATTTTGGGATAACCTTGGCTCCAAATGGTTTGTCTTGGGCCATAAAATGATTAACTTGAATCTTGAAGAAGGGCAGGTCACCATACAAAAAGTTTCATTTACATAGATTAGAGGAACAATATAGGAGTATAACATACTGGTTTATCAAGTAGGTTCTGAGCCCAAAAGGTGGAACCAACTTGAAGACAGAGTTTGGGGTGGATACATAGTACATTAGCATAGCTTAAGACAAACATTTCCATAAGAAAAAGGCATTGGTTAACTTCAGGTGAAATCAGATGTCACTATGGCAACACAGAATTTTAAGAGAAACCTCCTTTTAAATTTGTATAGAGAAGGAAAAACAATATCGCTAGTTTGTTTCCTCCTGCCATCCTGCTGCTTAAGAGAGATAAAATGTCTGACACTTGCAGGCTGTTTCCTCCGTTTGGAGACTGCTGGCCTTCTTGCCTGTTACCCTCTCACTGGGACCCAGCCACCCCCTAGCGCTGCCCGAGAGGCCGGGACCCAGGAATCCCCCAGTGCAATCCAGCAGGTGGTGACCCAGTTGTCACCCGAGAAAGTCCAGGAGATGGGGACCAGCGGTCCCCCAGCACAGACCGCGAGGTGGCCACCCAGTGGTCCCCCGGCACAGCCCGCAAGGCAGCCACCTAGCGGTCCCCCGGCGCAGCCCAGGAAGTCAGAACCCAGAGCTTCCTCGAAGTTATGCAGGCTCCAGATACCAGTTTCTGAAAGAGTTCCGTGGTCAGAAGCAAGAGAGCCAGGCAAGGTCCAAATGAAAGCCCCTTCTGGAACCCTGTTCTCCTAAGTCCTGTTCTGCTGACCGAGAAAGTCCAGGAGATGGGGACCAGCGGTCCCCCAGCACAGACCGCGAGGTGGCCACCCAGTGGTCCCCCGGCACAGCCCGCAAGGCAGCCACCTAGCGGTCCCCCGGCGCAGCCCAGGAAGTCAGAACCCAGAGCTTCCTCGAAGTTATGCAGGCTCCAGATACCAGTTTCTGAAAGAGTTCCGTGGTCAGAAGCAAGAGAGCCAGGCAAGGTCCAAATGAAAGCCCCTTCTGGAACCCTGTTCTCCTAAGTCCTGTTCTGCTGCAGAAGCTAAGAATGGTGTGCGTTTTTGATTTTTTGTTTCCCTGGTCCCCATCGCTCCCTGTTAAAGGTCTGCAAAAATGAATCTGAAGAGTTATAATAAAGAATCAAATTTCCTTAATGTCTGTTATTAATAACTGGCAGAGAGATGTGGAGGGAGAAGCACCTTTCTCCAGCAGCAGCTATCGCTCTGGATTGCTTTCGATCTAGAGCATGCGTGCTAAGTTGCTTCAGTCGTGTCTGACTCTTTATTATCCTGTCAACTGGAGCCTCCTCATTCCATGGGATTCTCCAGACAAGAATGCTGGAGGTGGTTGCTAAGCTCTTCACTAGGGGATCTTCCCCACCCTGGGATCCAACCTGCATCTCTGATGTCTCCTGATTGGCAGGCGGGTTCTTTATAGCTAGCACCACCTGGGAGGATCCCTACCCATACACAGGTGAGAGCGTTTAGTTTTCCACCCACCCGGGGCCTCAATCTCTCCTGCCTCGGTCAGGAGCTTCCCCGGAGCTCCCTCACCGCAAGCGCCTGGCTTTGCAAGGTGAGAGACCTCCAGGGCCGGCGAATCTGGGTTCTCATGGGAAAACTTTCCAAGCCTGCGATGTTTCTACTCAAAGTGACATGGGACTGGAAAACTTGGTTTCAACCCAGGTCTCACGGCTGGGTGCAAGCAACTTCCCAGCTTGAGCAACTGCTGGCTAGGAGGGAAAACTGAAAGGGGCAGGACAATCCAGCAGTCCTCTCAAAGTCCTGCACAGGTCACTCGACCTTCAGTGATATTTGAAGTTATTGAGACACAAGCAGTGCTGGTGACTCTTCCCGACTAATTAGTAACCACAGGAGTGGGGTGCTCTTTGTCACTTTAAGATCAAAACATACTTGACATATTCAGTTCAGTCACTCAGTCGGGTCCGACTCTTTGCGACCCCATGAATCGCAGCATGTCAGGCCTCCCTGTCCATCACCAACTCCCGGAATTTACTCAAACTCATGTCCATCAAGTTGGTGATGCCATCCAGCCATCTCATCCTCTGTCGTCCCCTTCTCCTCCTGCCCCCAATCCCTCCCAGCATCAGGGTCTTTTCCAGTGAGTCAACTCTTCGCATGAGGTGGCCAAAGTACTGGAGTTTCAGCTTTAGCATCAGTCCTTCCAAAGAACACCCAGGACTGATCTCCTTCTGTTGGGAGCCAGAGTGAGGAATCCCACCCGTGACAGGGTCATGTGGCAAACTAGATGGCAGGGCAATTTGAGTCATCGGATTTCTCCCTGGTTTTTCCTGAACATGAACCCCCCAAAAAATAAGAATTTGTCTGTTTTCCCATTATTTTCTGACTTTCTCTGGAAAAAGTTAATTCAGGGCTTTGGCCTTCTGCATTTGAAAGGAGTGTTTCAGCCCAACCCCCCTTTTGATAATGCTCTAGCCTGCCTAACAAGTTCCCCTGACCTTCTACAAGCTTGTAAATTACTCACACCCTCCCAACTATGAGGGGCACAAAAGCCTTAAAGTATCTTAAAGTTTCAGAGCCTTTTCAAATTCATATTGGTGACAGGATTTCATGGTTAACTCAATGATTGCTGCCAGACCTCCTTATTTTTTATCTATCAGGCACCCAGGAAGATATAATCAATGTAAATGGGATATGGAAAAGGATATATAGTAGTATTGATGTTAGCAATACTAGACTTTTGAGTAAGTTACTTTTTCTTTGCTATAAATCACTGTACTTACTTTTATTACAAATTGCTGTATTTTTATTTAGTGTT
Source organism: Aepyceros melampus (assembly GCA_006408695.1). Classification (NCBI taxonomy): domain Eukaryota; kingdom Metazoa; phylum Chordata; class Mammalia; order Artiodactyla; family Bovidae; genus Aepyceros; species Aepyceros melampus. The sequence goes on along the minus strand of SJXQ01009236.1, from coordinate 1,511 downwards.
TTCTGAGAGTGGCATTCAGACTTTGGAAAGATTAACACAAATAAGTCTTCTGGTTAACAAAACCTCAGAAGAGAGCCATAGAAAAGTTAACAGGCCTCTTGGCCAGAAGGTAATGTAAACCACCTAGACTTTTGTAATGGGAGGATATGCAAAAAAGAAAGCCTTGTCTCAATGAGGGTCAGGACTGCTGCCCCTGCTTAACTCTGCATATTCCATTATGTACAACTTGGGGTATAGAAGCTGATTTTGAAAAATAAACTTCCCTTTTCCCCTTCCCTTCCCTCTCAGAGAGTCTTGCACCGATGCTGGGCTTCCCCCGTGTCTCCTATTTTCTCTAATTTCTGGCTGAATTCCCATCTGGGGCATGGAGGCTCGCAATGTCTACTTACCTGTCCCGGCTGCTAAGGTCCGTGCTAAGATCCGTAAGAGAGAGAGGCCAGGGCGGGGCATTCTCCGATATTCAAACGGACGCCGGTGGCCTAACATAGAGGTGCAAGCTCCTTGTCTGGAACTTTATTGGCTTTCCATGTAAACCAAGTTATTCAGCCTTCTTTTCTCCATCTAATTTTCCTACTATACTGTTTCTTCCTAATCTATTCTTATATTTCTAAATAAGTAAGTTTTTCCTCGCTGACACCACACCCCCTTCAAATCACCCTGGATCCACCGGGGCTGGACCCCGGCATCCTTCAGAATGGACTGGTTGGTTCTCCTTGCAGTCCAAGGGACTCTCAAGAGTCTTCTCCAACACCACAGTTCAACAGCATCGATTCTTCTGAGCTTAGATTTCTTCACAGTCCAACTCTCCCATCCATACATGACCACTGGAAAAACCATAGGATTGACTAGATGGACTTTAGTCAGCAAAGTAATGTCTCTGCTTTTAAATATGCTATCTAGGTTGGTCATAACTTTTCTTCCAAGGAGTAAGCATCTTTAAATTTCATGGCTGCAATCACCATCTGCAGTGATTTTGGAGTCCCCCCAAAATAAAGTCTGACACTGTTTCCACTATTTCCCCATCTATTTGTCATGAAGTGATGGGGCCAGATGCCATGATCTTTGTTTTCTGAATGTTGAGTTTTAAGCCAACTTTTTCACTCTCCTCTTTCACTTTCAAGAGGCTTTTTAGTTCCTCTTCACTTTCTGCCATAAGGATGCTGTCATCTGCATATCTAAGGTTGTTGATATTTCTCCCGGCAATCTTGATTCCAGCTTGTAATTCCTCCAGCCCAGCATTTCTCACGGTGTACTCTGCATATAAATTAAATAAACAGGGTGAAAATATACAGCCTTGACATACTCCTTTCCCTATTTGGAAAAGGAGTATGCTTTTCCATGTCCAGTTCTAACTGTTGCTTCTGGACCTGCATACAGATTTCTCGAGAGGCAGGTTAGGTGATAGTTTATAGAGACTGTGATTTGGGAGAGTCAACTCTTAGGCTTATGAAATCTTTGGGGGAAAAGGTCAGATCTTTGGCAGCTTACCCCACAGTGAACAACAAAGAAGA
>SJXQ01009235.1:0-56670 GCA_006408695.1 Aepyceros melampus | reverse complement strand
ATGAGTTAGGTTCCACCAGTTAAATCTATTCATGTGGGATTTTCAAAGTGAAAGTGGTATGAAGGCAATCTTTCTCAGCTACAGTTGTGGAGACCTGGAGTACTTCTTCATTATTCCAGTGTTCCAGTGTGTCAGGTCACTACCTTTGTGCAAGTTGTGAGGCAGCTGTGGTAGTAGCTTCCTGAATTGTAGCTCTACTAAGGTTTTCTTGAACTTCACAGTTCAAGTGCAAACCTCCTAATTTTTCAACATCCTGCCTGTGGTAGAGGGAGGTGTTGATTTCAACATCATCCTGGGAAGCCTAACCCAGAGTCCATGCTTTCAGCCATTCCAGCAGTTATATAAGTTTCCCATATAAAATTCATTTGCTTCAAGTCTAGAAAAATCTATTTTATGCAACTGTGATGATAATCGTGGTAAAAGCAGCAGTAGTAGTAACAGTAGTAATGTGGTAGTAGAAATTATTGTTATTGAAATTTTTGCATTATAGATCTTTCCAAAATGGAAAAACTTTAAAACCTGAGATGCCAGTTGTTTGTAATTGATTATGGCACCTTTCCACTCTGAACCTAGAGAAGCAACAAAAGTTTCAAATTCAGAACCCAAGTCAGCCCCTACCATTCAACTGGAGCTGGTTGGCCAGTCTTGGTTTATATTTGTGTTTTTCCTTGGAATTTAGCCTCTCTCCAGCTTCATATTATATATTATACCTAATATATATGTTTTTTTCTTTAAAAAAAAAAAAAACTTTTTATTTTGTACTAGAGTGTAGCTGATTAGCAAACAATGTTGTGATAGTTTCAGATGAACAGTGGAGTGACTCAGCCATATATATACATGTCTCCATTCTCCTCCAAACTCCTCCCCCCCATCTGCTGCTGCTGCTGCTAAGTCGCTTCAGTCGTGCCTGCCTCTTAGCGACCCCATGGACTGCAGCCTACCAGGCTCCTCTGTCCATGAGATTTTCCAGGCAAGAGTACTGGAGTGGGTTGCCATTGCCTTCTCCCCACTCCCATCTAGGGTGCCACATAACATTGAGCAGAGTTCCATACAGCAGGTCCTCGTTGGTTATCCATTTTAAATATAGTAGTGTGTATCGTCCATCCCCAAAGCCCTATACAGTCCTTTCTTCTTGTCCTCCTGTCCACCCCTAGCAACCTTAAGCTCATTCTCAAAAAGTCTATGAGTCTGTTTATGTTTTGTAAGTAAGTTCATTCGTGTCATTTCTTTTAGATTCTGTTTATAAGGGATGTCATACAATATTTCTCCTTCTCTGTCTGATTTACATCATTCACTCAGTATGACACTCTATAGGTCCATCCACGTTGCTGTATTGGCATTATTTCATTCTTTTTAATGGCTGAGTAATATCATATGTGCCACGTCTTCTTTATCCCTTCCTCTGTCCATGGACATTTAGATGCTTCCATGTCTTGGCTATAGTGAAGAGTGCTGCAGTGAACACTGGGATGCGTGTGCCCTTTTGGGACATACTTTCCTAATGTATATTATTGATTAGGGTATATACTAACATTAGAGAAAGGAAAGGCACAGGATGGTGAAGGGAATGATGTTCAGACCACTGTGAAGTCATTGGAACCATTCAGGAAAAATAAAATTCTGCTTTGGTTTAACCAGTATTTCTTTGACATCTATCGTTTAGCAGTTGGTTGGCACTGGTGAGATATAGATATAAATAAGATACATTCCAGATTCACATTACAGAGGGAAGACAGACCTACACATAAATAAATTGTATTCTGTACTGTATGAGCAACTTGAGACCAGTGTCTTGTTCACTGTTGTAACTTTACTACCTATCACAGTATATGGTATATAGCATGCACTCAGTCAGTTCAATTCAGTTGCTCAGTCGTGTCCGACTCTTTGCAACCCCATGGACTGTAGCATGCCAGGCCTCCCTGTCCATCACCAACTTCTGGAGTTTATTCAAACTCATTTTCATTGAAGCAGTGATGCCATCCAACCATCTCATCCTCTGTTGTCCCCTTCTCCTCTTGCCTTCAGTCTTTCCCAGCATCAGGGTCTTTTCAAATGAATCAGTTCTTCGCATCAGGTGGCCAAAGTATTGGAGTTTCAGCGTCAGTCTTTCCAATGATATTCAGGACTGATTTCCTTTAGGATGGACTGGTTGGATCTCCTTGCAGTCCAAGCGACGCTCAAGAGTCTTCTCCAACACCACAGTTCAAAAGCATCAATTATTCGGCATTCAGCTTTCTTTATACTCCAATTCTCACATCCATACATGACTACTGGAAAAACCATAGCTTTGACTAGATAGATGTTTTTTTAGTAAAGTAATGTCTCTGGTTTTTAATATATTTTCTATGTTGGTCATAACTTTTTTTGCAGCGAGTAAGCGTCTTTTAATTTCATGACTGCAGTCACTATCTACAGGAATTTTGGAGCCCCCCAAAATAAAGTCTGACACTGTTTCCACTGTTTCCCCATCTGTTTGTCATGAAGTGATGGGACCAGATGCCATGATCTTAGCTTTCTGAATGTTGAGTTTCAAGCCAACTTTTTCACTCTCATCTTTCATTTTCATTAAGAAGCTCTTTAGTTCTTTTTCACTTTCTGCCATAACGGTGGCATCATCTGCATATCTGAGGTTATTGGTATTTCTCTCAGGAATCTTGATTCCAGCCTGTGCTTCCTCCAGCCCAGCGTTTCTCATGATGTACTCTGCATGTAAGTTAAATAAGCAGGGTGACAATATACAGCCTTGACACATTCCTTCCCCTCTTTGGAACCAATCTGTTGTTCCATGTCCAGTTCTAACTGTTGCTTCCTGACCTACACACAGATTTCTCAAGAGGCAGGTCAGGTGGTCTGGTATTCCCATCTCTTTCAGAATTTTCCACAGTTTATTGTGGTCCACACAGTCAAAGGCTTTTGCATAGTCAATAAAACAGAAATAGATGTTTTCCTAGAACTCTCTTGCTTTTTCGATGGCCCAGCATATGTTGGGAATTTGATCTCTGGTTCCTCTGCCTTTTCTAAATCCAGCTTGAACATCTGGAAGTTCACAGTTCACATAGTGTTGCAGCCTGGCTTGGAGAATTTTGAGCATTACTTTACTAGATGAGTGCAATTGTGCGGTAGTTTGAGCATTCTTTGCATTGCCTTTCTTTGGGGTTAGAATGAAAACTGACCTTTTCCTGTCCTGTGGCTACTGTTGAGTTTTCCAAATTTGTTGGCATACTGAGGGCAGCACTTTCACAGCATCATCTGTTAGGATTTCAAACAGCTCAACTGGAATTCTGTCACCTGTACTAGCTTTGTTTGTAGTGATGCTTCCTAAGACCCACTTGACTTTGCTTTCCAGGAACTCTGACTCTAGATGAGTGATCATATCATCGTGATTATCTGGGTCGTTAAGATCTTTTTTTACAGTTCTTCTGTGTATTCTTGCCACCTCTTCTTAATATCTTCTGCTTCTGTTAGGTCCAAACCATTTCTATCCTTTATTGAGCCCATTTTTGCATGAAATGTTCCCTTGGTATCTCTAATTTTCTTGAAGAGATCTCTAGTCTTCCCCATTCTGTTGTTTCCTCTATTTCTTTGCACTGATCACTGAGGAAGGCTTTCTTATCTCTCCTTGCTATTCTTTGGAACTCTGCATTCAATTGGATATATCTTTCCTTTTCTCCTTTGCCTTTCCCTTCTCTTCTTTTCACAGCTATTTGTAAGGCCTCCTCAGCCAGCCATTTTGCTTTTTTGCATTTCTTTTTCTTGGGATGGTTTTGATGAACCAGCATCCATAGTTCTTCAGGAACTCTGTCTATCAGATTTAATCCCTTGAATCTACTTTTCACTTCTACTGTATAATTGTAAGGGATTTGATTTAGCTCATACCTGAACAGTCTAGTAGTTTTTCCTCCTTTCTTTAATTTAAGTCTGCATTTGGCAATAAGGAGTTCATGATCTGAGCCACAGTCAGCTCCCAGTCTTGTTTTTGCTTACCGTTCAGAGCTTCTCCATCTTTGGCTGCAAAGAATATAACCAATCTGATATTGGTATTGACCATCTGGTGATGTCCATGTGTAGTTGTGTTGTTGGAAGAGGGTGTTTGCTATGACCAGTTCGTTCTCTTGGCAGAACTCTATGAGCCTTTTCCCTGCTTCATTCTGTAACCCTAACCAAATTTGCCTATTACTCCAGGTGTTTCTAGACTTCCTACTTTTGCATTCTAGTCCCCTATAACGAAAAGGACATCTTTTTGGGATGTTAGTTCCAGAAGGTCTTGTAGGTTTTCATAGAACCATTCAACTTCATCTTCTTCAGCAATTCTGGCCTGCGCATAGGCTTGGATCACTGTGATATCAAATTACTTGCCTTGGAGATGAACAAAGATCATTCAGTTGTTTTTGAGATTGCATCCAAGTACTACATTTTGGACTCTTTTGTTGACTACAGGGCTACTCCTTTTCTTCTAAGGGATTCTTGCCTACAGTAGTAGGTATAACTGTCTTCTGAGTTCAATTCACCCATTCCAGTCCATTTTAGTTCACTGATTCCTAAAACGTCAGTGTTCACTCTTGCCATCTCCTGTTTGACTTCCAATTTGCCTTGATTCATGGACCTAACATTTCTGTTTCCTATGCAGTGTTGCTCTTTACAGTATTCATACTTTGCTTCTATCACCAGTCCCATCCACAACTGGGTGTTGTTTTTGCTTTAGTTCTGTCCCTTCATTCTTTCTGGAGTTATTTCTCCACTGATCTCCTGTAGTATACTGGGCACCTACTGACCTGGGGAGTTCATTTTTTAGTGTCCTATCTTTTTGCCTTTTCATACTGTTCATGGGGTTCTCAAGGCAAGAAAGCTGAAATGGTTTCCAGTCTCTTCTCTAGTGTACTCAATAGACATATTTTAAATAAATAAGACATTTAAATAATAACTTTAGATCCAGTGTGGACAGAGCAGACATAGTTCACCTGAGAAAGTTAGGAAGACCTTCTGTTGATAGTAATATTAAAATGGCTCCATAATGAAATAGTTTGAGACTCATCATTTTGTATCTCCCTCATAGATATAATACACAGTAGCATATTATAGATTCTGATGAGTTCTGAAATAAACAAATAGGTTAATTTTGCCCAACCAAATGTTTTCCAGATATATTTACAGAACCCTTTTAGTACCTCATCTGGATCAGAGTTGGGAACTTCTGTACCTGTTACTTCTTAAGGCTGATCTTTAATAAAAATCATTTTATGCTAGAACATTTTGATTTTGATAATAGCAATTTGAATCTTCATATCATGAGATTGGTATTATGAATAAATGTTTAAACAAATTATAGATAAATCTGCACAAAAACTATTGCTAGCAGAGCATTTCTTTAGTCTCTAGGTTAGCAACTAATAGGATTTTTCTAGATTATAAAAGGCAGGACACTCCAAAGAACAAAGTGTTTTAAACAATCCAGCTTTTCTTTTTATTGAAAAATACAACTATTTGTAGCTTTTAAAATGGAAATGATTTGTTTTAAGTTTTCCTTACTTAGTTTTTTTGCTTGTTTCTATTATTACACTAAATTTCTCTATCAACTTTCTGCCTCATATAACTAAGAGGTCTAATACACCTCTTCTAACTAAGACATTTGTAGTATTTTTTAATGTTGGCTATTAAAATTTCAAATGGAATATTTTTTATCTAAATTGGCTCTATGTAAGTCCACTTAGAAGGAAAAATCTACTCAATTCTAATGTAGATAAAATGGGCTTTAAAAATACTGCTTAATACTGAGAATTTTTATGTTTATGTATTAATTTTCCCTTATATATTCATGTGTTATTAGCCTTAGTAAATTGTTTTGCTTCTGCAACATATATTAGATGACTAAAACTAACATCACAAAGCATGTTTGTTATATTCTTAATTGTTTTGACCATAGAATTAATTTTAAAGTCAAAGGGGGCATTGCTTTTTCATCATTTCCAGTTCAGAATATTCAGCATGTCACAGATGTTCATGAATAATGTCCATTTAAAACTGTTGGCAAAGAGTGCTGGTGAGTTGGCTAGATGAATTAAATGTTGGGGGGATCTGACAGGCAGCACGCTGCTTTGTGATCATTCCAAAGTTCTAATAATCTCCCTCACCTTCTCTGCCTGCCACTAATGAAAGAGAATAGGTGATTGCACCTCCGGCTATGTTCTGCGCCTAATGACTCCTCCAAGGCAGATTTATGAAGAAAAAATTAACTTTGAATGAGGATTGAATTGGCCCTGACAGTCTGATAGACTGTGACACAGATTCTGTGGCAAAACAGACGTAGCCCTAATTGATTATCAATATTTTAAGCAAAGTGATGAAAATAAGCATTAAGTGATGAGAAAGGCAGTCTTAATACAGTAGGCAGTAACCAGGACATAAGAGAGTCTTTGGGGAGGTTTGCTCTGATTGCTATTACTGAATTTTGTCTGTCAATTTTTACCTTTGCTTCCCAGCAGCCATTGTCCCTCCTTGGTGTACTTTTTTTTTCCCCTTAAAGATCTATGACTAGAATGTTAATCTTTCTAAAAACACGGATAAAGCTATCTGCAGTCTCTTCCTCTAGAGAAGTTTGTTTAATATTTAACTTATTTTGAATTGAGATTAGCTTTCATAGTTTTGCACAACTGAGGCTTTTCATGATGGTTTTAGATTGACACAATTTTTTTTCACATACCGTTTCTAGATTTGTTGTTATTATCCATAAAATATATACTAGCCTAAAATATTACTTATCACATATTTCATAATACCAAACATCATATACTTTTTACATCCGTGACTGAACTGTGACTTTAGCCTTAATCTTGGGAATAAGATAAAAATATTTTCCTAGAAATAATACACAAACCCACACACAAAATGAGAGACTCTGTATTATATATGCTCTGTGGTATAGTGCTTGCTCAGTCACGTCTGATGCTTTGTGACCCCATGGACTGTGGCCCTCCAGGCTCCTCTGTCCATGGGATTCTTTAGGCAAGTATACTCTAGTGGGTTGCCATGTCATCCTCCAGCTGATCTTCTTGACCCAGGGACTGAACCCAGGTCTCCTGCATTGCAGGTGGATTCTATACTATTGAGCCACTAGGGAAGCTCATATATGCTATGTTTACTTACAAAATATATTTTCAACTAACAGCAAAAAGATCCAATCTGGATAATTATATGTCCAAATGCATGCATGCTAAATCGCTTCATTTGTGCCAACTCTGCGATCCTGTGGCCGTAACATGTAGGACAAGCTTCTCTGTCCGTGGGATTCTCCAAGCAAGAATACTGGAGTTGGTTGCCATGCCCTACTTAAGGGAATCTTCCCCACCCAGGGATGGTACACACAGCTCCGGTGGCTCCTGCACTGCAGGCAGATTCTTTACTGCTGAGCCACCAAAGAAGCTATGTCCAAACGGTTTTCCACTAATTAATTTAATAACTTGAAATTGTATACCCTTACTCTTAAAGTTATATTTAGTCCCATATATTAGAAGCAGAGAAGAAAAACCACACATTAAAATCTGTGCTAGTTTAATTCAATATTAAAATTGATGAGCCAAGAAATAATGTATGACATACATAATGATATGTTTGTTTACAATTAAATAGGTTTTAGATAAATTAGCTTATTAAGCACAGAAGCTGTACATATTTTTCCATGTTAAAATACCCTCTTATTATTAGTCATCAGTATTCATATTGTTTTGTGAAATTAATTTCATCTTGAAATTGTGTAATTATTGAAAACTTTATGTAGGAGTCTCCAGGTTAACTCTGGGAAAGTTTAAAGGAGACATGTTAATGTTTTCCAAAAGTCTTTTAAGTAACTTACTGTAGATAAGATGAAGATAAAACAAAGATGCTACTGTGCAGGGCTTCTCAGTCTTTCTCATGCCATGACATGCAAAAAGATAATATTTGGTTGACACAAGAGGTTGAACACTTTTATCCAGAGGCTACTGGCTGTGAACTCCAGTCACCTCAGACCCTGCCTTGAGAGCTAAGAGGATCAGTATTTTAGCACACTTATATAATCTGTTTGTGGCTCAGTGATTGAGAAACTCTGAATGTATCACAGTTATAGCACTACCATTATAAAATCTAGATTTAACAGTCACAGTTTTAAAATTCAATGTCTAAATCTATCAAAATATTTAAAAAATATTCTAAAAATTGGGCTTCCCAGATGGCTCATTGGTAAAGAATCCTCCTGCCAAGCAGTAGACGCTGTTTCATCCTTGTTTCAGGAAGATCTCCTGGAAAAGGAAATGGCAACCCATTCCAGTATTCTTGCCTGGGAAATCCTTTGGATAGAGGAACCTGGCAGACTACAGTCTATGGGGTCGCAAAAGAGTTGAACATGACTTAGCAGCTAAACAGCAACATTCTAAAAATTACTCTCTCCCAAAAGGGAAAAACAACTATATCTCTAGATATAGTTTTTGCTAGACGGATTAATGATATTAAAATGCTTGACTGTTGGCTCTAATATCTGTTAAAATTATTCAGAATTTGATTTTTGGTTTGACCCTATTAAAGCAAAATATACATTTAAATTTTGTTCTTAGAAAAATGTTAAAGTTATCTCTTGGCAGAATATATTGTCACTCATTTTTAGAGTGTCTAGAATGACCTTCTTAAAAACTGAAAGGACCTTAAAACTAGGCAAATCCAACTCTGTCAGCTGACTGGGAAAATTCAGCCCAGGTCACATATTCGATCATTGCTAAGCTAGAATTAGAATCTAATTCTCCTGATTCCTGGATTGTTCCCTTTTAACTCTACTGTAGGATGCTTAAAAATCTCAATATGAAAACCTCTAACATGTTGTATGTTATAAAATTATATATTATGCTTTCACAGCTGTAAGATGTAATTTGTTAGCAGCTTTCACTTTTAAGCTATGTAATACTTTTGGCCAAGGTTTTAATAAAGCAGTACCATTGCCTAAAAGACTGACCTTATTTCAGTATTCCAAATAGCCAATAGAAAAATAAAACAAATATGTATTGAAGTTTCCTTATGCTAAAAATTATTTTATTATTATAAACTAATACAATTCTAGTAAAGATAAAAAATAAACAGTTTAGATAAAAATTCTGCAAACACTGATGTTGAGTACTTTGTCCTCTCTCATTGAGTTTGTTAACATTCCAACAGACTGTAGAAGAAGCAGAAAGAAAAATTATTCTTGTTGCGCCACCTAGCGTCATTCAAGTGCTGTTTGTGTTTGAGGTTTTTTTTGGAAAAGGAAATGCAAGGCACTCCAGTATGAACTATAGTATATTTAATTTGCCGTAGGCTTCTACACTCAGTTCTGGTTTGTTAATCCTGTAATTTGCTGGTAAGAAATTCACAGAGAATAAAAATCCACAAATGTAAGTCCACAGATTTATTCTTTATATTTTGTTTTACAAAGTTTTCAAGACAAATAGTATTAGTAAAAGCAAGTATTTCTGTTCACTTCATCTCTGAAACTGTTACCTTGAACAACATACAATAAATGGGCAAAGTTTTTAAAACTATGCTCTTCTACTTGTAAACTGAAGACATTACAAAATGACAGTATGTTCTACAGAAAAGTTCAAAGTATTGAAAATAGTATGAAATCAGAATGACTATTTTGTAAAAGACTTAAATGTCTCAGGCTTACTTAACCATTTATGATAAAATATATCGATGTTTTTCTTTAATGAAATTATACTTCATAAATAAAAAATATTTGGAATATATATATGCTGGCAGCAAAATTATATTGTTGTATATAAAAATGCTAGGCCTACTGATGTGTGGTGTGAAATAGTGCCTTGTTAAAATATCTGCTTTTTAAAGTTGTGTTTCAAGGATATGAAGTAAAAACTCTTGGTTTTATGTTTTTTGTTTTCTAACACTACAAATGCACTCAGGTGCTTCAATTGTATGTGTTAATTTTTAATAGTGTTATTAAATTAATAATATTTAATTCTAAGGCCATGTTGGCACAACATAAAATAAGAATCCTGTTGCCAATGTCATTGTTTTATGTTGATGATATAATAATAAGTACCAAATATTAAAAATCAAATGAAATAATTAATGGGAAAAAATTTCCCTAAATATTTAAATTTGTTGTATTTGAAGTAGTATAGGATTTTAATGGCTGTTTACTGTGATTCCAAAGATGTTTTATTTGATTTGATATCTGATTACTATGAACATTCAAAATTCATAGTGATTGCTCTTCAGTATGTGTGATACAGGGAAACTTCTAAAGCATATAAGCCTAAATATTGAATCATCCCTAAATGAATTTTTTAGTAAGAAAAGGATTCACTCTTAATTTGTAGCTTGTTTATATATATGTGTGTAGATATAAATAAGCATATATCAAATTCATATACTATTGAAATTAGAATTTTTGGACTTATGCCACATTTTATACTTGAAATAATAATATATTACTAGAATGAAATGTGTTGATGTGATTTTCTGAGACACTATTAAAACTCTAAATATCCATTTTTGTCATAGATGTTCATAAAATATTTAAGTGACATGAACAGAATTAAAATTTTAATACCTTGCTATTCCTCAGAGTCATTATTTTACATATTAATTTTCAGTTTAGTTTAATAAACAGTTATTTAGGTACTAACAATCTATGCCTTATACTACACTATACTAAAATCATTAAGATATCTGACCTCAAGGTGTTGGCAGTCTAACGTAGAAGACACATGTCCAACTGACTATACTTGCAGAAATAAATGAAGTCCTTTCAGACCTAAGAAGAGGAATTAATATTAACTAGGTTAAGAGGCTAAAGAGTCATGGAGGAAGTTACAAAACAGTTGAACAGTTTGTATTCAGAATACTGTGAATATAAAGCAAATATACAGCTAAATTTGTAGGTGAGGACAGAATGTATCTAAGAACATTAAATATACACACATATATATACATATTCTCTTTGTCAGTTTAACTAGACCCACTTTATATCCTATACAATTTCTCAGAAATACCAAAGAAACCACATGTACTTAGTGCATATTTCTTTAAATGAGATTTTGTGACAAAGAAAGGATTTACTTTCTGAAAACTTGTAAAGTGGTAAAAATGTATAAATTATATCATAAACATACATGATAAACCTTAATTTTCAGGTGAATTAACTGAGGCACGGAGAAGCTAAGATGCTTGTCTTGGTCTCATAGCTAGTAACTGAGTAAAGCCAGAATTCAGACACAGTCTGGCTTTAGAATCCATTCCTATACCCCTCTGCTAGATACCTCTCAGCTACTCATTATGTCCTGGTTTTCACATTTCACTAACAGATAATGGTGTTGAAGATATCATATTCTAATAAATGTCTTTCAGCTTTTTAATATATCTAAAAGCTTTTGGTTGGGGGTCTGATGCAATACATTATTATACCAGATTCTTAGAGTAGTGTGTTGTTATATGTAACCAGACATCAGTATAAATACTTGCTATTTTGAAGCTATAAACGACTTTAGCTATTGTAGCTCATTGTCTTACCACTGTTTACTTTTTTGAAAAATTGAAAATAGTCTGACGAAAGTTTAATTTAGTAAATATTCATTGGCACTGAACTGAATTTTGAAGATGCTAAGGTGAATAAGAAACAAATTCATTAAACACATGATTACAGTATAATGTGATTAATGCCAAAGTAGAGGTACTACGAGAGCAACTAACTCAGTCTATTGTTAGCAAGAGATTCTTGTAAAATGAAGCATTTAGAAAGTGAGTAAAACAACCCTCTAAGCCTAGGGTACCAAAAAAAAAAAAAGGCAGCAACAACCCACAGAATTGTAAGAGTGTGATGTATTTAACAAATTGAATAAGTTCTTATTGTTTGGAAAAAAAGCATATGGGATGAAGTGGTGGCTGACTGGAAAATAAAGACTGGGACCACTTAGTGAAGGGTGCTGTAGGTCATGCTAAGGAAAATTAGGTTTTTCTGACCATTTTTTGAGAGCACATTCTAGGGAAGATGATAGCTTCCACTGAGTCTACACTGCAGGCTTTTCCACATCAGATGCCCCCAGAAAAGTAGTCTGAATGTCCTTGCTTGGCTTCCAGTCCTCGGGGCATCTGAGACAAGGAAAAGTACCTAGTCCAGGAGTGCCTTCACTAAACAAACCAAAATTATTCAAGACATAAGTTTTCATCATTAAGCCGCTCTCTAAATCTCTCAATTTCTGTGCTGCTCTAAATCGGGTTTGTTGGCAGTCTTCATTGAGTCATATATTTATTGAGCATCTACTATATTGCAGTATATTGAGTACTGTGGTTCAAGCAATGAGCTAAAGAAGGAAATCCATTCAAAATATTTTTGAAGATGTACAATCTTAGAAATAACAGAATAAAAAGAAGAAAATTTCCCCATAACTTGTCCACATGGCAGTTCTTTCATATCTTGCTCAAAACAGGAGAAGGATTGGTAATATTATCTATATCGTGCTGATGGGATTTTTCAAGCACGTCTCCAAATTTGCTTAATAGGACAGTGGTTTCATTGGCATAAGAATGTGGCTTCTTGAATCCTGATTCAGCATATCCTTCACTGGGATGCTTCAATCTTTTGGTAAAGAAGCTTTCCATTTATAAATCATTTTGCTTTGTTTGATTCCTATGTTTACTTCATTAAGTTGCTAAGTCCCTTCCTCAGAATACACTGTATTGGTAAGTTATTTGCATCAAGTTAGTACATCTGGTTTCTGTGCATCTGAGAACATGGTCTTAAAATATATAAAGCAAATATTGACACAGTTACAAAGATAAACTTTGAACCTTGCCATCATTGATAGGAGATAAACTTAACAAAACAACAACAAACTAATAGATTTGCTTGCTCTAATAAACACATATGAGACTTCAAGAGTTAGGAAATATATATTCTTTTCAAGTGCTGATTAAACATTTATAAAATTGACCACATATGAGTTAGGAAAGTAAACCTAAACATGTATCAAAAGTTTTCATATATGTTACATTCTTTGATGAGAATGAAATTAAAATAGACCTGAGTATAAGTGAAGTGAAGTCGCACAGTTGTGTCTTACTCTTTGCGACCCTGTGGACTGTAGCCTACCAGGCTTCTCCATCCATGGGATTCTCCAGGCAAGAATACTGGAGTGGGTTACCATTTCCTTCTCCAGGGGATCTTCCCAACCCAGGGATCGAACCCGGGTCTCCCGCCTTGGAGTCAGCTGCTTTAACCTCTGAGTCACCAGGGAAGCATGCAACTTTAAAAGCATTATTTTTAGTAATTCTTAGGTCCACCAAAAAAATTATATTTGGGATAAAATGAATTTTAAATTTTCTAAATAAAAATAAATATATATTGAGACTTGTTTAAATGCAAAAAATCCCAGTCCACCTCAGGCCAGGAATCTGTTTTAACAACTTTCCATGTGATGCTTATACATGCTAAAGTTTCTCACTACCTTAAATAAAATTGCAGTAACTTGATACCACCCTTATAGCAGAAAGCAAAGAAGAACTAAAGAACCTCGTGAATAAAGGGAAAGAGGAGAGTGAAAAAGTTGGCTTAAAGCTCAACATTCAGAAAAATAAGATCATGGCATCTGGTCCCATCACTTCATGGCAAATAGATGGAAAAACAGTGATTTGAGGGGGCTCCAAAATCACTGAAGATGGTGACTTCAGCCATGAAATTAAAAGACGCTTACTCCTTGGAAGAAAAGCTATGACCAACCTAGACAGCATATTAAAAGCATATAGACATTACTTTACCAACAAAGGTCCATCTAGCCAAAGCTATGGTTTTTCCAATAGCCATGTATGGATGTGAGAGTTGAACTATAAAGAAAGTTGAGTGCCAAAGAATTGATGCTTTTGAACTGTGGTGTTGGAGAAGACTCTTGAGAGTCCCTTGGACTGCAAGGTGATCCAGCCAGTCCATCCTAAAGGAGATCAGTCCTGGGTGTTCATTGGAAGGACTGATGCTGAAGCTGAAACTCCAGTACTTTGGCCACCTGATGTGAAGAACCGACTCATTTGAGACCCTGATTCTGGAATAGATTGAAGGCAGGAGGAGAAGGGGACGACAAAGGATGAGATGGTTGGATAGCATCACCTACACAATGGGACATGAGTTTAAGTAGGCTGCAGGAGTTGATGATGGACAGGGAAGCCTGGTGTGCTGCAGTCCATGGGTCACAAAGAGTTGGACACAACTGAGCGACTGAACTGAATGCCTACTTGAAAATGCATGCATGTGTGCTCTGTTGCTTCAGTCATGTCCGACTCTTTGCAGCCCTATAGACTATAGTCCACCAGGCTCCTCTGTCCATGGGATTCTCCAGGCAAGAATGCTGGGGTGGGTTTCCATGCCCTCTCCAAGGGATCTTCCTGACCCCAGGGATCGAACCCACATCTCTTATATCTCCTGCCTTGGCAGAGGGATTCTTTACCACTAGCGTCATGTGGGAAGCTGCCAAATTGAAAATATCTAGCAACAAAGTAGAGATTGTTAAATATTGATAATGACTGATACTGAGACTAGAAAGTCACTAGTGGTGTCTGTTTTTAAATGCAGCATTCCAGTTTTGGAGGACAAATTCTCACCATTATAGACTGATAAAACGGCTCTAAGATATTCATTATAAAATTTTTTATTCTACTTTTATGTTGTAATGTCGTTAAAAGTATTTGTCTTGTTTCATACTGCCATGTAAAATTGAAATAAGAGAAGATTTTCAAAAGAGGTACTATATTTCCATTTTCCTGAATATATGAATTTCTTCCATCTTATGTATTTTATTTTACTACCTATAAAATATGTAGATATAATATATTTTATCAAAAAACAATACAAAGAATGCTGAAGACCTTTATGTTGTTTGTATAGTATGCTCTGTTAATGAAGTACACCAACTTCCTCGTAGAAATTTGCCTATAATAGAAAGAAATGCTTTTGAAGTTTCTTATATAGATCTTAAATTTCTTGTATGATTTTTACATTTCTCATTCACTCCTAATCCAGGAAATTTCTGACCTATTACTTCTGTGATCTTCAGTTCGTTTATAGTCCCTTCTTTCTGTTTTGGACTGAATTTAGTTGCCTGAGTATTGGTATAGATCATGACTGTAATTTTTAAGGGATATGGTTTTCTTCTGTCTTAAACTGTGCTGCTGTTGTTTAATTCACCTATCATGTGAGAGGAAAGAACATGCCTCTTAATTAACAGGCTGGTAAAGATTATGCATTGGTCATTTACAGTTCACCCTGGAGAGTAAATGCAAGAGTTTCATTATGTGCCTAATTTTCACAGATCCGGGGAGTATAAAATCTCAGAGGCTGTTCCAAAACCAGGTCACACCTTCAGGGTGCTTCCAACAAATTTTCTTATCCAACAAATCTGCTTTATTAATTCTGAATTGAACTTGCGATATTCTTTAGCATTATAGGGGCTTCTCAATTAGTAGGGCAGCCATACAACTTCCTCTATCAGAATATGGTATATAAATGTGCATTTAAAACATGCTTTTAACAGGATAAATCAGGAAATGGCATAAAACTCCTTTGGGGAAAATTTGTGGACTCAGCAGTAATAGTGTGCATTTTATCAGAGATGTTAGCATTTTTAGTATAGAGGTGTATGTATTACAGCACTGAAATCCAGCTTTTGGCCTCAGACTTAAATGATGAGTCTCTCAAGTTGAGGCAACCAAAATCATGGCATGCACTTAAATATTGAGCATTTCGTATTCCTGAAAGAAAACAGTCAACTTCAAAATATTTATTAATAGCACAGCAATTTCACCCTAAATTATTTGCTTTCATACTTTTATACAATTTAATTGCATTCATGACCCTTCTGACTTAATAATTTAACTAAAAAAGAACAAGACTATCCTTTATTAAGTAGCACTAGTAGGATTAGATTTGTTTTAGGTAAGTTATTTCCTTACTATTTTTACAAAGTCATTATAGTGTAATGAAAAGAAAAACATATAGACCTGTTTTAATTCTTGACTAACCTATTTATCAGGTTTGTAACATTTAGCAACTTATTCAGCCCCTTTGAAACTTTTTGAGAATTCTGTGAAACAACTATATCTGAAAATACTTAGCATAGTGCCTGACACAGGGTAGGCTTGCCCAAGTTTTATTTCTCTTAAGAATTGAAGCCATGAAAACAAATGATATAAATGACAATATATATAATTCTATTTTAAAAAACACCCTTTGTAATGTACGAGTAAAGTAAAACTTAGGAAAAGAAATAATGGCATCAATTTTTTTGATATGGAAAACTATTGCATCTCATCATTGATTTCTGACATGTACAGTTAGGCATTGCTATTTCTGGACTTTGATCTTTACTTTTGAAAGGATTGCTTCCCTTAGTTACTCTTTAAAAATAAATATTTTTAGGTATCTGAAGTTACTCAAAAGAATAAGCATTACAAATCAATTAGCAAGTCTTAAATATAATTCCTCTCAAATGGAATAATTCTATTGCTCCAAACCCCAGAGTTTTTCTGAAATGCTGAAGCATCTTTCTTGGAATGGGAGTTATAATGGTAGCCCGCTGACTTCAAACTGACATCCAGTTGATGGATGTGCGATAAGTCGAAGAAACACAGAATGATAAGTTATTTTTATTTTCCCTATCAGCATTCTGTAAAAAACAAAAAAAAAAATCTAGTACTGCTTTTCTTTGAGAGACTGGGCATCACAGCAGTTCTGTATCCCCATTTTGTTATTGGACTGTTTTCATTTTTAAAAATTTGTCCTTAAGATTTTAGTAAAGGACATTCTAACTACCATGGCTAGGCAGTTTATTCAGGTTGCAGAATGGGAAGTTATGTAAACATCAGACATCAACACAACTGGAGAAGAGATGTATAAGCATGGCAGAAGGCTGTAGGACTTCATACATTACAACAAAAACTATTTAAAATAAAAAACTCTTCTTTTACATCTTAGTATCTATAATTTTTCACCATCACCACCATGTATTACTACTACTGTTTTCACAATTTGTAGAAGTAAATATAAATGATATTTTGAGTTATTATATAGCTTAAAGTGTGAGGTGTTAAAGAATCATTTCTAGACTTCAGGATAATAATTATGCTCTGGAAGTAATAGTTCTGTCTCCAGATATTCAAATGGGAGGTTTTTTGAAAAAGAAAAAATACTAAATGATAAAGCACTTCTATGCCTCAAAATTGGAGTTAGGAAAAACTTAAAATAAGGTGGTGAAAGCGCTGGACTAGATTAGCATTTCCCAAAATATGTTCTTTGTTTATTTATATAACAGGAAAAGAATCATTCTTTAGTAAAATCAAGTTGGGGAACACACAGGCTAAACTAAGTTAAACAGATGTTTCAACCTGCAGAATCTCTCTGAGCTTTGATTTTGTTGATGAGCACTATAGCTTTCCAGGAGGAAGATTCAGTACTGCGTCTAGTGTAAGGTCCAATGTTGTGAAACCTTATTTAAATGAAGAATCATGAGAAGGTAGTATGCCATGGAACATACTATGTGTCATCTTGAAGATTCCTTCTAGCTTCAGACATTGATGATTTTCTGAGAATATGCATCACATGTGATTTGTACTGTTACTTCATTCTTGACTTATGATCATTTCAAATTGATAGGGTCTTCCTGGCAGTAGACAGCACCCTTTATGAACATAGTCATATGTCCATTCATGACTTTCTGACTTAATAATTTAACTTAAAAAGAGCAAACTATCCTTTATTAAGCAGTACTAGTAGGATTAGATTTGTTTTAGGTAACTAATTCCTGGTCAAATGTCCCTCCTTGGATCCTATGACAGCATACCTCCTGGCTTTCTGCTATTGTTTTTTCCAAGGCCCATCTGAACTGGATTGTAACCATAAAACGAAACATAAAATATACTTGAGCTGGTTCATTTAGATTTCATGAACCAAATGATTGTCCTGTCCTCCTAACTAAGTTATCCTACAATAGGCAGCCCAAGTATCACCTCTTCCTGGAAGTCTTCCTCGACCATATCCTCTTTCTTCATTACTACCAGAGTACCTGTACACAGGTATGTGTGTTTGGCTTTATGTTTCCCAGTCTTGATTTAAACTTCTTCATTTCTCAGTCTTCAGCACTTAGCTTAATGATTAAGGTACAGTATTATGCTGAAGAATTTTCTCTGTCATCTATTTTATCTTTTTTGTAAATCTGGACACTTAAAGGAACTAATGAAAAAAACTTGCTTGTAACGTGATCTAGCAAAAATTAATATTTTAGAGCATTTACTCATGTTAAAAGATGGCACTTTTTTTGCAATAGCTATGTAATAATTGAAATTTCATGTTTGTAAAATAGTTTTCTGGTTGTAGTCACTATTGACCCTGATGCTATTTGAGGCAGATTCAGAATAATCATTTCAAATATGGGAAATGACTAAACGTTTTTACATGGATACTTTTTTGTTGTTCTAAGCCATGCAAGACAGTATGTCTGTCTCTATCACCATTTGAGTTGGAAATGTTTCATTTAAGTCTGTTTATTTACTTTTGGCTGTGCTGGGTCTTCATTTCTATGTGTGGGCTTTCTCTGGTTGTGGCAAGTGGGGGCTACTCTAGTTGCAGTGCACTGGCTTCTCGTTGAGGTGGCTTCTCTTGCTGTGGAGCGCGCGCTTAGCTGTCCCACTGCTTGTGGGATCCTCCTGGACCAGAGATTGAACATGTGTTCCCTGCACTGGCAGGTGGGGTTTTAACCACTAGAACACCAGAGAAGTGCCTAGCGGTGTTTACTAATGGTACAACTTGGTAAGGAATAAAAACTTAAATATTAATGAATCTCTTTTCTATGCTATGTGTGCAAAGGAGGCAGAGGCACTGTAAAAGCTAGTATTATAGCCATAATTATAAAAGCTTTTTAAATATGCAGAAGCAGCAGCTGTGTTCATTTATAAACCTATAAATGAATTTGATAGTATTAACTAATGAGTTTTTAGATTATTCTACTGTGCTATGGTCTAGATAAGTACAAAACCTAGAGGTAAAACCCAGCAAAAACATCTGAAGAAGTCTTGAAGATAACAGCCTATTAGGATTCTTTTAACGTTATATTTTTATATTATAATTTTTCTCTCTGAAAATCATCCTTAACCATTTCTTATCTAATACAAATATACTATGGTCTAAATATTTTTTTCTTTTGTCATGTTTAAATTCCTATTTCTAGACTTTTAGAAACCTCTGGAGGTTGCTGTTTTCAAATATGTGAAGAAGAATAAGGTTTTTGCAAGTGTGGTATTACTAGTAATATCATTTCCTTGAATTCAAAACTTGCATCCTCTTCAACCAAGTTGTTAGATTTATAATTATTTATTTTGAGGTATATATGCCACTCTTGATCCAAAACTAATATAATTTGTCACATATATTTATAAACTTCTCATGAAACACCAACCACCACCATTTTTAAAAGCTAATAATTAAAAGTTGTTTCTTCCTACTAACAATGATACTTTTCTCCTTAGTTCAGTCACTCACTCATGTCCGACTCTTTGTGACCCCATGAACCATAGCACGCCAGGCCTCCCTGTCCATCACCAACTCCCAGAGTTCACCCAAACCCATGTCCATCGAGTCTGTGATGCGATGCAACCATCTCATCCTCTGTCTTCCCCTTCTCCTCTTGCCCTCAATCTTTCCCAACATCAGGGTCTTTTCAAGTGAGTCAGCTCTTTGCATCAGGTGGCCAAAGTATTGGAGTTTCAGCTTCAACATCAGTCCTTCCAATGAACACCCAGGACTGATCTCCTTTAGGATGGACTGGTTGGATCTCCTTGCAGTCCAAGGGACTCTCAAGAGTCTCCTCCAACACCACAGTTCAAAAGCATCAATTCTTCAGTGCTCAGCTTTCTTTTCTTTTTTTAAATATAAATTTATTTATTTTAATTGGAGGCTAATTACTTTACAATATTATATTGGTTTTGCTCAGCTTTCTTTATAGTCCAACTCTCACATCCATACATGACCACTGGATAAACCATAGCCTTGACTAGACGGACCTTTGTTGGCAAAGTAATGTCTCTACTTTTTAATATGCTGTCTAGGTTGGTCATAACTTTCCTTCCAAAGAGTAAGTGTCTTTTAATTTCATAGCTACAATCACCATCTGCAGTGATTTTGGAGCCCAGAAAAATAAAGTCAACCACTGTTTCCACTGTTTCCCCATCTATTTGCCACGAAGTGATGGGACCAGATGCCATGATCTTCGTTCTCTAAATGTTGAGCTTTAAGCCAACGTTTTCACTCTCCACTTTCACTTTCATCAAGAGGCTCTTTAGTTCTTCACTTTCTGCCGTAAGGGTGGTGTCATCTGCGTATCTGAAGTTATTGATATTTCTCCCAGCAGTCTTGATTCCAACTTGTCCTTCCTCCAGCCCAGCGTTTCTCATGATGTACTCTGCATATAAGTTAAATAAACAAGGTGACAATATACATCAAGGAGCCTTGATGTACCCTTTTCCTATTTGGAATCAGTCTCTTGTTCCATGTCCAGTTCTAACTGTTGCTTCCTGACCTGCATACAGGTTTCTCAAGAGGCAGGTCAGGTGGCCTGGTATTCCCATCTCTTTCAGAATTTTCCAGTTTATTGTGATCCACAAGGTCAAAGGCTTTGGCACAAGGCATTAAAAATATAAAAAAAATAGTAGTTCTTGCTAACAGATGAGCTGATGGATTTACATTTACATCTTTATACCTCTTCCAACAGACACTTCTTATCACTCTCCCCTTTCTGTTAAACCTGGAAAGAGACCCTGGAACAGCCGAGCTAAACTATACCATCACCGGGTTTTTCTTCTCTAGATTAAAATGAAAACTGCCTTAACCATCAACAGGGGAAATTAAATTCTAAATGTAAATGTCACTTTTCACTCTTTGCTAATTGTCTCTCTCACAGACACATGGCATGAAAATTAGTAATGCCTTTTCTTAGGTGTTTCTTACTTAGAGCCATCATTTACTGCAGTGACACTAAAATTGTGAAACACGAGACACAAGAAAAATGTGTCACAAAGAAAAGACAAAAGTGACAAAAGAAAATTATTCAAAAATGGTATTATAGCACTTTGGAATCAGAATCATACTTAATAGATAGAACTAATCACTGTATCACTTTAGAAGATCTACTGTATTTTGGTAGAAGGACATGTGGATGGAATCTCAGAATTACTGAAATTTGCTCCAGCCTCAAATGCTTAAGAAATTTAACATAGTACTATGAGGAAAAACTCTAATAATTTTTAACCACCTTAAATATATGAAACAAATAAGGCAAACAGATATTAATGGTTATTACAAAGCAAAAGACCTCTTCAGATTTTGCATGTGATTTTGAATAAAGTATATTCAAATAAATGTTTCTCCATAAACAGTTTCTCCATAAACAGCATGGAAGCAGTTCATTATTCTCTAATTTTGGTTACTTTGCTTCAAGGTGAGTGAAGAGGTAAGAAATAGACTTTTAAAAAGCATTTAGCAGCATTCACAGACTCTGATCTTAGTCATTCTGACCTTTGGCTAGTTATTTAACTTTCTTGGAGCTTTTATTTCTTCATCAGTAAAATATGTATAGTAATAACTTACCTAGATAAAATACCTTACTGTACTTAGAATTTGGGGAGAAATGACACTTAATTGTTTATTTATATCATGCCTCTTTTACTCACACTTTTTTTGTAAGCATGTGAAAATGTTTGAGCTGAGTAAATATGTGCCATGGTAAATCTAGTAGAAATAATAAATTATTTGAAAACTTTCTCAAATGTGTGTTAATAGCTAATTCAGAAAAGTCTATATACATGTGAAGGCTGGGATGGACAATGCCAGATATAATACTAGTATCCTGATTATAAACCATCGTATGTTGCAATAGGTGCTTAAGATATTTTGACATGGCTGTGCCTGTGAAACACCAAAAATTATTTTAAACTGAAATAAGCAGGAAAATACATTTTGCTAGGTGTTTTTATTTGCAGTTCATTAGAACATTTCTCTCTGGCTCCCAAAACTGACATTAGAACATCACAAAATTTCACTACCTTGAGAAAATAATTTTTTTCACTTTGTAGATGGAATATTTGGGTACAGAGATCAAACTGCCACATCCATTGGATCCTAGAAAAAGAGAATTCCAGAAAAACATCTACTTCTGCTTAATTGACTATGCTAAAGCCTTTGACTGTGTGGATCACAACAAACTATGGAAAGTTCTTAAAGAGACAGGAACACCAGACCACCTTACCTGCCTCCTGAGAAACCAGTATGCAAGTCAAGAAGCAACAGTTAGAACCAGACATGGAACTATGGACTGGTTCAGAACTGGAAAAGGAGTACATCAAGGCTGTATGTTGTCAACCTACTTACGTAACTTATATGTAGAGTATATAATGCAAAATGCCAGGCTGGATGAAGCACAAGCTGGAATCAAGATTGCAGGGAGAAAGATCAACAACCTCAGATATGCAGATGACACCACCCTATGGCAAAAAGTGAAGAGCAATGAGGAACCACTATAAGAAGATAAAAGACGAAAGTGGAAAAGCTGGCTTAAAAATCAACATTCAAAAAATGAAGATCATGGCATCCAGTCCCATCACTTCATGACAAATAGATGGGGGAAGTGGAGTGACAAACTTTATTTTCTTGGGCTCCAAACTCACTGCTGACGGTGACTGCAGCCATGAAATTAAAAGATGCTTGCTCTGTAGAAGAAAAGCAATGACAGTCCTAGACATTTTTTAAGAAGCAGAGACATCACTTTGCTAACAAAGTCCATAGTGTCAGAGCTATAGTTTTGCCAGTAGTCATATATAGATGTGAATTCAGTTCAGTTCAGTCACTCAGTCATGTCCAACTGTTTGCAACCCCATGAACTGGAGCACGCCAGGCCTCCCTGTCCATCCCCAACTCCCAGAGCCTCCTCAAACTCATGTCCAATGAATTGGTGATGCCATCCAACCATCTCATCCTCTGTCATCCCCTTCTCCTCCTGCCTTCAATCTTTCTCAGCATCACAGTCTTTTCAAATCACTCAGTTCTTTGCAATCACTCAGTTCAGGTGGCCAAAGAACTGGAGTTTCAGCTTCAGCATCAGTCCTTCCAATGAATATTCAGGACTGATTTCCTTTAGGATCGACTGGTTGGATCTCCTTGCAGTCCAAGGGACTCTCAAGAGTCTTCTCCAACACCACAGTTCAAAAGCATCAATTCTTCAGTGCTCAGCTTTCTTTAGAGTCCAGCTGTCACATCCATACATGACTACTGGAAAAACCATAGCTTTGGCTAGACGGATCTTTGTTGGTAAAGTACTGTCTCTGCTTTTTAATATGCTATCTACATTAGTCATAACTTTTCTTCCAGGGAGCAAGCATCTTTTAATTTCATGGCTGCAGTTACCATCTGTAGTGATTTTGGACCCCAAAAAAATAAAGTCTGTCACTGTTTCCACTGTTCCCCATCTAATTGCCATGAAGTGATGGGACCAGATGCCATGATCTTAATTTTCTGAATGTTGAGTTTCAATCAACTTTTTCACTCTCTTCTTTCACTTTTGTCAAGAGGCTCTTTACTTCTTCTTCACTTTCTGCCATAAGGGTGGTGTCATCTGCATATCTGAGGTTAAGGATATTTCTCCTGGCAATCTTGATTTTAGCTTGTGCTTCATTCAGCCCTGGAGAAGGCAATGGCAACCCACTCCAGTACTCTTGCCTGAAGAGTCCCAGGGATGGCGGAGCCTGGTGGGCTGCCGTCTATGGGGTCACACAAGAGTCAGAACACAACTGAAGCGACTTAGCAGCAGTAGCACCCAGCGTAGCATTTCTCATGATGTACTCTGCATATAAATTAAATAACCAAGGTGATAGTATACAACCTTGATGTACTCCTTTTCCTATTTGGGACCACTCTTCTTCCATGTCCGGTTCTAACTGTTGCTTCCTTATCTGCATACAGGTTTCTCAAGAGGCAGGTCAGGTGGTCTGGTATTCCCATCTCTCTCAGAATTTTCCACAGTTTATTGTGATCCACACAGTCAAAGGCTTTGGCATAGTCAAGAAAGCAAACTAGATGTTTTTCTGGAACTCTCTTGCTTTTTCCATGATCCAGCGGATGTTGGCAATTTGATCTCTGGTTCCTCTCCCTTTTCTAAATCCAGCTTAAACATCTGGAAGTTCATGGTTCGTGTACTGTTGAAGCCTGGCTTAGAGAATTGTGAGCATTACTTTACTAGCATGTGAGATGAGTGCAATTGTGCGGTAGTTTGAGCATTCTTTGGCATTGCCTTTCTTTGGGATTGGAATGAAAACTGACCTTTTCCAGTCCTGTGGCCACTGCTGAGTTTTCCAAATTTGCTGGAATATTGAGTGCAGCACTTTCACAGCTTCATCTGTTAGGGTTTGAAATAGCTCAGTTAGAATTCCATCACCTCCTCTAGCTTTGTTCATAGTGATGCTTCCTAAGGCTCACTTGACTTGGCATTCCAAGATTTCTGGCTGTAGGTGAGTGATCACACCATCATGATTATCTGGGTCATGAAGATCTTTTCTTATAGTTCTTCCATGTATTCTTGCCACCTCTTCTTAATATCTTCTGCTTCTGTTAGGTCCATACCATTTCTGTCCTTTATTGAGCCCATCTTTGTGATTGGGCCCTCTCTAATTTTCTTGAAGAGATATCTAGTCTTTCCCATTCTGTTGTTTTCCTCTATTTCTTTGCATTGATCACTGAGGAAGGCTTTCTTATCTCTCCTTGCTATTCTTTGGAACTCTGCATTTAAATGGGTATATCTTTCCTTTTCTCTTTGTCTTTCACTTCTCATCTTTTCACGGTTATTTGTAAGCAGATGTGAGAGTTGGACCGTAAAGAAGGCTGAACACCAAAGAATTGACTATTTCGAACTGTGGTGCTAGAGAAGACTCTTGAGAGTCCCTGGGACAGCAAGGAGATCAAACCAGTCAATCCTAAAGAAAATCAGTCCTCAATATTCATTGGAAGGACTGATGCTGAAGCTGAAGCTCCAGTACTTTGGCCACCTGATGCAAAGAGCCAACTCATTGGAAGAGACCCTGATGCTGGGAAAGATTGAAGGCAGGAGGAGAATGGGACAACAGAGGATGAGATGGTTGGATGGTATCATCAACACAGTGGACACAAGCTTGAGCAAACTCAGGGGGATGGTGAAGGGCAGGGAAGCCTGTCATGCTGCAGTTCACGGGGATCACAAAGAGTTGGACACAACTTACCAACTAAACAACAGCAAATATAATAAAGAACACATCTGTTGGATTTGGGTAGAAATCCTGCTCTGCCACATTGAGGCTTAGGCTAGTAAATGTTTTCCATACATACTCCTGTCCTCTTTTTATTCATTTACAAGTATATTTGTGTTCTTTGTTTTGTTGAGAAAAAGGGATCATTTCTTCAAAGGAGAAAGAGATAGGAGAGCACTGCTCCTTGCAGAAATTTGGTGACGAGATCTCTTTTATCTTGTGGTTGTCCTTCTACTGGTCCTCTGTTCAGCCAATGGATAGGGCAAGAGATTAAGGATTGTGTGAGAGTTTTTTATGGGCAGGTATGGAAACATGATACACTTCCACTTATACTCACATTTTGTTGGCTTGAATGAAAGTAAATTCTCCAAAAAAGATTAGAAAAATGTAGTCTGAGTAAAGACTCATGAAGAAAAATTTCTTTCACACTTTGTGCCCTGCAGTCAAAGAGAAGAATATTTTCTCTCCTGTAGGAATAAAGTATTGTTCATTCCATTAAGGAAGGTAGTGAAGTGCCTAAGAAGAAAGTAGAGAGCAATCAGATCCATTTGAAGACAAGGAGTATTAATCAAGGAAGGATTCACAGAAGAGGGTGACATTTGAACTAAAACTTTCTGATAAGATTTTCTCAACGAGACAATGGAGTGAGCACCCCAGCAAGAACAAGTCATGGTAATACAAACAAAATGCAGTGTGGCCTCACAAGGCCATGCATCCTTGAAGTGGTGAAAGAGAATTCGTGAATGATGAACTTCCTTGGGTCCAGTGGTTAAGGCTTTGCACTTCCACAGCAGGGTACATAGGTTCAGTCCTTAGGGAAGTAAGTCAGCGTGGTGTGGCCAAGAGGGAAAAAAAAAACTTGGTGAATGATAAGGCTATGGTTTTTCCAGTAGTCATGTATGGATGTGAGAGTTGGACTGTGAAGAAGGCTGAGCACCGAAGAATTGATGCTTTTGAACTGTGGTGTTGGAGAAGACTCTTGAGAGTCCCTTGGACTGCAAGGAGATCCAACTAGTCCATTCTGAAGAAGATCAACCCTGGGATTTCTTTGGAAGGAATGATGCTAAAGCTGAAGCTCCAGTGCTTTGGCCACCTCATGCGAAGAGTTGACTCATTGGAAAAGACTTTGATGCTGGGAGGGATTGGGGGCAGGAGAAGAAGGGGAGGACAGCGGATAAGATGGCTGGATGGCATCACTGACTCAATGGGCATGAGTCTGAGTGAACTCCGGGAGTTGGTGATGGACAGGGAGGCCTGGCGTGCTGTGATTCAGGGGGTCTCAAAGAGTCGGACACGACTGAACGACTGAACTGAACTGAACGAACTGAAGGCTGGAAAGTTCATTGAGATGACTGTGAACGGCCTTAGATGTTATGCTAAGGAGATTGGATTTACATATATATGCACAACAGGTTACCTTCAGAGGTAGTGTGATATAATTGTATTTAGAATGCTAGATTTATTTATTTTGTAATTATTGAGCATTTTATGTTCTAGATATTACTGTGCTTGCTGCTAGAGATGCATAAAAGGAGATGCACATTCCTTGCTCTGGTCATAATATAAAGGGTTCATTAGAGGGACAGTATTAAAAGTACATAAATGAGATAGGAGCTCCTTTTTTATTCATTGTAAAAAGAGATGAGGCCTAAATGTGAATATTGGTAATGAAAATGCAAAGGACTGGATGAATTCTGGAGCTAATCCATGGAGTGGAATCTGATGGAACTCCTGGTCAATCTGTACTGCATGAGGATATGATTTGGAGGATAGTGGCACAAAGGTTTCTAATCTGAGAGAGAAAACAGCTGTTTGCTAGGAAAGAGGATCAAGTTTGAGGGAAAGATTATGAGTTCAGTTGTGGACACAATTTTGAAATCTCTCTGTGGAGGTATTCAGGAAGTAGTTGGGGAAAATGTTCTGATTGTCTGAAAAGAGGCCAGAACTGAAATTATGACAAACACATAGATTACCTGTTAGACAACCTACAAGGCTGCGTTAACAACAGAACTCCAAGAAATGAAAGGTGGGTAAAGAGACAGCAGCCAGAAAAGGCTGACAAAGCATTGTTAGAATTAGGAAAGCATTTTTATTAAATATGTGGTTGGTTAGCTGTTTAAAAAAAGATGGAGAGATGATGACAGGATAAAGCTGAAATAACCATTAGATTTGGCTATAATAGAGTTTGGGGGGACCATTACAGAAGCTTTGGGGCAAAAATCTAATAGGAACAAGAAAAGGCAGTAACTTGGTTGACAGAAGAGTAAATATTGTACAGGATTTGTGAAACTTGAATGTATTTAGTCTGAGGATAGAGAAGAATGATTTTGAAGCTTGAAAAGCGAAAGATTCCTAAAGGAAACAGAAAGGAATAGGTTCTAAAGCATAAGTGGATGGATTTACTTTTTGAAACAAGGCAAAAAAAGAAATAAGGAATGGTGCACATAAAAGTTTAGAGGTGAATGGGAGTGAAGCTGAGACAATATAAGGGAGTCAGGGGAGCTGGTGTGAGATTATTGGCACTTCCCGTGGAGAAAGCTTAGTAAATTGTAGGAAACAAGGACAGAAATTGGCTGTGGATGCTGATTAAGAAGGAGCAACGTGGAAGGATCCAGATAATTTCTAAATCATTGTAGTCAATATTTATATACCATTTTGTAGGGAGCTTATATGGCAAAAGTAAAAATGGTCAGATATGTTGATAGCAGCTTAGCACAGCAGCAGAGTAATCAGGGAAATGAGGGTGTTTATAAATGTGGAATTGAAATTATAATCTTGGAGTTCAGGTTGGGTAGGGAAGGAAGCAAAAACAGGAGGGACCAATAGCCTGCGGAGTTTGGAAGAGCCAAGGCATTAGAAGTTATGTGCAAGACTAGTAAAAATATAAGTGCTTTTGGTAAATGCTCTGCTGTAAAATCCAAAAGGACTGATCATTAGTTATAAGAATAGCTCTTACCACTTACCAGTTGTGTTCTTTGGTATCAAATTTTGTGGTACAGCTAATAATATTCCATATGCACCATCTGTAAAATGGGATTGCCACCTTTAGAAAATATTAGAAATTTCAGGATAAACTAAGTCATTTCTTGAATGACCATATATTCTTTCCTCTTCACATATACACAATAATACCATAAAGCAGTGAGGAAGGAAGAAAATAATTTGGAATTACTTCCAAATTCCCTTAGTAATCGAGGAGGAGTTTGATCTTAATGACTCAGTTTGAATAAATAAATTTTATTCAAGTGAATTCATTGATATCCTTTGTAGAGAACATACCTATATTGATTATTGATAAAATTTTTCAAATGTGTTTTTAATATTTTTCCATAATTCAATTTTTTTAATTTATACACACAAGCACAACTTGGGAATCTTGATTGACAATGTGAAGCTCAATTACATAAAATATTTAACCACAACACAACAGCCATTTGCAGTTTAAAGAAAACCATATAAAACAATATTCCAATGAATTGCCCAACAAATCAGTAAGAAAGGACAGACCAGCCTAGTGAAATAGATAAATCAGATTTAGGCAGGGTAGTTTATTGAATTTAAATTGTGCCCAGTTGGCCCAAGAGCTATATATAAGCAATCCATCTTACGTTGTTAATGGAGGTTCTTGAAATCCACCTGATGTTTGCATTATTAAATTTCAGTCTAATGAGCTCTGCTAATACATATTGAAGATGGTTGTAAGGAGTAGAATGTGAATCTGAACGGGATAATTTGAAAGAAACATAAGCTGAGCATTTTACATGACTCAAGGGGTATATCTACAATTACACATATAACCAAAATTGAATTTAAATGGAATTTCTATTATCCTTGTCCTTCTACCAGGGAGAATAAAGTGTAAATGAAGTAAAAGTCTTTAGAGTTACTGGTGGTTTGTTTTTATTATCTAATTTAATAGATTCTTGCAATGATACTGAGTGGCATAAAAGTTTTAATATTTCATGACTTTAAATGCAGTCTAAGTATGTATTAAAGCCTGTAAATGGAAACAGATGTCTGTGTAATTGGATATAGCACTTCACAACACCATTATATAAGTTTTATATTTTAAGAAAGTGTCAGTGTTGACAGTGAAGAAAAGTCAAATTTTTGAAGAAAAATAGTCAAGTATGTGCTGTGTATTTTCTTTCAATTACTCTTTTAAGCCAGGTTTTATACTTCAAAAGGATATGTTGATTTTGCATAGGAAAAATATATGCAGCAAAAAATTGAAAAGTAAGTGTGTTTAATTTTTAAATCACTGTTTACATTGCTGTTATCATTATAATAACGGCTCATCCAAAGTTTAATGCTGGCACAGTTTGATTTCTTTTTCTTTTGACGAGGCAATACTTTTTTTAACTTAATATTTCATCAACTATAATGCATTAGAGACTTATTTTCACTTAGTTCACTCATCAGGCAGTAAGCCGGCAATAAAGGAGAATCGCTCCTTTGAGACGTTAATGCTTTGGAATAAATGATGTGCTGGAACAGAAATTTAATTAATTTACAGAGTATATTGATAGTCCCTTGTTACTGTGCTGTATATTTTTAATCTTCTCTAACATCTGTAGTAAAGTGTTTGAAAACCCCTGCAGTTGAGCAACTAGTAGATAATTAAGTAATAAGGGAAGAGGTTTCTAGAGGGAAAAAGATTCTTTTTACCAAATGCTGTCATAACATGAATAAAGAACTGCTACTATGATATGCAGTGAAAAAAATAATACGCTACCTAATTTGATACTGTTCCAAAGATATAGCAAGCTTCTTATATTTAAAATGTGGATTGTAGCTTAACTTTTCTCCAAAGTTTAAAACAAATGCATTTCACTGACAAGTCAGATGACTTTTAATGACCAACAGTTTTTCCCAGTTTTTATGCCATCATTAGACGTATGTTGCTTAAATTCATTTTCTTTTTGGTGCAGAGATTATGTTGAATTAAGCCTCAAACCTTCTAAATAAATACTGTAAATAATCTGAATAAAGATTGTAAAAGGTATATTTCAGATTTTCAGCCATTTTTTTCCTTCTGGCTACTGCACAAAAAATATGTGCATTTATTTCTCCTCCCAGTATTTTCATTCACAATATAGGCATAAAATAAACACAGAAATTTTATTGTCTTTTTTTTTTCCAGCAAAAGCTGATGAAGCATTGAAAGCCAAAGAAAGAAATGAAGAAGAAGCAAAGAGAAGAAAGGAGGAAGGTAAAGACATATATTCATTTTGTTTCAAAGCAGTCACAGTGAAGAGTCACTATTTGGCGTGATTCTCTTCATTCTCTGAATAAAGCATAAAACATCATTAAGTACTTTAGGGGGTACCTCCTGCTACTTTACAAACCTAAACTATGACACAATATTACACTATATTCAGTGTCTTGGACACTGATATTTGCCAGCATAGGTTAGTTTAGAAGCATCCTAGTGATAAGTATCTGGGGAAACAGAGAAGATGCAAAATCATACAGTGGAACTAGTGTTAGTTTCTTCCTTCTAACTTTTATCTTAAATTATCAAAATCAGTCATAAACATGGATTGATCTTATGGGTACATTTTGAAATATTTTAGCAGTGATGAAGGAAAGTCTTCTTGCCAATAAGATTTTAAATAAAAATGCTGTTAAGATAGAACAATAAATTAGGAAATGTCAGAAATGTCAGTCATAATTTAGATTAAGAAATTCATCATAATTTTTGTAATTATTTCTTTAAATAACATTGAAGCCACCCCCTAAAAATATTACACACAAAAATCTAACACATTTTTATCTCCCCTAACAAATTGTGTTTATCCTTCAGTTTGCTGTGATGTATGTGAGTGAAAATTTTGCATTTTTCATTCTCAGAGGCTTTATATATACTGTCGTAAATCTCAGTGCTTAAAGCAAGATCCAGGCAACTCTTTCTCAGTCAGTTAAGTTGATGATCCACTTGGACTGGTAATCATATCACTCTGTTGGCTAATTAGCAGAGTTTAACTAATTCTTCTGTGAGCTTTTAAGGAGTTGAAGCCTGATAATGTGTTTCAAAATACTGTTTTTGAGTCAGTTCAGTTCAGTCGCTCAGTCGTGTCCGACTCTTTGCAACCCCATGAACCGCAGCACACCAGGCCTCCCTGTCCATCACCAACTTCCGGAGTCCACCCAAACATTGAGTCGGTGATGCCATCTAACCATCTTATCCTCTGCCATCCCCTTCTCCTCCTGCCCTCAGTCTTTCCCAGCTATTGTCTAAATCTGAAAATTAAGAATTTTTCCGTAATGCCTTTCTTTTACTATGACAACCACAAAAAATTTTACACCTCCAACTTAAAATTAGAAGCTGAGACCTTATAGAACCTAAAATGTTTTAGTATGATGATGTAGAATTCTTAAAAGCACCATTCCATCAGAATCAAGCCCTCAAAGTGGGGGGGGGGGGGGGGTGGAANAACCACAAAAAATTTTACACCTCCAACTTAAAATTAGAAGCTGAGACCTTATAGAACCTAAAATGTTTTAGTATGATGATGTAGAATTCTTAAAAGCACCATTCCATCAGAATCAAGCCCTCAAAGTGGGGGGGGGGGGGGGTTGGAAAAACTGTAGATTCAAGTGACAGAACCCTACAGATTAGGAGATTCAAACTAAATGTGTATATAGAGTTCTTACCTTGATTCCTGTAAGTCCTAACTTTATGCTCTTGTCCTAGATCAACTAATTTTATGGTATATTGAAAAAAATGAATGAATTCTGCTAGTAAAATTCCTCAGTAGAATTCTCTTCTTTTGGCTTTCTAAAATGCACATTTTGGTTTTGTTCATGGAAGCAATCTGATTTCAGTTATGCTTATGGTCATATATAGTACAAATAGATATAATACTAAATGTAAAATAGTCTAAACAAATTGTAATATTTTAGTACTGCTGTGTTATGTGGTATTCTGATCAATGTAACTAATTAATGACATAATAGCCCTTATAAACATTGTGGTGCTATAAATTACAAGTGTGGCACTTATTATCAACTAACACAATAAATATATATTGCAATAGTTATTAGTCTGATTCCATTAATTCAAATCTTAATTGGAGTCATAACCAGTTGAAAGCAGATGATATTGATATGGTAACCACGGATATTGAAATTGCTGGGTGATTTATTGTCATGAAAAATATATATAATATGAATGCTTCTTCTAGTAACTGTTTCTTCTGGAAGCTTTCAAGGAACTGAAGCCTGATAATGTGTTCCAAAACACTGCTTTTAAATACTGAAAGAAACTTTTTAAAATTTCAGAGCCCTTTGTGTACACGATGACAATCGATATTTCTGAGTCTGTCCTTTTTTTTTCCCATTAAATTAGCTCTAAACATCTTTTAAAAGATTTTTTTAAGAATATGCCAATGGAAATTTGCTGTCTGACTCAGGGAATTCAAACCAGGGCTCTATAACAACCTAGAGGGATGGAATGAGGAGGGAGGTGGGAGAGATGTTTAAGAGGGAGGGAACATAGGTATACCTATGGCTCATTCATGTTGATGTATGGCAGAAACCAACACAATAATATAAAGCAATTATCCTTCAATTAAAAATAAATAAATTTAATTAAAAGAATTTAAGTAACTATAGATACTTGAAGGTAATACTGTAATTCTTTTGAAAATATTTTTTTCACTTTGATTTTCACTAAGTCAGTTGGCCTTGCACTTAGCCTTTCCCATTTCAATACCCGCAAATTGTTAGAAAAGAACCTCCCACCATTCATAGCTGTTTTAATTAGCATCTTTATAAGCCTGTCATTCTAACCAGAGTATAAATTCTAGGATTGTAGAGGATTTAGTATCCACAGTGCTTAACATGTAGTAGAGACACAGTTTCTTAATTACTGCGTAAATGAGTGAATGACCAGTTTACCTTTCCTTCTTTTAAATCCTTCTTAAATAACATCCTGAGCTTGACGTTGATCCCAAATAACATCATGGAAAGTGTAATGTAACCCTGTTAATCTTTATGCTAAGACAGGACTCACTCTCTAAAGGACTATTTCTCTAAAGAGTTACAACTAATCAAAAAGAAATCAATGAATTTCAAAATACTATCAATATTTGCTAGTATGGACTTGCCAAGTTTTCACCTGAGCTAACTGAATTTTCTGTGTATCCAAAAAAATATGGGAAAGTTATTACCACAAATGTTGAAGAAAAATTCTACTGGTAAGGCAACCTATATGAAACTACTGTTAAAAGATTAAAGGTGTGTTTCATTCAGTATGTTTCCTTTGCCTGTATTTTGTGAATGAAAATAAATTATTAGCCAGATTTTTGTTGTTTCCAGAATTTTTATTGTAGGTTGTCTAGATGCTTGAATGCTATCAAGTTAAACTTCCCTGAAAATGATTAATGCATAAGCTACATTTATTTTATTTCATATAATTAGTCCAGCTGCAAATAGAAACCTGAGATGCATCTGTATATGTATGTGTGTATATTTCTGCATCTTAAAGAATAATAATCTTTTATTTCTAACCTATAAGCCTCTAATAATTCAGTCTATCACATCACTTATACAAGTCATCCCTTAATTTCTCAGCATGCTGATACACAGCACATGGTTCAAAGCATTCTTAAAATGTAGATAAATGTGATCCGCCCAGCTCCCTTTATCCATTCTCTGTCATCCCAAAAAATGATTGTATTAGCATAGCGAGATCTATGCCTTGCAAATACATTCTGACTATTATGAAATCCTTTTCTTTGAGTGTTCTTAAATCAATATCATAATTATGTTTGCAAGTACCGTATCCAAGATGAAAGTCAGGCTATTCACCGAAACTTGTCCAGGGTGACTACTTTGTCTTCCACTCTTTAAACAGTGAGACCCCATTTAAACTGCCCTTTGTGGTCCTTACACAGCCCAGTTGATTTTCCATGTACCGAATATCACTCCATATTTACATAAACTCTCTTTTTTTTTTGAACCATTTACTCTCCAACTCTTTCCATTTTTGTTGAATTATATAAAGGTTAGTTACTTCATTCAACAATAAAGTTTGGCTTTATAGTTTCCTTCTTTAAAAATAAGTACTTTTTTCCTAATTCTGTATTATATTTTAGGAAAAATGAAATCTTTCAGTTCAGTTTTCCTGCTTATTCTTTGACCTAATAAATGTTTGACTTTCTTTTTCTCTCTCTGTGTTTGAAAATGTTTTGAATAATATATAATTTAAAATAAGTTCAACTTTTCTCCTTTTGATTTCTTTCTGTATTATTGAATGGTTAAGTATAACTGCCCAGGTTTTCTGTATTTTATCTTTAGTATGCACTTAAGGGTTCTAATTATGTTTTAAACCCATTTATAAGCATTATTGTTTGTCTGTGCATTTTGACTTCTAACATGAATCTCTTATTTATGGCATAAGTATGAGTGCATGCACACTCAGTCCCTTCACCCGTGTCTGACTCCTTGCGACCCAGTGAACTGTAGCCCATCAGGTTCCTCTGTCCATGGGATTCTCCAGACAAGAATGCTAGAGTGGTTTGCCATGCCCTTCTCCAGGGGATCTTCCCAGTCCAGAGATTGAACCCACGTCTCTTATGTCTCCTGCATTGTAGGCGGGTTCTTTACCCACTGAGCCACCTTGGAGGCCTGGCATAAGTATATTGATTTTTAAATTGTACCTCCTACCCCCCCTTTTTGTGTTTATTCAAAATAACTCTATCCATTTGTTAGTTTTCTACTTAAAATATTTTTGTTATTGAAAGTGTTAGGCAACCCATTCTAAATTATTTGTGGAAATGGTAGATAGTGATAATACAAACTTAATATTAAGTAATTCAAGTGAAGACTTAGAAGAATCTTCAATTCTCATTTGTTTAAGTTGAAATCCATCAAACCTTTTCCATGTCTACTTGACAAAAAGTAAAATAGATGAGCCTTAATTTCTTCTTTTCTCTTGTTGTTAATCCTTTAGCAAAGCTAGAGGTAAAAAGTACTAGTAATGCAAAAGAAAAAAGGGGGTGCCAGGCAATGTTCATATACTTTACATATTTAACTCTCTTAATCTTTTTGAATTCTGTGAGGTTTGTGCCATTATCCCTGTATTGTAGGGAGGATAGGCTTGATAACTTGCTCTATAGCTAGTAAGTAGTGAAAACAATACACAAACCCATTCCCCCTCTTTAAGCACCCTGCCTCCTTACAATCAGTCTTCAAATATAGTATGATTTAAATTGCTCGCCCTCTATCCTTTGCTTTCTCTGGATCTCACCCTCTAACTCTTTAAGTGCTTGTTTACTGTTTTTCATATGTCCTCAGATAGATCTGTACCCATTTTATGTTGCCTCATTTGGGTTTCTGGGACCCCAGAAGGTGAAGTTCTCCAGTTAGAGGCACGTTTTGTCACGGCATCTATGTACTTTTCCCATAGTCTCTACTTGCTTTTCTCCCCAGTGACTGGCTGGCTAGTGGGAGACATTCATTTGTCAAGTCCACACCATCCTTCAGAGCCTGGACCCAGAGCTAAACCTCCTCTTTCTCAGAGGTCCTGGCTCCCCTATGCTTTGAGGTCCCTAGCACAAAGCACACTTGGTCATATCTTGCGACATCCTGAGAGAGAACTGTTACAATCCCTCTTCCCCTCCACTGTGACTCCTTGCCTAAGACCAGAAAAGATAAATGTTTGGGGTTCTGAGGCACCCTTTATTCCTTCTGGACACCCATTATAAGAAGGTTGGAATGAAGTTAGAAGGGTTAACAGGCACAAGGGTATCATTTAGCAGTGTTTATACAGTTGGCATGTTGACATAAGTAGGTTAGATAGAAATAACGATTGTCCTTTCTAGCTCTCTCCTGAATTGGCTGCACGTTGTAATAATACACAGTATAATTTTCTTCTTAGGTGCAAAGAAGGATTTGAAAGTTTACCACCCCCCACCTCTGTCTTACTTTATTAGATAGTTATTATTTATATATTAGATATTACTTATTACTTATTTATTAGATAGTTCCATTCCAAGATTTTAAATATTCCTTTAGGAAATTTGTACTCCCATGTATCAGATTTAATAATTCACATATTTCATAATGTATTTTCTATATATCTGTATAGCCTTTTAACACACTAGCTCTAATGTTAGAGAACTGCTTTCTTTAAGAAGAAAATTAATCTGCTTAGCTAGGATCCATTGCTTTATTCCATATTTTTATCCCTCAAGTTCTTATTTAGTCTAAAAATCACTCAAGAACAGTCTGTTACTAAGCCTAGCCATCTGTCTTATTTCCCTCAGAAGTGATTTGTCCTTTCTTGTTCACTTGATTCCTTGTCTGCAAGAACTGGATTGTTAAATATTTTTAACCTTTCTTTTGCATATAGTTTTATCTGTCATGTTTACATGACATCAGGTATTTATTCCTCAGTTTTGACATGTCC
The DNA here is from genome assembly GCA_006408695.1 of Aepyceros melampus. Taxonomy (NCBI): domain Eukaryota; kingdom Metazoa; phylum Chordata; class Mammalia; order Artiodactyla; family Bovidae; genus Aepyceros; species Aepyceros melampus. The sequence continues at coordinate 19,928 of SJXQ01009235.1, read as the reverse complement.
AATAAATGTGTGTTTATTGTGTGCTAGTTCATTTTTAACTAACTTTTTAGCAGTGCAAACTGTCCTTCCTTATATTATACCTCACTAACTCAAAAGCAGAGACATTACTTTGCCAACAAAGGTCCATCTAGTCAAGGCTATGGTTTTTCCTGTGGTCATGTATGGATATGAGAGTTGGACTGTGAAGAAAGCTGAGTGGCAAAGAATTGATACTTTTGAACTATGGTGTTGGAGGAGACTCTTGAGAGTCCCTTGGACTGCAAGGAGATCCAGCCAGTCCATTCTGAAGGAGATCGGTCCTGGGTGTTCTTTGGAAGGAATGATGCTAAAGCTGAAACTCCAGTACTTTGGCCACCTCATGCGAAGAGTTGACTCATTGGAAAAGACTCTGATGCTGGGAGGGATTGGGGCCAGGAGGAGAGGGAACGGCAGAGGATGAGATGGCTGGATGGTATCACGGACTCTATGGACGTGAGTCTGAGTGGACTCCGGGAGTTTGTGATTACTGGAGTCCAGCTCCAGTAGCCAGGGATTCAACCTGAAGAGATGGATGTTGTCGGCGATGATGATGTAGCCTCCGACTCATAGTACGGAGCTACATCGGCGGACGATAATGTAGTCCCGTCAGAGGACTACAGAGGACTATTGTTGTCTGTTAATAAATAGGATGAAAAATAAATAAGAATGATAATCTCTCTACCATCTAAGGATGTGGTTGTGATACAGTAGATATGAAACCATTTTATAGACATTATAAAATGGTAGTAATTGCTGTTTTAGTATTAATTTTTAAAATACTTTAACTAGCTCTCTTCAGTGATCCATAAGTGAAAAAAGGAAATCACAGTGGAAATATAAGACCACATATCAAGATTTATGGGATAAAGATGATGTGGTAGGATGAGCTTATTTGAACTCACTTTCCTCTGAGAACACAGAAAATCTGGTCAAAATATTAAAAGATATGTTTGAAGGCATGAGAGAGAGCCTAGAGGAGAAGTGTGGGTCCCTCTTTAAAGAAAATAATGTTAGCACAACCATTGGAGCTAGTTTTCTCCTAGAAATTATCCCAATAATAGCATTCTTGAAAAGGTGATGCTGATTTTTATAAAGGTCACTGAAAAGCTAAGAATCTGAGCAGAGATTTTGAGAGCTTTATGAAGCTATGGAGATAAAATCTAGAATACAGGATCCGTCAGGGAAGGGAAGACTCTGATAAAACCACCAGCCTTTGGGATTGGGATTTTAATAGATTATTCCCTAAATGTAAGGATGAACCAGAAATAGCCAGGCACCCATGGGGGCTGAAGCCCAGTTTTGAATCATCTCAATTCCTGATTGAATTAAAATGAGTCAGGATTGCCAGTTCAGTTCAGTTCAGTCGCTCAGTCATGTCTGACTCTTTGCAACCCCATGAATCACAGCACACTAGGCCTCCCTGTCCATCACCAACTCCCAGAGTTCACTCAGACTCACGTCCATCAAGTCAGTGATGCCCTCCAGCTATCTCATCCTCTGTCGTCCTCTTCTCCTCCTGCCCGCAATCCCTCCCAGCATCAGAGTCTTCTCCAATGAGTGAACTCTTCACATGAGGTGGCCAAAGTACTGGAGTTTCAGCTTTAGCATCATTCCTTCCAAAGAAATCCCAGGGCTGATCTCCTTCAGAATGGACTGGTTGGATCTCCTGCAGTCCAAGGGACTCTCAAGAGTCTTTTCCAATACCACAGTTCAAAAGCATCAATTCTTCGCCACTCAGCTTTCTTCACTGTCCAACTCTCACATCCATACATGACCACTGGATAAACCATAGCCTTGACTAGACGGACCTTTGCTGGCAAAGTAATAGCTCTGCTTTTCAATATGCTATCTAGGTTGGTCATAAATTTCCTTCCAAGGAGTAAGCTTGTTTTAATTTCATGGCTGCAGTCACCATCTGCAGTGATTTTGGAGCCCCCCAAAATAAAGTCTGACACTTTCTCCACTGTTTCCCCATCTATTTCCCATGAATTGATGGGACCAGATGCCGTGATCTTCATTTTCTGAATGTTGAGCTTTAAGTCAACTTTTTCACTCTACACTTTCACTAAGGGTTGCCAGTACCCCTAGCTAATTACCAAACCATATATAAACCTTTTCTGAAAGAAGGTAGCATTATCCTAATCCTCAAATTATCTTTACAGTTGTTTCTATATGACATCCATTAAGAATCACCAGGCATATGAAAAAACAAGACAAAGTGAAGAACAATGAGAAACAAGAGGACAGAGAAACACAAGTCAATAGGGACAGGTTTATGGAGGATCAAGATAATTGAGTCATTGATGCAGATTTTAACATTACTCTGCTTAATATATTCATGGAAATAAAAGAGTTATGACCAACCTAGATAGTATATTCAAAAGCAGAGACATTACTTTGCCGACTAAGGTCCGTCTAGTCAAGGCTATGGTTTTTCCTGTGGTCATGTATGGATGTGAGAGTTGGATTGTGAAGAAGGCTGAGCGCCGAAGAATTGATGTTTTTGAACTGTGGTGTTGGAGAAGACTCTTGAGAGTCCCTTGGAGTGCAAGGAGATCCAACCAGTCCATTCTGAAGGAGATCAGCCCTGGGACTTCTTTGAAAGGAATGATGCTAAAGCTGAAGCTCCAGTACTTTGGCCACCTCATGCGAAGAGTTGACTTATTGGAAAAGATTCTGATGCTGGGAGGATTGGGGGCAGGAGGAGAAGGGGACGACAGAGGGTGAGATGGCTGGATGGCATCACAGACTCAATGGACGTGAGTCTGAGTGAACTTCGGGAGTTGGTGATGGACAGGGAGGCCTGGCGTACTACAGTTCATGGGGTCGCAAAGAGTCAGATACAACTGAGCGACTGAACTGAACTGAACTGAGAATTTCAGGTGAGAAATGGAAACTAAAAAAGTAAAAAGAAAGTATAAACTGAAAAATACATTAATTGAAATCAAAAACTTAATGAAGACTTAAGCTTCATCTAGGCAGAGAAGAAAAAAGGAATTAAAGAACTGGAATATAGATTAGAAGAAAAACACTCGAATGAACACTCTTTCTTATGTCTCCAGAACTTATTTGTCTACTAGCTGCAAGATTGTACCCTTGTAACATCTCCCAACCCAAGCCCCTTGTAACCACTATTTTTATGAGTCTGGCTCTTTGGGGTCTTCCCTGGTAGCTCAGAGTATAAGAATCCACCTGCCAATGCAGGAATGTGGGTTTGATCCCTAATTTGGGAAGATTCCACATGTTGCATAACAACGAAGCCTGTACACCACATTACTGAGCCTGAGCTCTAGAGCCTAAAAGCTGCAACTACCAAACCCAGATGCTACAACTACTGAAGCCCGTGCACCTACAGCCTGTGCTTCACAACAAGAGAAGCCACTACAATGAGGAGCTCAGACACTGCAACTAAAGAGTAACCGCTACTTGCTGCAACTAGGGAAAGCCCATGCAAAGCAACAAAGACCCAAAAATGAATAAATAAATAAATGAGCTTTGTATTTCACATAGAAATGATATATAGTTTTTGTCTTTCTCTATTTGACTTATCTCAGTCAAATAGTAATGAACTCAAGGTGCTTCCATGTTGTCACAAATGGCAGGATTTCTCTCTTTCTTGTGGCTGAATAATATTTCATTGCATGTTTATAAATCACATCTTTTTTATCTATTCATTCATTAACAGGCACTTAGGGTGTTTGTGTATCTTGGCATCAGGAATAATGCTGCAATAAAAATGGAAATGAGGATACCTTTTCAATACTCTGTTTTCATTTATTTTGGATATGTGCTCAGAAGTGGAATTTCTGGATTATATGTACTATTTTTTTTTTTTTTTTTTTTTTGAGGAACCTCCTTACTATTCTCCATAGTGGCTGGACTAATTTACATTCTCACCATGCACAAAAAAGTTCTTTTTTCTCCCTATTCTTGCCAACACTTGTTATCACTTGCGTTCTTGATTGTCACCATTCTGACAGGTTTGAGGTGCTACTTCAGTATGGTTTTCGTTTTCATTTCCCTAATGATTAGTGATGTTAAGCATCTTTGCATGTACCGACTGGCTATTTGGGTGTCTTCTTTGGAGAAATGTCTATTGAGTTCCTCAACAGACTCACTGAGGAACTCATTGACTCATTTTTAAATCAGATTGTTTTTCTCTTACTAAGTTATATGATTTCCTTATTATATATATTGAATACTAATCCCTTAGCCAATATATGGCTTGCAGATAGTTTCTCCCATTTTGCAGGTTGCCTTTTCATTTGATTATTTCTTTTGTTGTATAGAAACTTTTTAGTTTGTTACATTCCCACTTGATTTTTGCTTTTATTATTTGTGCTTTGGTGTCATATCCAAAAAAAAATTGTTGTCATGACTGTATGCTGCTGCTAAGCCGCTAAGTCACTTAAGTCGTGTCCGACTCTTTGTGACCCCGTAGACGTCAGCCCACCAGGCTCCCCCGTCCCTAGGATTCTCCAGGCAAGAACACTGGAGTGGGTTGTCATTTCCTTCTCCAATGTATGAAAGTGAAAAGGAAAGGGAAGTCGCCCAGTCATGTCCGACTCTTAGCAACCCCATGGACTGCAGCCTACCAGGCTCCTCCATCCATGGGATTCTCCAGACAAGAGTACTGGAGTGGGGTGCCTTGGGTTGTTATAACTTCTTGACCCATTGAGACATTAGTTGACCTTATGTTCTTTGTTTCTTGTTATTTTTTTTTTTTTTTTTTTTTTGCTTAAAATATTTTATTTGATATAAGTATAACCACTCCTGTTTTCTTTTGGTTTTTATTTGCATGGAATCTCTTTTCCATCCCTTTACTTTGAGCCTGTGTGTGTCCTTAGATCAGAAGTGAGTCTCCTGTAGACCTGTAGTGTATAATTGGGTCTTTTTTTTATCCATCCATCCACTCTGTGCTTTTTGATTGGTGAATTCAATCCATTTACATTTAGAGTAATTATTGATAACGTGCAGACTTTCTAAAGGCTTCCCCGTGGCTCAGCAGTAAAGAATCCTCCTGCAATGCAGGAGATGCAGGTTGGATCCCTGGGTTGCGAAGATCCCCTAGAGGAGGGCATGGCAACCTACTCCAGTTTTCTTGCCTGAAGAATCCCATGGACAAAGGAGCCTGGTGGGCTAAGATCCATGTGGTTGCAAAGAGTTGGACAGGACTGAGAGTTATGCATGCATAGACTTACTAATGCCATCCTATTAGTTGTTCTCTGGCTGTTTTGTAGTTGCATTGTTTCTTTTTCCCTATGTTTGTGATTTTCCATTATGGTTTATTCTGTTTCCCCTTCCTTTCAGTTCAGTTCAGTCACTCAGTCGTGTCTGAGTCTTTGCAACTCCATGAACCTCAGCACAGGCCACAGGCCTTTCTGTCCATCACAAATAGCCGGAGTCTACCCAAACCCATGTCCATTGAGTCAGTGATGCATCCAGCCATTTCATCCTATGTCGTCCCCTTCTTTTCCTGCCTGCAATCTTTCCCAGCATCAAGGTCTTTCCAAATAAGTCAGCTCTTCGCATCAGGGGCCAAAGTACTGGAGTTTCAGCTTCAGCATCAATCCTTCCAATGAACATCCAGGACTGATCTCCTTTAGGATGGACTGGTTGGATCTCCTTGCAGTCCAAGCAACTCTCAAGAGTCTTCTCCCAGCACCACAGTTCAAAAGCATCAATTCTTCGGTGCTCAACTTTCTTCACAGTCCAACTCTCACATCCATACATGACCACTGTAAAAACCATAGCCTTGACTAAACAGACTTTTGTTGCCAAAGTTATGTCTCTGCTTTTTAACATGCTGCCTAGGTTGTTCATAACTTTCCTTCAAAGGAGTAAGTGTATTTTAATTTTATGGCTGCAATTACCATCTTCAGTGATTTTGGAGCCCCAAAAAATAAAGTCAGCCACTGTTTCCACTGTTTCCACATCTATTTGCCATGAAGTGATGGGATCAGATGCCATGATCTTCGTTTTCTGAATGTTGAGCTTTAAGCTAATCTTTTCACTCTCCTCTTTCACTTTCATCAGGATGCTCTTTAGTTCTTCTTCACTTTCTGCCATAAGCATGGTGTCATCTGCATATCTGAGGTGATTGCTATTTCTCCCAGCAGTCTTGATTCCAGCTTGTGCCTCCTCCAGCCCAGCGTTCCTCATGATGTACTCTACATATAAGTGAAATAAGCAGGTGACAATATACAGCCTTGACGTACTCTTTTTCCTATTTGGAACCAGTCCTGTTCCATGTCCAGTTCTAAATGTTGCTTCCTGACCTGTATACAGGTTTCTCAGGAGGCAGATCAGGTGGTCTGGTATGCCCATCTCTTTCAGAATTTTCCACAATTTATTGTGATCCACACAGTGAAAGGCTTTGGCATAGTCAATAAAGCAGAAGTAGATGTTCTTCTGGAACTCCCTTGCCTTTTGATGATCTAGTGGATGTTGGCAATTTGATCCTGGTTCCTCTGCCTTTCCTAATACCAGCTTGAACATCTGGAAGTTCATAGTTCATATGTTACTGAAGCCTGACTTGGAGAATTTTCAGCATTACTTTCCTAGTGTGTGAGATCTGTGCAATTGTGCGGTAGTTTGAGCATTCTTTGCCATTGCCTTTCTTTGGGATTGGAATGAAAACTGACCTTTTCCAGTCCTGTGGCCACTGCTGAGTTTTCCAAATTTGCTGGCATATTGAGTGCAGCACTTCCATAGCATCAACTTTCAGGATTTGAAATAGCCCAACTGGAATTCCATCACCTCCACTAGCTTTGTTCGTACGGATGATTCCTAAGGCCCACTTGTCTTCACATTCCAGGATATCTGGCCCTAGGTGAGTGTGAGTGATCACACCATCATCATTATCTGCACCCCATGAACAGTATGAAAAGGCAAAAAGATAGGACACTGAAAGGTACTCCCCAGGTCGGTAAGTGCCCAACACACTACTGGAGATCAGTGGAGAAATAACTCCAGAAAGAATGAAGGGATGGAGCCAAAGCAACCCAGTTGTGGATGGGACTGGTAATAGAATCATGGTTCGATGCTGTAAAGAGCAATATTGCATAGGAACCTAGAATATTAGGTCCAAGAATCAAGGCAAATTGGAAGTGGTGAAACAGGAGATGGCCAAGAGTGAACATCGACATTCTAAGAATCAGTGAACTAAGATGGACTGGAATGGGTGAATTTAACTCAAATGACCATTATATCTATTACTGTGGGCAGGAATCCCTTAGAAGAAATGGAGTAGCCCTTGTAGTCAACAAAGAGTCTGAAATGCAGTACTTGGATGCAGTCTCAATAATGACAAAATGACCTCTGTTCATTTACAAGGCAAACCATTCAGTATCACAGTAATCCAAGTCTATGCCCCAACCAGTAATGCTGAAGAAGCTGAAGTTGAATGGTTCTGTGAAGACCTACAAGACTTTCTAGAACTAACACCCCAAAAAGATGTCCTTTTCGTTAGAGGACTGGAATGAAAAGTAGGAAGTCAGGAAACACCTGGAGTAACAGGCAAATTTGGCCTTGGAGTACAGAATGAAGCTGTGCAAAGGCTAATACAGTTTTGCCAAGAGAATGCACTGGTCATAGCAAACACCCACCCTCTTCCAGCAACACAAGAGAAGACTCTACACATGGATATCACCAAATGGTCAATACTGAAATCAGATTGATTATATTCTTTGCAGCCAAAGATGGAGAAGCTCTATATAGTCAGCAAAAACAAGACCAGGAGCTGATTGTGGCTCAGGTCATGAACTCCGTATTGCCAAATTCAGACTTAAATTGAAGAAAGTGGGGGAAACCACTAGACCATTTAGGTATGACCTAAATCAAATCAGTGGAAGTGAGAAATAGATTTAAGGGACTAGATCTGATAGACAGAGTGCCTGATGAACTACGGATGGAGGTTTGTGACATTGTATAGGAGACAGGGATCAAGACCATCCCCAAGAAAAAGAAATGGAAAAAGCCAAAATGGTTTTCTGAGATTGCCTTACAAACAGCTATAAAAAGAAGAGAAGTGAAATGCAAAGGAGAAAAAGAAAGATATACTCATTTGAATACAGAGTTCCAAAGAATAGCAAGGAGAGATAATAAAGCCTTCCTCAGTGATCAATGCAAAGAAAGAGGAAAACAACAGAATGGGAAAGACTAGAGATCTCTTCAAGAAAATTAGAGATACCAAGGGAACATTTCATGCAAAGACGGGCTCAATAAAGGACAGAAATGGTAGGGACCTAACCAAAGCAGAAGATAAGAAGAGGTGGCAAGAATACACAGAAGAAATGTACAAAAAAGATTTTCACGACCCAGATAATCATGATGGTGTGATCACTCACACTCACCTAGAGCCAGACATCCCCTTCCTTTACCTTTTATGAATCTACTCTAGTTTTTTTACTTTATGGTCACCACGAGGCTTATATAAAACATCTTATAGCAAAATAATCCACTTTAAGCTGATAGCAAGTTAACCCTCATTGGAAAAGACCCTGGGCTGGGAAAGACTAAAGGCAGGAGAAGGGGGTGACAGAGGATGAGATGGTTGAATGCCATCACCCACTCAATGGACATGGGTTTGACCAGACTCAGGGAGATAGTGAAGGACAGTAAAGCCTGGTGTGCTGTAGTTCATGAGGTTGCAAAGAGTGGGACACGACTTAGCAACTGAACAACTTAACACTGATCACATACTAAAGCTTCACCGTTTTAATCTCCCCTGTTGTAGATCGGATGTTACAACTTGCCTCTTTTTATATTATGTATTTTAACAAGTTATACTGTAGTTATTTTTAATACTTATTTCCTTTGACCTTTATATTTAATATAGTTAAATGTTTAATATACCACCCTACTACAAAATTAGGTTTCTGAAATCTCACTATTTACCTTTACCAGTATGTTGAATACATTCATATGTCTTAATGTCACTAATTAACATCCTTTTTTTTTTTTTTTCATCTTGAAAAGCTCCTTTCAGCATTTTTTGCAAGGCAGATCTAGTGGTGATATACTTCCTTAGCTTTCGTTTCTCTCGGCAAGTCTATTCCTTCTTTGCATCTGAAGGATAACTTTTCTGTGTAGAGTATTCTTGGCTGGCACGTTTTTATTTTGTTTTGTTTTTTTCCCTTCAACACCTTGAATATGCCAGTCTACTCTTTCCTGGCCTGTAGAGTTTCTGCTGACAACTCTGCTGATAGCCTGATGGGACATTCCTTTGTAGGTTATAATGTTTGGTGTTTTGTTTTGTTTTTTCTCTCTGGCTGCCTTCAGAATTCTCTTACTCTTTGATTTTGACAATTTCATTGTACTATGTCTTGGATAAAGTCTTTTTTTATGGAGGATGGGTTAAACTGTTCACTTCATAAATGTGAATACCTAAGTCTCTCCCCAAGTAGGGGGCAGTTCTCAGCTATTATTACTTTAACTAAACTTTCTACCCTCTTTTTCCTCTGGAACCCTAATTGCTCTAACATTTGTACATTTGATGGAGTTCCATATCATGTAGGCTTTCTTTGTCTTTTTCATTCTGTTTTCTTTGTTCTCCAATAACTGTTGTTTCAAAGTTCCTAACCTCTAACTCACTTATTCTATCTTCTGTTTGGTCTACTGTAATATGGATGCTTTCTGTGGTGTTTTTTGTTTTGTTTTGTTTTGTTTTTTCATTTCATCCATTTAATTCTTCAGCTGCAGAATTTTTTTTATTTCTTTTTTTAATGATTTCTGTCTTTTAAATTTCACATTTGTTCGTGTATTGTCTTCTGATTTTGTTGAATTGTGTTTCTTTGTTTTCATGTAGCTCACTGAATTTTTTCAAAACAACTGTTTTGAATTCTATATCAGATCATGAAATTCCAATGTGCTCAGTTATTGGAGGATTCTTTTTACCTTTTGGTGGTATGTTTCATTGATTTTTCATTTTTTTGTAGTTTTGCATTACTGCTTTTGCATTTAAAGTAGCAGACAGCTTCCAAAATCTTTACTAGTTGCCTTCAGATGGAATATACTGGGTTTTGGTCCTATTATATCTGGGATTTTCTCTGATCTCCTATGGATACACCTGCTCCTTACTCTCTCTTGTGGTAGAATCCTTAAGATTTTATGTTTTCTCTCATTCTTACTTAATTCACCAGGCTGGTTGCTGGAAACTTCTCTTTTGTTTTTCAAAGATGGTGCTATAGCTCGTTTGTGATTTCTCCCTTGTTCACAGATTTGGTCTATTTTTCAGAGAGGACTTCATTTACCAATTAATGAGCACTCTTGGGAGTGCACACAAGGAACTTAGCCCTGAAGTCCTGAATGGAATCACCCATAACTGTATCCCTCTCTGACATGCTCTCTGACATTCTTATCTGCCTCTTTCCTGATTTCCTTCCTCCAGTGAATCATGGAGTTCCTACCTCAGTCCTCTGGTTGCTGCTGATGAGATACAGGTTTCTCCAACAGCATCCCACACAGCTGTGGATGCTGAACATTCACTTACTGCTCTCCCTCTCTGTCACAAGAGAAGTCGTTGCCAGTTAAGTGGGGCAGTGTTGCCTGAGTGAAGGATAGCACTGGTAAGCTACTCTTTCTGTCTCCAGTGCATCCAAACTCTTTTGTTGTCTCTCCAGCAACATGCTGAAATCTCCCCTTGGGAAAGCTGAACTTCATCAGAATCTCTCTCCGTGGGTTTCTGTTCAAGTCTCCAGGCTTTCCCAGGCTGTGGCCTGGAGTAGTTGTGGTGGATTCTCCAGCTCCTGTTAGTTTCACATCCATAATAAAGTCTGTCTATTACCAGATACACAAGTGGGTAAGAGTCTTCCTAGGCCCTTTGGCATATGGTGCTGGATTCTACACCTCCCATTAAGGTGCTTTCATTCATGGATAGATGCCTGATTAGTTGTTAGACAAAATGGAAGGGCATCTTATGCTGCTGATATCATTCCTCAGACCAACAGTAAATGTTTATTTAGCCCAAGGCTAGATAGTGAAATATTGGATAACATTTTCTGTGAGTTATTTTGATGAGTTTTTCTCTAAGTAATGAGAAAAATACCCAAAAAATATGTAGGTCACAATTATTACTTGTAAATTACAACTTTCCTTTTTATTTCAAAATTTTCTGCAAATCACCTTTTATGTATCAGTTTCATTGTATGAAGGGTAGTGATACTACATAAATAAGTGATTTCATCCACCTGTTCCTTCCTATAGTTATTACCCAAAAGATTTAGCTTCTTTTTACAGTTCTTGTCCATGATAGTTGTATGTTATCTACACAAAAGATGTTTGTCCAGCTGAAGATGGATCAATTAATACTGTGCTGTGTTGAGTCTTATACTACATCTTCTCAGGGAAATGAAACAGTATGGAAACAATCTATAAATTATAAATATAAACCTGATTTTACACTGGGTTTGAAAGATCTTGACTTTATTGAGGAGAAAACTGATGTTTATTTGAATAAGCTGGCAACATTATCTACATGTCAAGTTACCTTACATTTAATTTTTAGCAGTAATAATGAGACATATCTATTTGCTGAATATCAAACATAAGCCAGTGTTCACACAGGAAGAGAATTAGCAAGTTAGCAGATTAGCATGAATCCAGTTGTATTTAATATAAGAATGATGATGGCTTAGCCTAAGTAAGAACTCTCCCTTGATTATAGTATTAGTATTTGAAAACAGTAATTACCTGTTAACAGAAAACAGATGAAATGCAAATAATTTTTGCAACTTACAATTGTTAATGTTAGTAAGGCTCAAGTTTTTTTCTTGGGGAAGAGGATACCACATTCAGCAGCACGTGGAATCTTGGTTCCTTGATCAGGGATCAAACCCATGTCCCCTTGCAGTGAAAGCTTGGAGTCTTACCACTGGATCACAAGGGAATTCCCTCAAGTCTTACTAATACCTTTAATAATATCAGTATATGTTTACTATAGAAAATTATTTGCTCTAATAAAAGAAATATGGATAAAATCCAATTAGAGTGTGTAAATGTTTATCTCCTATAGCATACCTTATAATCTGCCTTTGACCATAAGATGTATGGCTATAATATATTTAGAGATAAATATTTTAAGGGCATTAAATTATTGATTACACGTTAATCAATATGTATAATAAATAATGAAGCCAGACCTAGTTTCTAAATAGAATATTTTATCCTCCGTATATTTTATTTCCCAAAACATACTTTTAGGCTTACTGGCAGACTAACAAGCTGTAATCCTGCTCTTAGAAGTTCAGAATGGACATCCAAGAATAATTCTATTACCAAAAAGTTTTACAGAAAATCGACCTTTTTCTCTACTACTAGAAATATATTTATGTGATATTTTTACTGTAATTGACCTTTTATGAAAGTATATATATGTTTATTTTATTTTTCTAGGATTAGTAGGGCTGTGTCCTTCATTTTCTAAATCATGTTGTTAACAGGAAAATTAGAGGATTAATATAACATATGATGAAAATGTTTTCTAAATTACAGCTATTACTTGATGTAAGAAGAAGAAATGGAATAGAGAATAGTTTTCAAAGCAAATAGTTTATGTAAACCCTGATTAAACTTGTGCAAGGTTAGTATGATTAATAAGTAGCCACTGTTTTTGAATAGAAAAAGCTAAGTTTGTTTACACCAAATCATGATCTGGCCAATTCTGGACATTTGTACCTTACTATGCACTATTATTAATCCAGGATGATCAGCAAGACCCAATAGAAATCATCTCTGTTGTCAAGAAAAAAAGAATCATTGTCAAATTGGATATTAGGCATTACATAAAGCAAGTAGGGTTGAAGTAGAACCAAACTTTAGAGGAGAGTTGAGGTTCAAGAAGGTCATGTAATAAGAATCAGAATCCTAAACTGGAAAACCAAGCAGTTGTTTAGTCACTCAGTCACATCAGACTCTTTGTCACCCCATGAACTACAGCACGCCAGGCTTCCTCGTCCTTCACTATCTCCCCAGGTTTGCTCAAACTCACGTCTGTTGAGTCAGTGACACTGTCCAACCATCTCATCCTCTGTTGTTCCCTTCTCCTCCTTCCTTCAATCTTTCCCAGCATCAGGGTCTTTTCCAGTGAGTCAGCTCTTCACATCAGTAGCCAAACTGTTGGAGCTTCAGCTTCAGCATCAGTCCTTCCAATGAATACTCGGGGTTGATTTCCTTTTAGATTGGCTGGTTTGACACTTTGCTTGTCCAAGGGACTCTCAAGAGTTTTCTCCAGCATTACAATTTAGAAGCATCAATTCTTCACTCAGTCTTTTATTGTCCAGCTCTCACATCCATACATGATTACTGAAAAAACCATAGTGAAAGTGAAAGTGAAGTCGATCAGTCATGTCCGACTCTTCGTGACCCCACGGACTGCAGCCTACCAGGCTCCTCCGTCCATGGGATTTTCCAGGCAAGAGTGCTGGAGTGGGGTGCCATCGCCTTCTCCATAGCTCTGACTATATGAACCTTTGTTGGTTAAAGTGATATCTCTGCTTTTTAATACACCATCTAGGTTTGTCATAGCTTTTCCTCCAAAAATCAAGCATCTTTTAATTTCATGGCTGCAGTCATTGTCCACAGTGATTTTGAAGCCCAAGAAAAAGAAATCTGTCACCTTTCCACTTTTTCTCCATCTATTTGCCATGAAGTGATGGGGCTGGATGCCATGATCTTTTGTTTTGTGAATGTTGAGTTTTAAGCCAGCTTTTCCACTCACCTCTTTCACCTTCATCAAGAGGCTCTTTACTTTCTGCCATTAAAGTGGTATCATCTGCATATCTGAGGTTGTTGATATTTCTCCTGGCAATCTTGATTCCAGCTTGTGAGTCATCCAGCCCGTCATTTTGCATGATGTACGGAGAAGGCAGTGGCACCCCACTCCAGTACTCTTGCCTGGAAAATCCCATGGACGGAGGAGCCTGGTGGGCTGCAGTATATGAGGTCGCTAAGAGTTGGACACAACTGAGCAACTTCACTTTCACTTTTCACTTTCATGCATTGGAGAAGGAAATGGCAACCCACTCCAGTGTTCTTGCCTGGAGAACCCCAGGGACAGAGGAGCCTGGTAGGAGGCTGTCTGTGAGGTCACACAGAGTTGGACACAACTGAAGCGACTTAGCAGCAGCAGCAGCAGCACTATGCATAAAAGTTAAATAAACAAAGTGACAATATACAGCCTTGATTTTCTCCTTTCCCAATTTTTAACCAGTCCAGCACAGATTACTAACTGCTAATGGAATTCATCTTAATGTGAATTTGATAACTGAGCCAAATCTGACTTCATGATGATTTAGATTATAAACTTGAATCCAATTTATGGAAATGGCCTGAATTCATCTAATTATGTGTTAGGAGCCTTTGTATATTCAGTTATTTCTTTGCATGCAACTGTTTCAATTTATGAATAAAATTTTAAAATAAAATTATCTCAGAAATGAAAATCCACATCTGGAACAACTAAACTTTTAAAAGGAAAGAAAATAGAAGAGATGTGGTTTTCTTTCTAGCCATATTATTTAAAGTATATGTCCTTTGAAATAAAAATGACATTTTAATTCCAGGGGAGTAAGTGATGATAGTAAGTCACACAGTCATTAAACTGGTGAAGCCAGTATTTAAGTACAAATCTAATACCAGGCCCAGGAGCTTAATATAATCTTCCACTGTTCTATCCTATAGTGGTACCTTTTTTGAAAAGGATTTTATTGTATTACCTCCCTCCCCACAAAACTAGTTTACATTCATATATCTTTTGGGGATGTGAAACATCAAGCTAAAGAGATTTAAATTGCCAGAATTTTTTTTAATTAATTTTTATTTTTTAGTTTGTTTTGCTTTACAATACTGTATTCGTTTTGCTATACATTGACATGAATCAGCCACGAGTGTACGTGAACTCCCAATCCCGACCCCCACCTCCCCACTCCCGCCCCACACCATCTCTCTGGATTATCCCTGTGCCTCAGTCCCAAGCATCCTACATCCTGCATCGAACCTAGACCGTCGATTCATTTCACTTATGATATCATACATGTTGCACTGCCATTCTCCCAAATCATCCCTCCCTCTCCCTCTCCCACAGAGTCCAAAAGGCTGTTCTATACATCTGTGTCTCTTGCTGTCTGACATACAGGTTTATCATTACCATCTTTCTCAATTCCATATATATGTGTAAGTATACTGTATTGGTGTTTTTCTCTCAACTCCAGAAAAATAAATGACCCAATCAAAAAATGGGCCAAAGAACTAAATAGACATTTCTCCAAAGAAGACATATGGATGGCTAACAAACACATGAAAAGATGCTCAACATCACTCATTATCAGAGAAATGCAAATCAAAACCACAATGAGGGACCATTTCACACCAGTCAGAATGGCTGCGATCCAAAAGTCAACAAGCAATAAATGCTGGAGAGGGTGTGGAGAAAAGGGAACCCTCTTACACTGTTGGTGGGAATGCAAATTAGTACAGCCACTATGGAGAACAGTGTGGAGATTCCTTAAAAAAATTGCAAATAGGACTGCCTTATGATCCAGCAATCCCACTGCTGGGCATACACACTGAGGAAGCCAGAATAAATTGCCAAATTTTAAATGTTAATTTTTTAAATTAGGAGATTGATTTTACTACTAGGAATATACTTTGTAAATCTGTTTCTTAAAACTTTGTATATTGCATTTTGTTTTACCTAGAGACATCCTTTTAAATACAATTACATTTTTATAATAGTAATATGAACTTATTGTAGAAAATATATAAAATAAAAGGAGGAAATCAATACATGTAGTCCCATCACCCAGAGAGAGAATTTAGGCTAATATTTTTTATACCCTCCTAATGGTTGTTTCTTTGTAATGAGATCATGTAGCATGTACAGTGTTAATGTAATGTATCAACTATGTATTGTGAGAAATAAGAGGAGAGTATGACCCAGCAATCCCACTGCTGGGCATACACATGGAGGAAACCAGAATTGAAAGAGACACATGTACCCCAATGTTCATCACAGCACTATTTATAATAGCCAGGACATGGAAGCAACCTAGATGTCCATCAGCAGATGAATGGATAAGAAAGCAGTGGTACATATACACAATGGAGTATTACTCAGCTCTTAAAAAGAATACATTTGAATCAGTTCTAATGAGATGGATGAAGCTGGAGCCAATTATACAGAGTGAAGTAACCCAGAAAGAAAAACACCAATACAGTATACTTACAAATATATATGGAATTTAGAAAGATGGTAATGATAAACCTGTATGCGAGACAGCAAAAGAGACAGAGATGCATAAAATAGCCTTTTGGATTCTGCGGGAGAGGGAGAGGGTGGGATGATTTGGGAGAGTGGCAATGTAACATGTATGATATCATAAGTGAAATGAATCACTGGTCTAGGTTCGATGAGGGATGCAGGATGCTTGGGACTGATGCACGGGGATAATCCAGACAGATGGTGTGGGTCGGGAGGAGGGAGGTCGGGGTCGGGATTGGGAGTTCATGTATACTTGTGGCTGATCCATGTCGATGTGTAGCAAAACAAATACAGTATTGTAAAGCAAAACAAACTAAAAAAATTAATTTAAAAAAATAAATAAATAAAAATAAAATAAAATCAAGGAACAGCAAAGAAGGTATCTAGTTTTCCCACTCCATCATTCTAATCTGATGTTTCATTAAGGGAAAAATAATCACACTGAAAAGTAAGGAAGGAGTTGAGGCTAAAGGACATTAAGGAAAAAATTGTATGTTCAATACCTGGCAATGCAAATTTATGGAACAGAAATTAGCAAAACTGTAATATATTTATGCATTCAAAACATTATTTTCCAATAAAATATCATATTTTAGCTTAAAAAGTTACCTACCATAAAGAAAAATGAAAGATTTTTAAATGAGACCAAAGAAAAATGATAGAAAAAATACAATGAATCAATGAACAAACATTTGGTTATTGAAAAATTGGTACTTCTATATACTCGCTAGTGCTGTTCAAAAATAAGGGTCCAATCTGGTTAGCAGCTGATGCTAACTGAACGTTCTATAGTCAATGCTACAGAACGTAATACGATCATTTATTATTAAAAGTGAAAGTGAAAGTTATTCAGTAGCGTCTGACTCTTTGCAACCCCATGGACTATATGGCCCATGGAATTCTTCACACCACAATACTGGAGTGGGTAGCCTTTCCCTTCTCCAGGGGATCTTCCTAACTCAGGGATGGAACCCAGGTCTCCCACATTGCAGGCTAATTCTGCAACAGCTGAGACACAAGGGAAGCCCATTTATTACTAATGCACCTGTTAATTAACAATAGGCAAGAATCTCTGTGTTCCAAGATCCTTAATATATGTGTATTCTTTGATCCATAGTAAAAAAACATCTAGAACCATATCTTGAGAAAATAATGAGAGATGTGAAATGATAGTAACATTTTAAAACTCTTTATCAGTTTGTCCTTTATCATAGTAAAATATTGGATAAAATTTTACATTTCACAAACAGAAGAAGGGCTAAGTGTACTTTGGCTTAGGCACATGATGGAAGGTAATGAAAATATAGGTAAGTAAAGTTACTCAGTCGCGTGATACATAAAGTACCAAGTGGTTTAAAACACACACACACACACACACACACACACACACACACACACACACACACACACATATATATATATATATACTGTTAGGACCCTATGACTCCCACTAGTTGAAGTGACTCACTTGAATGACTCAGACAGCTGAACAGGTTATGAACAGTTCATTACAAAGGATTCAGTGAAGCAGCAGCAAGAATAATATTGTATTCCCTTGCTACGACTGCCATAACAAAATGCTGTCAACTCGCTTACTCTTTGGAAGAAAGTTATGACCAACCTAGATAATATATTCAAAAGCAGAGACATTACTTTGCCGACTAAGGTCCGTCTAGTCAAGGCTATGGTTTTTCCTGGGGTCATGTATGGATGTGAGAGTTGGACTGTGAAGAAGGCTGA
Source organism: Aepyceros melampus (assembly GCA_006408695.1). Taxonomy (NCBI): domain Eukaryota; kingdom Metazoa; phylum Chordata; class Mammalia; order Artiodactyla; family Bovidae; genus Aepyceros; species Aepyceros melampus. The sequence goes on along the minus strand of SJXQ01009235.1, from coordinate 1,912 downwards.
GCGCCGAAGAATTGATGCTTTTGAACTGTGGTGTTGGAGAAGACTCTTGAGAGTCCCTTGGACTGCAAGGAGATCCAACCAGTCCATTCTGAGGGAGATCAACCCTGGGATTTCTTTGGAGGGAATGATACTAAAACTGAAGCTCCAGTACTTTGGCCACCTCATGTGAAGAGTTGACTCATTGGAAAAGACCCTGATGCCTGGAGGGATTGGGGTCAGGAGGAGAAGGGGACGACCGAGGATGAGATGGCTGGATGGCATCACAGACTCAATGGACGTGAGTCTGAGTGAACTCCGGGAGTTGGTGATGGACAGGGAGGCCTGGCGTGCTGCGATTCATGGGGTCGCAAAGAGTCGGACACGACTGCGCGACTGAACTGAACTGAGGTGACTTAAACAATAGAAATTTATTTTCTCACAGCTCTGGAAGTAGGAAGTTCAAGATCAAAGTGCAACCAAAGTTTGTTTCTCCTAGTCTCTTTCATTGCCTTGCCAATGGCTTTATTCTCCAGATGCCTTTGTGGAGCCATTTTTTTGTGTGTGCACACACCCCTGGTGTCTGTTTCACTTCTTATGTCCTTACATTGGCCTTGCTGGTTTAAGATTCATTCCCATAACCTAAATTAATGTTAGATACACCTTTAAAGGCTTATCTGGAGCATTTCATGAACAGACGAGCCTGGTGGACTACTCTCTATGGGGTCACAGAGTAGGACACGACTGAGCGACTTACACACACACACACACACACACACACACACACACACACACATCTTCAAGTGCAGCCACATTCCAGGGTACTGAGGGTTACGATTTTAACATATAAATTGTGAGGGACATGATTCGGTTCATAATATGCACACATTAATTGAAAGTTTGAGAGGGTAGCCCAAACTTTCTCTTCACATGGTTCACATGGATTCGCTTTTCCCTCCAGTTGTAAATCATTCCACTGGGGAAGCCCCCTTGGCTCTTAAGAGTGCAGAGTTTTTAAAAGAGGCCTCAGAACACAGCTACATGTGAACACCAAACCAGGTACTGGTTGCCTATCATGAATCTTAATGTATATTTTCAACAATGCTCAGAGCCTGGTACATCCTGGTCCACTGCTTCAGATATTCAGAAATGCATCCTCATTAGTGATTATGTGAACATTCCAGAACTTTCTTTCTCAGAGTTCAGCCAAGGGTCTCTACCATGGCTTTAGACATTATCACTGATAGGCAGGAACTGGAAAAAGAGAGACCTGCTCTCATAAAATGTGCAGGGTTTACTTTTTTTTATTTTAAATATAGAAAAGAGCTTTAAAATAGAGGATTAGAGAGAAGATTTAAATTGTACAAAATATCCACAAGGTTTTCTATGGATGGTAAGATAATTTTTATGCTGCTATAATGTACTATCTAAATTTTCCATATAGGAGATAAATGCTTATTCAGAAAATATTAACATTTAAAATACTAAGTAAATGTTCAAAAATGGTAAAATATTAACATTCAACACCAAACTTCATAGATATTCTTTTTCTAGTCTACCTGTGTCTGAGGAATCTATGTCTTTCTCTTCCTTACAAGTCCCTTCATCATTTTTTTTTTCCTTGACCTTTATCTATATGGTTCCCAAGCTGATGCCTGGTCCTACCTGTCTTCAACATTTGTCTTTCATGTAAATCACAATCATGAGTAGCAACTGGTCTTATTTCCTTGATTTACATGAAGAGTTTTGCCTTCCCTAAAATGACTATTCTCACTAACATAACATTATGCCTGAATCTGATTTAAAGATTATGTTATGAGTGAGAAATATATGGGAATATGAGTGTAATCAAAAGAGATAATCATTTGCTGCCCTATTCAGTTCAGTTCAGTCACTCAGTCCTGTCTGACTCTTTGTGACCCCATGAATCGCAGCA
>SJXQ01009234.1:291620-307109 GCA_006408695.1 Aepyceros melampus | reverse complement strand
CCCCCGCCCCCCGCCGCCTTTCCCTTGCTTTTCCCTCCTCGGCCCGTTTGCACCCTGGTCTTTTTCCTCCCTCCTCCTTCCCTCTTGCTGTCACGGAGACAGATGACATAGGGAAGCTCTGGAAAATCGCTCAGAGTTGTGCAACGGAGCTCGAAGCCTCAGAAAATTCCCATATTTTCAAAAACAAAGGCCATGAGGTTGGAGGGGCGGCGGGGTGGAGAGGGGTATAGATCTTCAGCCACTGTCTCAGCCGGCCAAAAATCATGCAACTCAGGCCAGGAGGGGAACGGCTGCTAAAAAACCAGCAGCCGCCACCACTGGCTGTACGTTCCTCCCATCCTCTCGCCTGATTAGCAGTTCTGTCTGAGGGAACATTCTTCCTGTGGCAAAGAACACATTCTTGCCTCCAGTCGGCTTGAAATAGAATCCTGGAGAGCATGCACCCGCCGCCCTGCTGCTGCATCCGGGGGAGGGAGGAGGCAGCCCCCTCTGCTGTGCATTGATTTCTCCAGCACCCTCGTCCCCCGCACCTCTCCCCACCCAGTTGTTTTTCCTATCCTCACGCAAAGGAGCAACAGCTGCCCCCATGTTGACATAGAACGATCTCGAATGAGCGTTCCACGGCTACATACGTAAGCATTTGTAGCCTGACCCTGCTATCTTTTTATTTCCCCTTTAAGTTGATTTTGGGGCCCAGTTGTTTCAACAAGGACCGCTGTGGTCACTCCACGGCAGGGTCCCACCCACAGTCACATGATGAGTGTTGCTGGGGCTGGCAATTCTCTATGTGGCTAATAATTGTAATGTAGCTCAGCGAGACTGCTTGGTTTCTACAACATTGTAAATCAACTATACTTCCATTTTAAAAACATAAAAAAAAAACGTAGATTCTGATGCAAAAAAAAAAGACTACTTAATTTCTAAAGTAACCTGACTTGTATTCTTTACCCAGGCAGCTCTTGAAAAGCAGACATCTGTGTCCAGATACACGTTAGGAAGTATGGCTCCAGGCAGGGTAGGCAAAGGAGCAGCCCAGGGTACACGTGGGCCTGGTTTTTTCCATCAGTCTCTGGTGACTCCTCCCTCCTCCCTCATCCTTTCTCTGATCTAGACAGCAAGAGCCTCAGAGGACCTTGGAACAGGGAGCGCTTTCTAAATCAGAGCCTCCAGATGCTCTTTGCAGGCACTGAGTTCCCCTGAAAAGTGTACTGGCATTGAAAAAATACACTCACACAAAAACGGAGGTCACGTGCATCTATTCAAAAATTAGACACAGAACCAGAAAGATTAAAGAATTCATTGGATGTATTTGCAGAGGGTGGGGTGGTGCAATGAAGTGTCATAAGTGGGTTGGGTGACACCTCTTCAGCAAGGGCATGAACCACGATCTCTTTAGCATAAGTGTTGGGAGGACCAATGAATGAGCAAGGAGATGAACATCATAAATGAACCTGGAACCCAAAGGAAGCACAAAGGAGCCCAAAGTTTCTGGGAGGTAAGGCGGATGGGCTGGGGCATGTCTTCCAGAAAGAACCATTCTGTTTGAAAGAGAACAGACTTCTAAAGTGTCAAATGCAGGGATTTCTCTGCCCTCCAGTGGTTAAGACTCCACCCTTCCAATGCAGTGGGCACAGGTTCAATCCCTGGTCAGGGAATTAAGATCCCACATGCCACACAGCGTGGCCAAAAAATTTTGAAAATAAAGGTTTTTTTTTTAAAGTGTAAACACAAAATGGAGTCTGACATAATGACAAGTGACAGGAACATTAGACGGCTTGTACTCAACACATCCTATGTACCAGATGTTGCAAGTGTCTTACCTGGCACCACTGGCTTAGTCTTTGTGGCATCCTCCAGAGGTGGAAACCAACTGGAGGATCTGTCAGCAATTTGGGGCATCAAGGAAGAGATTCCTGGACCTGAAAGATTTAGAAGGACTGGAAGCAGATCCAGTGAATACAGAGCAACCCATGTGTATCTTTAACGTCTGTCCAACCTGCCTGCCTAGTTTGCCTCCACTGTAGTTTCTGCCTCCACCGGCCATCTCTGAGAGAGGATCCCTGCTCCCCTGCTGACTCACGGAGCAGAGACCCCTCAGAAAGGAATGAGATCTGATCTCCAGGCAGCCAAAGCCAGCCTCCCTGCCTCCACTCTACTGCTCCTTCCTTCTCTCAGAAATGCCAGACCGTCCACAGATGCATCTGAGACTCACTGATGCTTGCTCTGGGAACATCCCTTCATCAAGGCTCTGACCTTGCTGGGTGACCACTGGGCCCTGATGGAAGCACCCTCCCACCTCCTGGGACCTTTAGGGACCCAGGTAAGTAGAAGTGATGGCAAGAGCCCTCTCCTCGGGGGCCTCGGGAGACCTTTCACGTTTGAGAGAGGAACAAGAAACATAGGTTTCATCCAGTTGAAGTGATCACGCTTAGAAGTTCTTGTTTATGACTTAGAAACAGGCTCTCCATTCAAGTCATCACAAGGATCCTTCACCTCACATTTCTGCTCAGAAAACACACCTTCTTCATTTGGGGCCACTTCAGGGGAAGTTTCCTTTATTCACGGTCTGTACATTGCCCTACTGACTGCTTCTCTTTTCTTCCAAACATGCCATATAGTCCTGGTACCAGAGAGACAGCCGTGCGTACGTGTGTGCTCAGCCGCTTCAGTCGTGTCCGACTCTTGGCGACCCCATAGACGGCAGCCCGCCAGGCTCCCTCATCCCTGGGATTCTCCAGGCAAGAATACTGGAGTGGGTTGCCATTCCCTCCTCCAGAAAGCAGCCCTGAGAGGGCATAATTTGAAATCTCATCATTTCAGGTAAAATGTTTCCCTGAGGGAGGGGAGTTGGAGGAGGAACTTAAACCATCTGTTTCCTTCTGGTCACCCAGACGAGCAAGGTGACTGTCACTCCGAGTTTCCATCTCCTCCAGCATCCTAGAACCCACCACCACCCACCGCCAGCCAAAGGCTAGGATGCCTGTCACCCACCCAATGACATTCCATTAAAAAGTGGGACTAACAACAGGTTCAGAACATTGCGTCATAACTCAGCAGGCGTGGGATCTACCGGGACAAAAGGACAGAACGCTCAGCGACTGTCAGGTGGTTAAGCAAGGGCTTTGCAAAGCTGTTTGGCTAACAGCACACAGACCGACCTGTGCTCATGTAATGGGGCAAAGATAAAGCAGGTGCCCCAGTGTGCTCCTGACACAGCAAGTCGCCAGCCTCTGCTAAATGCACACACCCACACACACAAACACACACTCATGACCTCCAGTGTCCCTGAAAAGATGGCCCATCTCACGATCAGTGCAGGCTCCCCACAGCCAGACACGCATGCACTCCTGCTACATTATTTTAGCCGTGTCCGACTCTTTGTGATCCTATGGACCGTAACCTGCCAGGCTCCTCTCTATGGATTCTCCAGGCAAGAATACTGGAGTGGGTTGCTGTGCCCTCTACCAGGGGATCTTCCCAACCCAGGGACTGAACCCACATCTCTGATGTCTCCTATATTAGCAGATGGGCTCTTTACCACTAGCTCCACCTAGGAAGCCCACAGCCAGAGATGCCTGGCTCCAATTCCAGCAAGCTGTACTCACTCCCGAGCCTCAAGCGCCCCTTCTGTAAAGTGAAGCTAGTAATACCTCCTTGAGGGGCTGAGCCAATGCATATAAAACTTTAGACTCAGAGTAAGCACTTCATAACTTGAATCCAGAACAATCCAAAATTGTCAGCAACAGTTTTCTCATTGGCTTGGTGCTAAAGACAATAACATAGCCACTGTGGACAAAGCAGTTTTTATGAACCAGGTGTGTTCCACACATGATCTCATCTCGACTCACTCTAGGCCTACTAGTTGGGTAGGTGTTAGGATCCTCATTTTACAAATAAGGATTCTGAGGCTAAGAGAAGTTAAGACACTTGCCCAAAGTCACACAGTCAGCAGTAAAGAAATATCTAACATTGAGGTAATTGGTGCTTCCGTGCCAGCCCCAAAGCATGCTGCCTTCACAGAGCTGTGCTGCCTCTTGATGCAGTTAGCACAGGCGAGCTCTGCTCTCTTTACAACACAGAGTAAGTGCCAAGTGATTATGCAGAGGGCTGCAGCCTTGCACGTGTGTGTGTGTGCACGTGTGCGTGCACGTGCCCTTGGCCAAGGGCCACACTTTTAGACTGCATACTGGTCTGCCAAAAGCCCATGTTCAAATCCCACCTATTGAAAAGCTCATCTCCGCTTTGGCAGGACAGGCCCTGAAAAAATGTGGGAAATAAACAAGGGCCATTCAAAAGAACTGAACTGCAATTCAAATGAGAAATTCCTTCACAGGAATAAAACTTCAGAAATCAAACAACCAAAGCCCTCAGAAAACGTCGGTAATGATCCATTAGAAAGGGAGAGCAAGAGGTAAACCCAGTTTCTGCATGGGCATCCTCACCGCTTCTCTGAGGACAGTGCTCACAAGCCTGAAAGGGTTGGCTTGAATAGAGAGGTCACCCCCTGGGGAGCCAGTGGGTGAAATACACTGGAAATGTGCCTGAGGGACAAGCATTTTTTAACACACAGGCTCAGAATGATGAAAAGCACCCTTCTGGGGACTGACTTCCTGGTCCAGTGGTTGAGACGCTGAGCTTCCAGTACAGGGGGCACAGGTTCAATCCCTGGTGAGGGAACTAAGATCCCACATGCCTTGAGTTGAGCCAAAATGCTTTTTACAATAAATAATCTTTTAAGCATTCTTCTGCTCTTTATCCCTCCACACTCGCTTCAGTTTCTCAAATATGGAGATTCCTTCTGAACTTTTCCTTCTTGGCAATGCCACACTTGTTAAGAAACCAGTATCCTGGAAACCGAAGTGGCCTTGGATGTTGTTCTCTGCTGTGGCAGACCAAACTTTCCTTGCTGAATCAGACCCCATAATATATCAACTCTGAGTCACACATGAACAGAGGAGCCACTATTAGGAAGAGAGAGAGTGCAGTGATATTTATCAGTGACCAAATCGGAGCAAATAACGAGTGTTACCTAATCGCGGGGCATATTCATATACATTACCTTCCTATGAAGCAAGTCATCGCTTCATAGCTCTCAGGATGGTTTCTAACTGTCAATATTTACAGAACCAGGCACTTAACAACACATGCCAGGAGACCTGGCTGTCTCCAAGGATGAGTCATGCCGAATGAAGTCTTCTATCTCAGGGTCACTGCTCCATCCTCACTGACTAGTCATGGGATTATTGAAAAGTACGTGCAGGATTGCGAGCCCTGTTCAGTTCTCTGGAAGAACCAACATTTATGAAATTGAAGCCTGGGAGGAGAGGATGTGAGTTTAAAAGCATATTCTGTGCTCAGTCGCTCAGTCATATCTGACTCTTTGAGACCCCATGGACTGTAGCCCGCCAGGCTCCTCTGTCCATGGGATTCTCCAGGCAAGAATACTGGAGTGGGTTGACATGCCCTCCTCCAGGGGATCTTCCCAACCTAGAGATCAAACCTGGATTTGCTACTTTGTAGGCAGACTCTTTACCACTGAGCCACTGGGGAAGCCCTAAAAACATAAAGGGCTGTCTTTTTTTTTAATCTGCTAACTAATAAATATAGCTCTGGGTCTAGGGGGAAGTGGCACAGAGATGGCACCAAGACCCGAGTCAGCCTCTGCTTGCAGCAAGACATGTGATAAATAGCCTGAGTGGTGTCAAAGCCCTGGCTGGAAAAATCACCTGCATCATGCAAGACACACACCAAGGAAGGTGTTGCCACTTGGCTTAGAGGGAGGCTGGCCACAGTCTTGGATATTTGGGGTTTTTTAAGGTTATTTATTTATTAATCTCTGTTGCTGTGTGCAGGCTTTCTCTAGTTGCGATGAGCAAGGGCTACTCTTGGTTTTGGTATGCAGGCTTCTCATTGCAGTCGCTTCTCCTGTTGCAGAGCACAGACTCCAGAGCACCGGCTCAGTAGTTGTGGTGCACAGGCTTCGTTGCCCTGCAGCCTATGGGATCCTTCCAGACCAGAGATCAAACCCAGGTCCCCTGCATCTTAACCACTGGACCACCAAGCCCCAGCTTGGATATTCGAATAAGCAAAGTAGACCGTGTGCACAACCAGTCCAGATAGAAACCCTTGGCTCCATTCAAGCAATGGAAGATCATTTCTTTGGGTTTTGAAAGCTTAGTTGTTCATGAATCACTCATTTAAAATGCCAGTAACCTCTGGGACTTCCCTGGTGGTCCAGTGGTTAAGACTTTGCCTTCCAATGCAGAGGGGAGGGTTCAGTTTCCTGGTCAGGGAGCTAAGATCTATATACCTTCTCAGCCAAAAAAAAATCAAAACATAAAAGAGAAACAATATTGTAGCAACAATAAAGACCTTTAAAAAGACATCAAAAAATCTAAAATATAGATAACCTCTGGAGTTGCCTCTTGATAAAACCTAAGGTTTATCAAGTAGAGGGATTATGCTTGGTGAGAATCAGGAAGCAAGAAAAAGAGGGCAAGGATGGCGGGCAAGCCAAGCAAGGAGGGCACTGCAGGAGGAAGTGGGCTGGGAAGAGCCCAGCACATGCGGGACATGACTATTCTGGAAGATGTTCATTTGTCTGTACGCAGAAAAGAAAAGCAGCTTCAACCTAAACGTCCATCGACAGAGGATTGGATAAAGACGTGGTACATGTATACAATGGAATATTACCCAGCCGTAAAATGAATGAAATTTGCAGCAACGTGGATAGACCTAAAGAGTGTCGTACTGAATCATACTAAGTCAGACAGAGAAGGAGAAATATTGTATGGAATCTCTTATTTGTGGAAATGATACAAATGGACTTAAAAAACAGAAAAAGACCCAGACTTAGAAAACGAACTTATGGTTGCCGGCAGGGAAGGGATAGGTAGGGAGTTTGGGAACACATTGCTGTATTCAAAATGATAATCAACAAGGACCTACTGTATAGCACATGGAACTCTGCTCAATGTTATGTGGCAGCCTGGATGGGAAGGGGCTTGGGGGAGAATGGATACAGGTATATGTATGGCTGAGTCCCTTTGCTGTTCACCTGAGACTGCCACAACATTGCTAGTCAGCCATGCTCCAATACGAAATAACAAGTTTAAAGTTGGGGAAAAAAAAGAAAGGAAGCTTCTTTCACATCAACGTTAAATGAAGAAATTGGCACCACGCTTCAGAAACGCCACGATCAGTACAAGTGACCGTGTTGCAAACTTTACCTCCAACATGCACACAGAAGCTGATTGCAACCACAGGGGCGGTAACATCTCTGCCAAAGTCCACTGGGGACCCAGCACTACGCAACATGGGACAGGTTGGTCAACACTGAGCTCCTGGAATTCCAGTTCCCTTTAAAATCGATGAGCTAAGCTAGGATTGCAAAAGAGACCCATGAGGGGACAGGATTATTACTGAGCTGTGTGGTGCAAAATGTCTTTGATTCAAAAGTGGTGGACACCGTGGAAGAACCAGAAGTATCAAGACTGATATCTCAGGCACATTTGCAAATAGACTTAGTTTCTTAATAGCCTAGGTCTGAAGGCTCAGAGATATTGCCAGAGATCACAAGATTATTGCATGGTGACAAGAGCTCCTGATTCCTGGAGACAAGGAGGTCACAGCCCCACGACCACTGGCCAGGGCCATAAACCAAAGGACATTTCTCCTGTAGCAGTTACATGAAGACACAACATTGGCATCATATTTAGTCAAAAAGCACAACAAGGGGTGTACTTCATGATCCCGAGAAAGGTTTGATTGTGGCCCTTTCCAGCCACCATGTATCATAAAACTGGGGCTGGCAAGCACCCTGGGAAAGGCCCTGCCAGCCGAACACTCACAATGTGTCCACAACAGCTGTGAACCCTTTCCCGGGCCTTCCTCAGGTGCACACACACATTCAGGCTGGCTATTCAGACGTACATACACGCACCAAGTAAAGATGGTAGAGAGAGAGGTAGCCAGGAAAAAAAAAAATGCACTTCTGCAAATACACATGGAAAATACTTTTTGGATGAGTGCTCAAAGGGAGTTAACCCAGCAAAGATTACTTATTTACCTGCTTTATCCTTTGTGGCTTGGAATGAGGATATGATGGCTAGAGCTAAAGCAGCCATTTTGGACCATGAGGTTTCTTTGCAATGGATGCCAAATTCTAAGACTAGAAAGAAAGGAACATGGAATACTGATGAATGTAGAACCACTAAAGCAGTCCTAGGCTATCTACTGCTAGACTTCTTTGATATGAGACTGAAGTAAACTTCTTTATTGTGTAAAAAACAAAGAGGCAAAAGTGCTTCTGATTCTATACTCATTCTACTACAGAGTGTCTGTAGGATGCCAGTCCTTGCTGGGGAACCCTCTGTTTCATTTCCCCTTGTGTTTCCTCTTTCTGTTGGAGGTAGAGGGAAGGAGGGGCAGAGTAGAGAGGGGTTTGGGAGGAGAAAATGTGTAGAGAGGATGGGCCCCTAGCTGTTCCTCTTTCCCTGTATCTATTTCCCTGCTTTGTCTCCAGACCTCCTAGAACACCTTGCATGTGGTCCTGTGCTCGGTGAATGTGTTGAAAGCTTGTACCAGTTTGCTGGGTCTGCCAGAACAAAGAACCACAGCCTGGTAGCTTAAACAGAAAACATGTACGTCCTCCCAGGGCTGGATGCTGGAAGTCTACTATCGAGGAGTCAGCAAGGTTGGTTCCTTCTGGAGGCCATGAAGGAAGGATCTGTGCCAGGCCTCTCTCCTGGACTTGTAGATGGCTGTATTCTGTGTCTTCACACCGTCTTTCCACTGTGTGTATCTGAGTCTCTTCTTTAAAAAAATTTTTTTTATTTATTTTTGGCTGTGTCAGGTCTTAGTTTCAATGCCTGGGCTCTTCCCTAGTTGTGACACATGGGCTTAGTTGCCCTGTAGCATGTGGGATCTTACTTTCCCGATCAGGAACCAAACCTGCACCCGCTACAGTAGAAGGCAAGAGTCTTAACCACCAGACCACAAGGTTATTGTGGTTGTTCAGTCACTCAGTCATGTCCAACTCTTTGCAATCCCATGGACTGCAGCACACCAGGCTTCCTTGTCCTTCAATGTCTCCCAGAGTTTGCTCAAACTCATGTCCGTTGAGTCAGTGATGCCATCCAACCACCAGGGGAGTCCCTTAATCCTTCTTCGTATACAGACACCAACCAGATTGAATCAGAGCCTCATTTTTAACTGAAAGCGGCCTTATTTTAACTTAATCCCCTCTTTAAAGATCCTGCATCCAAATACAGCCACATTCTGAGGTCCCCAAAGTTAGAATTTCCACAAAAGTGAGGCCAGAAAGGAAGTTAGCAAACAGAGCTGCTACCATGGACTTGGAGCCATGCCAGACAGCAGGGACCAAAGATAAAAAGATACAGTCTCATTGTGGCTGAATGACTAAGTGACAGTCCTAGCAAGTGAATCAGTGGATGGATCAACGATGAATGAGTGGGATGAACAAACATCAGAACTGCTGCTGGAGCCCAGAGAGCTGATTAGACATAACCATACTGAGTCCAGAAGCATAGCTGGGTCCAGAGCCAGCAGCCCACTCCCACCTCCATCTACAAAGGGGTCTCAGAGATCATTAGAGAAGCAAAGTGGCAATGGGGCTTCTATTCCCTGTCCAGGGGAGTCTGTCCAGCTCTTGGCTAAAACTAAACAGGATCAGTGTACTCAGAGATGCTTGCAGATGAAAACCAGACTTTTCTTCATGTTTAGCCTACTACTCCGGGGGAGACCTGGGGAGACACTCCTGCTATGATTCCACAAATCAGATGGAAAGCCACCAGGAGCAGCATCTCAGGTTAGCCAGGGCAGGAAGGAGGACCACCTGCCCACCAGCTGCCATGCAGTGACAGGTGGGGTACCATCCCTGGGATGTCGACACCCATGAAGTGAGTGAAAGTCTCCACACCCCCAACTCCATCCCCTGCAAATACTCTCCGAGCCTAGAACTGACACCAGGAGCCAGGAAGTCAATGAAGGGGAACAGAAAGGCAAGATTCCTGCCCCAGTCATTATTAACACGCGTTTCTCCTGACTGCAAGCACACCAGCCACGTCACACAATTATTATTATCTGCACTGTGGCTGTTTACTTAATCAGTCTTCAAAGAGATTTCTAAACAGGTCTCTTTGTGACCTAGTAGAGGTCAGAGTTCCAGGACCATCAGTCAGAGCCTGCGGGGGGCAGGCCAGCTGTCCATCATCCGATCGAGGCTGCTGCAAGCACGCTTTGAACCGGTTCCTGCGGCCTATGTCTGTCAGGCTCCCCGTGAACCCTGGTGATCAGTCAGTTCCTGAATTACAGCACACAGACACACACCCCAGCGGTCCTTCCCTGCTCGGATGATTCCCTTTTATTGTGTTCCAGTACATTCTCCCTCTGGCCCCAATGGGATCGCCTCCCAGTGGCCTGTCCTTCAATTTTTACTACCGAATCTGTGGCTCAGAAGCCTTGGGTTGGTATTTCCTCTGCCCTCGGAGGGATTTTTATGGGGTTTTTATTTGGTTTCATTTTTGCCATGCTTCTCAGAACATTTCCTTTGTTCTTCTCACTCTGCTTTGAGCCTCCAAGGCCGTCCCCTCAGAAGATCACACACAGCTGTGGCCTCAAACATGTATCCCCCCCCAAAAAAAGATGGTTGAGGAAACCCCCATCTTTTATGGATTTTCAAGCAGTAAAATGATGGTTTCTGAGGGTTCAAAAGGCACCTCCCCCCCTTGGCCAGGCCACTCACTGCAGCCCCCACAAGCAGAGGTGAGGCAGCCCAGGAACACAGCTTACAGTGCCCAGGGTTAGTGGGCCTGCTGTTTGTCTACCTAGGATGGACGCCCCCTTCTTTGAAAAATACTGCCACCCCTGAACTGATCATAGCAACCAAATGTGGGCAGCCTCCTGCTCAGAGATCTCCCCTGACCACAGAGATGGGAACTATCATCTGACCCCTGCAAAGGCCATCAGGTGGAACTTTTGAACTCTCGGCCCCCTCTCTAGCAGTGAAGCTGGGAGGTGTGATAAGCAGAAGCTGCTGTCCTGTACATTCCCTGCCATGTAGAGAAAGCTTATCAAAGAGATTAAAATCCATATTGGGGTAGAAGATGAGACCAAGATTGAGTAAGTGATGAGAGCGCCTGGCAGGGTCAGGTCCCATTTCAGGCATCCTTAGAGTCCCTTTTTGAGCCCTGAGTGATCTAGGTCACATTTCTCTTTCGTGTGGCTAATAATAGCTTCCCCATGAAACTCACCAGGGAGTGGACTCTGGCCATCCTGCCCAAGCAAGACCAGCTGTCCTCAGCTTTGGCCATGGGAACAGGAGGCAAAGGAGAGGAGAAGAGACCATCACCCAAGGTTGTTTAGGACACTGAAATACAGAACCCCTGTTGCAACTCTTGAGAGGATTTCCACGTCTTTATCAAGTCAGTACTTTCAGGATTGGACACTCTCAGGCAGAGGTCATTATCTGGATAGTTAAAGTGTTTCTTAGGATTCAGTGATGGTGGTGATGGCGTGTAAGCAGCACACAGAGGATGGAGGTGATTATGACTCTGCTCATGGGAAGGGAGCAGCAGGGCCCCTGTGTACCACTGATGGGCAGATGGACTCCATGAAAGCTAGTTCAACACGTCTGACGCCTGCCAAAGCCGAGCCCCTCAGAGCCCAAATGTTCTTCCAAATATGACCTCCAAATCAAGGAAGCCCCCTAGATGTCCACAGACCTAGAGAGGCTTCTGCTCCCCAGCTTATTGGTCTCTCTCAGCTGGAAGCACAGGCAGGCCTCAAGTAAGAAGGGCTTACCCAACGAGGAGGAAGGCAGAGAGTTCAGTCTAATCCTCTTACCCATCCCAAAGGGTCTGAGAAAAGCCAGCAACCACAGAGGTCAGCGCCTCCATTCTAACTCCAAAGATTCTAGCTAAAGCAGCCCAGGGCCCCTGGCACCACCCTAAAAAACGGATCCAATCTTGAGTCAGAGAGGAAGCCGACAGTCACTGAATCACCCGTCCACTTCCTTCTACCCACAGCCGCTGGGCCAAGACCAGCAGCTGCTTCCAAGGGGCAGCTCGCTCGGTGACCAGTGCTCGGAAAAGCTGAGGCTCTGCAGAAGGGCTAGCAGGGCCGAACCACCAAGACCCACTTCCCCGAGGTGCCCCACCCCCTGCATTTTCCAAAGTAAAGCTTCACGTCTTGTGACAGCCCCGTTCCTTCCTGTGCTGCCCTTGGCTGGGTTATTTTTCACTTCCCTGTTCAGAACACAGCCACACTTTCCAAATGCCATGAATCATCACCACGAAGCAACGGCCATTCAGCCAGGCAGGAAACCACGGAGGAGCAGACCTAGAAGGAACAGCAATCCTGCAGCTGACTGGCGCGCCTGGGCACCCTGAGGCCACCATAAAGACTAGGGGACGGAGCTGCCACTCTGGGGACTCATTCTCCTCTGTTGTCTGCCATGGCTGTCCTCCACTCTCTGATCCACCCTTGCCCTGAGTTCCAGGCAGCATTTCTGACTTTGTTCTTACGGCTTTCTTGGTTGTGTTGGCTAACGTGAAGCTGTCATCTTCCAGTGCTGGGAGGGAGAGAAATGGGCAGATCCATTCAAGACCCAGGGAGCTGGGACTTCCCTGGTGATCCAGTAGTTAAGAATCCACCTTCCAGTGCAGGGGACCCGGGTTCGATCCCTGGTCTGGAAACTAGGATCCCACATGCTGCAGGGCAACTAAGCCTGCGCCCTGCAACTGACAAAGTCCTTGTACTCAAAGTGCCTGAGCAGCCAAACAAGTGGGGGAAGCTGAAACAGGGATGCGGCATAGAGTGGCGTCACTAACAGCACGGAGTCGGCTCTCTGCCTGCAAGCAGTCTTGCAAGAATGTTACAAAGGTCATCCCTGTCATCCAAGCCTCTTGATGACCGAAACCATGTGGCCTTCCAGATGCCATTCAGTAAGCACCCGAAAGTAGTCACCAGTGATCCTATGAATAAATCAATCAATGAAAGAGTATCGTCCTCAAAGAGCTTCAAACTGTCCTTTGCTAGGCAACTGGCTCCTCTGAATAGTAACTCTGCTTCCGTGCCAGTGTTGGGTTCTTGTGTAATAAGGAGAACCTAATTTGAAGTCATTATTTTTGCCTCTCTATTCAATCATAGACAATGCTATTTGAAAGTAAAGCAATCTTAGGACTTCTCTGGAGATCCTAGTGGTTACAATTCTGAGCTTCCACTGCAGAGAGTGCAGGTTTGGTCCCTGGTCAGGGAACTAAGATCCTGAGTGCCGAGAGGCACAGCTAAAAAAAATGTGAAACAACCTAGGAAACATGAATCAATATGACAACATTGTGTCAGTTTTAACCTATCAGATTGACTAAAACCTTAAATATTAACAGTGGCCAGAGAGTGAGAAACGAGCACTGCCCTAGACTATTGGTGGATGTGGAGTGTTACACATTTTCTGGAGACAATTTGATCCTGTGTCTTACCATTATTAATGAGTAACATTGACTCCTTCATTTCAAGACTATTGGTTACAATTCTGAGCTTCCACTGCAGAGAGTGCAGGTTCGGTCCCTGGTCAGGGAACTAAGATCCTGAGTGCCGAGAGGCACAGCTAAAAAAAATGTGAAACAACCTAGGAAACATGAATCAATATGACAACATTGTGTCAGTTTTAACCTATCAGATTGACTAAAACCTTAAATATTAACAGTGGCCAGAGAGTGAGAAACGAGCACTGCCCTAGACTATTGGTGGATGTGGAGTGTTACACATTTTCTGGAGACAATTTGATCCTGTGTCTTACCATTATTAATGAGTAACATTGACTCCTTCATTTCAAGACTAGACATTTAGCCTCAGCTGAGCAATCAGGAAAATGCACAAAAATGTAAGTACAAAGAAAGCCACATGACTGTGTGGTAAATAAATACAAAACAAAACCAAAAAAAAAAAAAAAACAGGAAACAACCTAGATGTGACTGAGCCAGTGACTTATACCCCACTTAATAAACTATTAATGCTACGTAATCGTTGGGACCTCCCAACGGGAAACTAAGATGCTAAGACTCCATCTCCCAAAGCAGGGAGCCTGGATTCAGTCCCTGGTCAGGGAACTAGATCCCACATGCCACAGCTGAAAGAGTCTGTGTGCCGCAACTAAGACCCAGCAAAGCCAAATAAATAAACATTTATTGTAAAAAATAAAAGTACTGTGCAACTTTGGTGTTGGAAGTGTACATGCAAAGCCTTAGAACAACAGTCGCATGGATCATCAGTCTTGTCCGACTCTGTGTGACCCTCTGGACTCCCCAGCCTCCTCTGTCACAGGATAGGCAAGAACACCAGAGTGGGATCCATGCCCTCCTCCAGGGATCTTCCTGACCCAGGGATCGAACCCCGGTCTCCACCTGGGTCTCTTAAGTTTACCTGCATTGGCGGCAGGTTCTTTGCCACTAGCACCACCTGGGAAGTCCCTAATAATAATATTTACCTGGGTGATTTTGATAGAAGTAGGCGACAGAATATGTGCAGGCCATCTATGGACTTGTTGATGGCATGTAGGCCTAAAAGAGACACCTGAAAGGTTTATCAGGTTGTTAGCACTGCTCATCTCTGTGGAGGTGGATTTCAAGGTGATTTTTACCTTCTCCATATTTTCTGTACTTCTTAAAATTGTTGATAAGAAACACAAAGCATTTTTATGATCAGAGAAAATTATGTATCTGTTTTCATTTTTAAACTGAAAGTAAGACAAAAGTAAGTAAGCCCAAAAGTAAGCCTGTGTCCCTGACAGGCTGTATCTGGCCAAGATAAATTGTGTGTCCTCTTCCTGGTAGAAGGTGGACTGTGGACCATTCTGCCAGGGGGCTTTGGGCTCTGAATTGTTTCTCTTGAGTTCTGAAGAGTTGAACTGGGTCCCCCATGTTACTTCTTTTTTTTTTTTTTTTTTTGGCCATGCCATGCAGTATGAGGGATCTGAGTTCCCCACCAGGGATGGAACCTGTGCCCTCTGCAGTGGAAGCACAGAGTCCCAACTACTCACCACCAGAGAAGTCCCACATGTAGGTATTCTTAACCAAGATATCATGTATTAATATTTTTCTAAAATGGGATTAGAGAACTTTCATATATTTCCAAAGGGACCCATTGCAGATCAAAAATTAAGAGCCAGAGAATGAGGGGGAGAGGGTGGCTGGAAGAACCAGTGAATGAGAACATGGGCTGTGAACTAGCTTTACAGAAAGTAAATATTTTGACTCTGCAGACTGTATGATCTCTGTCCCAGCTACTCAACTCTGCCCTTGTACTGTGAAACCAATCACAGATCGTCTACCAACAAATGGGTGAAGCTGAGTTCCAATAAAACTTTATTGACAAAATCAGGCTGTGGGACAGATTCGGCCCAGGCAGTAGGGTGCCAACACCATGCCTACCCACCCCTCACCCCCACACCGCCCCCCCCCCCACCGAAAC
>SJXQ01009234.1:230364-291467 GCA_006408695.1 Aepyceros melampus | reverse complement strand
CCACTCGCAACAGAAGCCAAGTAATCAATGACCTTTCCTTTATTTCACATTCTGCTTCTGGTCAGGAACCAAATGATTCCTGCAGTGGGATCCAGCTCTTCAACAGAGACCACCAAGGAAGTTGGGAAGCACATAAAAGGAATTTGCTTCACTTTTTCATTACACAACAAGTCCTTTGAATTCCTAATTGGAAGCTTTCACACATGAATTGAGGTAGTTGCAACTCATTTCCTGCAGTCCTGCTCCCCTCCTTCATTTGGAGCAAAATAACTGTTGAATTGTGGAGCGTGACCTTTGACCTCTGATAGCTGCCTGCAATCTACTTTCCTGGCTCATTTGCATAAAGGGTGTTAGAAACCCCCTGGCACCTTCTCTTCTCACATAAATTCTGACTTCCTTGATCTACTAGGGAGTAAAACAAGATCTCAAGACAAAACAAGCCCAGGCGGGAACCGGAGATTCCCTGTCTCCTCCTGACTTGGCCAAAAAAAAAAAAAAAAACCACCTCTTCAACTCAAATCAACATCTCCCTTGTGGTGCTAATGGGGCCCTTCCAGGACCACTGCCCAGAGGACTGAGTCTGGATCCAGGACATCCCTGCTCTTGTACAAAAGATGAGATTTACCAACAGCAACAGAGACATTTTCTCTATTGGACCCTCACCCAAGATGGGTCATTCCCCTGCCCCACAGACCCTCACCCATTGACTTCTGAGAAGGCAGAGATGGAGGGAGAGACAGGTCTAAGAAGCCTGCTTCTGCCCTGACTAGGGAGGAAGGGAAGGGCAGAGTTCAAGACAGCAGACAGCACCTCCTCTCCCCCCACATCACACAGCCTCTTCTAAATGTGGTAGCAAAAGGACTGAGTCATATCGTCCTAATAGCAACAGGCAGGTAACACGTATGTTTCTCCATCTGTGTGCCAAATATCCTTTGGGAATGCTTGCTTAGAGGTGAGGATGTGCTTTTGGGTTATTCTAGACTGTTTTCACACTTCGTTAGGACACACAGGAACAGCTCTAAGGAACTCAAGAGGAGAAGCCTCCTTAGAAGAGAAGAACAAAGGCAGTCAGGGACCTGGGGACATGCCAAGGATGAGCCAGCGCTGACTCTAGGGCTCTGGCTTCCCGTCTGGTGTCCTGATCGCCGGCTGTGCCTCCATCAAGCTGGGGTCTGCTGAAAACCCAATTTCCCAACATCTCAAGTGGCTTCCAGGAGATTCAGAGGTGCCCTTTTCTTCCTTTTTTCTCTTTATATCCGGATATGCTTCCTAACCTTCCATGGAAAATCCCTGAGTCGGCCACTTCCTGTTTTTGTTTTGTTCCCTAACCAACCCCCCTTTGGCCTTTTGTCCTTTGCCTTGATCTTCATCTCAAATTGAGAAAGAATCTCCAGCACCAAGCAGTTCCCCGGCAACTAAAGTTTTCTATTTCAGCCCTGCTCGCTCCCTGTAGGTGCTTCTATAAATCCTCACTCTTACTGGTCCTCACCCAAAAAGGGGATGCTAAAAAGATTCAGAGATCTGTTTGGGGAGATGCTTGCCCAATATAAATGCAGACTGTACTACAATTGTTTTTCAGTTCCGATACACTTTTATTTGGGGTGAGGCACATCCTTTTGCTTTGTTTGGACAGCTAGACAAGGAGCTGGAAGGGTGCCCTTGGTGATGGGCTGTGGTTTTTCCTTCTTTCCACTGTTTTGACCCCTTCCTCCAGGCCCTGCATTCCTGGCGTATTTGGAGAGAGTAGGAGCTGGCCTGAAGCCACTTTTCTAAGTATCTTCTCAGCTCTGCAGTCCAGTTTCCAAGGCAGTCTCTTTGCTTTGTTTATTCTTTGTGTCCCACTCCTGGGCAAGTACCCGATGCTACTAGATACAACTCCAGCCATGGACAGCGTGCCCTGGCCAATGGCTCCAGTTCAGGCTGGCTGGAAACTCCCAGCCACCAGCTCCAGAGGGGGAGCGTGTGAAACTGTCAAAGGATGTGTGAACCATGTGCCAGTCTTGGGGGGAGTTTCCCCAAACACATCTAACACATATAAAGAAAAAAGGAAGAAAGAACCAAACAGTAAACCACCACTGCCTTCAAGAATTTGCTGTGGGAGCAGGTGTCCACTGTAGCCTCAAGAAAGGCTCTGGGCTGAGATATCTCCCTGGGTGACCTTTGCTAACAAAGTGACAGTCTCCGTCTGTGCTGTCCCTGGGAATGCTGTAAGAGGCTGTACCAATGTTGAGAGCCAGGTGGTTCCAGTTGAAAAGAATGATCCAGTTGGAATGGAATATGGTAACACCTGGTTCCATCACTGTCTGTCAAGCCCAGCTAGGTCCACCTTAAATCTTAGCTCGAGGAAAGGTCCACCCAATTCATATCACAGGAAATCTGAAGTTTACTCTCTTCTCCAAATTGTTTTCAATTTCCCAGGAGGGAAAGAGATTGATTCATTCTGTTAATAAGCAAAGGTCTTATTTTTCCACCTTTGGTCATATAAACGTCACAGGAAAAAGAAAGAAAGAAAAGCTTCATGTTCAATCAAAAAACTGTTCCAGCATTTTAAAAAAGTCAAGTGGAGATAAAACAGATGATTCTTCAGGAAAAAAAAAAAGTAACCGTGTCTCCCAAACCATAAAACTGTAAGTTATCTAATATTTAACTCCCTCAACAAAAACCTCATGGAATTGTTCTTTTTTTTAATAGTTTAAAACATAGACTGTGCAGGAACAACAGCTCGGATGATTTCAGGTTCCTTATAGCTTTAGATGAATCAACCACTGGACCAAGGATGCTGAGAGAATGAATGTGAGTCAAGCTATCATATACAATTCAGAGTTCTGATAGTACACCCATATTCATAGCAGCGTTATTCTTATTAGTGAAGGAGTAGAAGCAACTCATGGAGAAGGGCGTGGCAACCCACTCCAGAATTCTTGCCTGGAGAATCCCATGAACAGAGGAGCCTGGAGGGCTATAGTCTTTAGGGTCACAAAGAATAGGACAGGACTGAAGCAACTTAGCACGCACACACGCAGAAGCAACCCAACTGTCCATCAGTAGGCGAAAAGATAAAATGACTTGGAATATAAATGGAATATTATTCAACCTTTAAAACAAGGAAAGTTCTGACACAGCCTACAACATGGGTGGATTTTGAGGACATTATGTAGATGAGGACTTCCCTGGTGACTCAGATGGTATAGAATCTTCCTGTAGTGCAGGAGACCTGAGTTCAGTCCCTGGGTCAGGAAAGATCCCCTGGAGATGGGAATGGCAACTGACTCCAGTATTCTTGCCTGGAGAATTCCACAGACAGAGGAACTTGGTGGGCTACAGACGATCAAGTCACAAACAGTCAAACTTAGCAAAATACAACAAAGCAAATAAACAACTTAGCAAATAACAACAACAAATGCTACATGAATTGAACCAGTCTACAGAAGAATAAGTACTGTCTGAGTCCTCGAGGCCCCTGCTGCTGCTGCTGCTAAGTCATTTCAGTCGTGTCCAACTCTGTGCGACCCCATAGATGGCAACCCACAAGGCTTCCCCGTCCCTGGGATTCTCCAGGCAAGAACACTGGAGTGGGTTGCCATTTCCTTCTCCAATGCATGAAAGTGAAAAGTGAAAGTGAAGTCATTCAGTCGTATCCGACTCTTAATGACCCCACGGACTGCAGCCTACTGGGCTCCTCTGTCAATGGGATTTTCCAGGCAAGAGTACTGGAGTGGGTGCCATTGCCTTCTCCTAATTGATGCATAGTATGTCCAATTCTTTACTGTGCCCATTTTGCATGAAATGTTCCCTTGGTATCTCTAATTTTCTTGAAGAGACCTCTAGTCTTTCCCATTCTGTTATTTCCCTCTATTTCTTTGCATTGATCACTGAGGAAGGCTTTCTCATCTCTCTTTGCTATTCTTTGGAACTCTGTGTTCAAATGGGTATATCTTTTCTTTTCCTCTTTGCCTTTAGCTTCTCTTCTTTTTTCAGCTATTTGTAAGGCCTCATCAGACAACTATTTTGCTTTTCTTTTTATTGCGGATGGTCTTGATCACTGCCTCTTTTACAGTGTCACGAACTTCCATCCATAGTTTTTCAGGCTCTCTATCAGATCGAATCCCTTGAATCTACTTGCCACTTCCACTGTATAATCGTCAAGGGATATGATTTATTAAGAAGAGGTAACAAGAATACACAGATGAATTATACAACAAAGATCTCCATGACCCAGATAACCATGATGGTATGATCACTCACCTAGACCCAGACATCCTGGAATGCAAAGTCAATTGGNAAGGCTTTGGCATAGTCAATAAAACAGAAATAAATGTTTTTCTGGAACTCTCTTGCTTTTTCCATGATCCAGCGGATGTTGGCAATTTGATCTCTGGTTCCTCTGCCTTTTCTAAAACCAGTTTGAACATCTGGAAGTTCATGGTTCACGTACTGCTGAAGCCTGGCTTGGAGAATTTTGAGCATTACTTTACTAGTGTGTGAGATGAGTGCAGTTGTGCAGTAGTTTGAGCATTCTTTGGCATTGCTTTTTTTTGGGATTGGAATGAAAAGTGACCTTTTCCAGTCCTGTGGCCACTGCTGAGTTTTCTAAATTTGCTGGCATATTGAGTGTAGCACTTTCACAGCATCATCTTTCAGGATTTGAAATAGTTCAACTGAAATTCCATCACCTCCACTAGCTTTGTTCCTAGTGATGCTTTCTAAGGCCCACTTGACTTCACATTCCAGGATGTCTGGCTCTAGGTGAGTGATCACACCATCGTGATTATCCGGGTCATGAAGATCTTTTTTGTACAGTTCTTCTGTGTATTCTTCCCACCTCTTCTTAATATCTTCTGCTTCTGCTAGGTCCAGACCATTTCTATCCTTTATTGAGCCCATCTTTGCATGAAATGTTCCCTTGGTATCTCTAATTTTCTTGAAGAGATCTCTAGTCTTTCCCATTCTGTTGTTTTGCTCTATTTCTTTGCATTGATCACTGAGGAAGGCTTTCTTAGCTCTTCTTGCTATTCTTTGGAACTCTGCATTCAGATGCTTATATCTTTCCTTTTCTCCTTTGCTTTTCGCCTCTCTTCTTTTCACAGCTATTTATAAGGCCTCCCCAGACAGCCATTTTGCTTTTTTGCATTTCTTTTCCATGAGGATGGAAAGCAGAGACATTACTTTGCCAACAAAGGTCCGTCTAGTCAAGGCTACGGTTTTTCTAGTAGTCATGTATGGATGCGAGAGTTGGACTGTGAAGAAAGCTGAGCACCAAAGAATTGATGCTTTTGAACTGTGGTGTTGGAGAAGACTCTTGATCCCTGTCTCCTATACAATGTCATGAACCTCAGTCCATAGTTCATCAGGCACTCTATCTATCAGATCTAGGCCCTTAAACTTATTTGGTGCTTCCACTGTATAATCATAAGGAATTTGATTTAGGTCATACCTGAATGGTTTAGTGGTTTTCTCTACTTTCTTCTATTTAAGTCTGAATTTGGCAATAAGGAGCTCATGATCTGAGCCACAGTCAGCTCCCGGTCTTGTTTTTGCTGACTGTATAGAGCTTCTCCATCTTTGGCTGCAAAGAATATAATCAACCTGATTTCGGTGTTGACCATCCAGTGATGTACATGTGTGTGCAGGAGGGCCGAGAGGAGCTACTCCATGTTCAAGGTCAGGAGGGGCGGCAGTGAGGAGATTCCCCTCGTCCAAGACAAGGAGCAGCGGCTGCGCTTTGCTGGAGCTGCCGTGAAGAGATACTCCATGTCCAAGGTAAGAGAAACCCAAGTAAGATGGTAGATGTTGCAAGAGGGCATCAGAGGGCAGACACACTGAAACCATACTCACAACACTGTAAATCAACTCTATTTCAATTTAAAAAG
Source organism: Aepyceros melampus (assembly GCA_006408695.1). NCBI lineage: Eukaryota > Metazoa > Chordata > Mammalia > Artiodactyla > Bovidae > Aepyceros > Aepyceros melampus. The sequence continues at coordinate 285,597 of SJXQ01009234.1, read as the reverse complement.
TCAGCAAACCCACCAAAAAAATAAAAATGGCTAAGATGGTAAATTTTATGTTATGCATATTTTGCCACAACCTAAGCCTGTGAAAGTTGCTCAGTCATGTCCGAGTCTTTGCAACCCCATAGACGTGCCAAGCTTCACTGTCCATGGGAATTCCCAGGCAAGAATACTAAAGTGGGTTACCATTCCCTCCTCCAGAGGATCTGCCCAACCCAGGGACTGAACCCAGGTCTCCTGCCTCGGAAGCAGATTCTTTACCATCTGAGCCACAACTTAAGCATACTTTTCATTAAATTTTCTTTTAATTCACAATTCTGAATAAAGACTACTGAGAGACTAAATCTGCCCCCTCCGTATACACATACTAACCAGCTCTTCTTGAGAAACTCATTGACTGTGCCTTTATTTTGGAGCCCATATAGAGTCGTGAATCCACACATCCATGTTTCTGCTTCAGAACTGAGCAGGAGATGCCACATATCCACAAGGCAGAAAAAGAGCAGCTCTTTGACTGATGTAAAAACCAAGGGTCGTGGCGGTTCCATAGCTTGCTTGAGGTTACACAGCTCACAGGGTCTGCCCCTGATTAAAACTCCTGGTGACATATCTCCAGATTACAGTGTTGAATAAACAAGAGACAAAGCTGACACTGGTCTGTGGAGAGATGGAAGCATGCCAGGACTGATTTTCTAAAATGGGTTCTGAAACCAGTGCCATGGCAGACAAAAACAATCCAGGAGGACTTGGCATTCATTTATTTAAAGCATGTTCACAGAGACCCTCCATGGCTGTGCTCCCCTCTGGCTCATCATCCCGAATCCTGATCCCTCCCAGTGCCCTGGGCAGTGGGGGTTGCAAGATGCAGGCATTCCAGGAGCAATCCCAAAACAGGGTGAAAAGTGCAGAGAGAGCAGAAGTTGTGAGCATGGGCGGAGCAGGGAGGGGCGCCCCAGTGCCCCCACCCTCAGAGAGGCGGTGCGTCCAGCTGAGTGCTGGGCGGGTAGGTGGGGTCTGGAGCAAGGAGAAAGCATTTCTCTGCTTTCCCTTTTTTTTCAATTAAAGTATGGTTGATTAACAATAGTGTGTTAGTTTTAGGTATACAACATAGTGATTCAATATTTTTACAGATTATGCTCCATTTAAAGTTGTTGTTCAGTCGCTCGGTCATGTCTATTTGCAATGCCATGACTGCAGCACACAAGGCTTCTCTGTCCTTTACCATCTCCATTTAAAGATATTACAAATTGATGGCTATATTTCCCTGTGCTGCACATTATATCCTTGATGCTTATTTAATACACATTGATTTGTAAATCTTAATCCTTTACCCCTTTTTGTCCCTCCCATTTTCTCTCTCCCCACTGGTAACCACTAGCTCGTTCTCTATATCTGTGAGTCTGTTTATTCATTCATTTTATTTTTTAGATTCCACATATAAGTGATAAAATAGAGTACTTATCTTTCTGTAACTTATTTCTCCAAGCATAACATTCTCTGGCTCCATCCACATTGCCACAGATGGTGGTATTTCATTCTTTTTCATGGTTGAGTAATATTCCATTGTGTATCTCTACCACATCTTGATACATTTGTCTGTTGATGGGTACTTGATTGCTTATATGTCTTGCCCACTGTAAATAATGCTGCTATGAACACTGAGATCCATGTATCTTTTCCAATCTTTTTTTCTTTTCAGATATATCCCCAGTGGTGGAATTGCTGGATCATATGGTAGTTCTATTTTTTAGTTTTTTGAGCACCGCCCATACTGTTCTTCCAGAGAAGGCAATGGCACCCCACTCCAGTACTTTTGCCTGGAAAATCCCATGAATAGAGGAGCCTGGTAGGCTGCAGTCCATGGGGTCGCTAGGAGTCGGACACGACTGAGCAACTTCACTTTCATTTTTCACTTTCATGCACTGGAGAAGGAAATGGCAACCCACTCCAGTGTTCTTGCCTGGAGAATCCCAGGGACGGGGGAGCCTGGTGGGCTGCCGACTGTGGGGTCGCACAGAGTCAGACATGACTGAGCGACTTAGCAGCAGCAGCATACAGCTCTTCACAGTGGCCACAGCAATTCACATTCACATCAGCTGCCTACAAGGGCTCCCATTTCTCCTGCTCCTTGACAACATTTTTTACTTGCAGTCTTTTTTGATAATAGCCATTCTGACAGGTGTGAGGTAATATCTCACTGGGGTTTTGCTTTGCATTTTTCTGATGATTAGCAATGTTAAATCAGCTTGCCTTGTAGCAAAAGCCCTCAGATGAGCCTTGGGAGCAATCTTGGGGCCAAATGCTTTCACTCTGGGGTCTTAAATGTCATGTTTCCCTGATGATCGTCAGGTTTGTCTCTCCAGCCTCAACCTCACTCCCAGAGCTTCAGACTCAGACGCTCCATTCCTTACTTGAGTAAATGAGTCCCTCTTCAGGAAAAAGCAGGCCCGTTATCATGGACCGGCTTCCTCCACTTCATGCCTGATGTCACTGAGGGTGGCTCCAGCAGCTTCAGCATCTTCTACCCATGCACCCCATCACCTCTCCCCTGGAGCATGGGCGGACCCTCCTAACCACTCTTCCCCACACCCGTGGCCACATTCCCCACACGGAAGCCTGGGGTGATGGGCACAGCTGTGAATTCATGCCATCAAAATTGTCCATGATGCGAGCAAGGGGGCACCCACTAAATCCACTCTCCAAAGGGCTGCTTCCCTTCAGAGCATGGCCCTGCCTCAGCACATGCTGTGTTTCTCTAAACAGCCCCTGCAGATGCTGAGATTAGCTCCAGACTAAGTCGCTGCCCCTTCATCTTACTGCCTCATTGGGAGGGCTCCTCAGGAGCTGTGCCACTGGCCTGTCTCTGGCGGCCCCTCCAGAGGTGCAGAAAATGGACTGAGATGTGCCCTTGATCAGACAACACCTTTCCAAGACATGAGCCCAGTGTGTTGGTCCTGCCTCTCTGTAGCCTCGTCCCCCAGCCCCCAGCCCCAGCACTTCCCACTCCCAGTGTGTGAGCCCTGGGGTGGTCCAAGGCCACCTGCTCCTCTGTCTGCATGTGCTGTCCCTGGTCTGCCTTTCTCTCTCCTGGGACCACGAGTTTTATCTGGAATGGGCCCAGGAAGCCTTCAAAGCTGGGCCCACCAGTTCCCAAGGTGAACTGAACCACAAACAAAGACCCTTTCAGCCCTACATATCCTTTCTGGCCTCAGCCCCACGCCTCTCAGCACCTGTCTCATGTCCCAGGCCATCACAGGTGTGTTGGGCAGAGAACAGATGCACAGGGAACAGTCTCACGCACAGGGACTGGCGTGCATGCCTCATGCCTGTTAATCATAAACCTAGAGAACTATGGTTTTTCATTTATTTTCAATTGGAGGATAATTTCTTTACAATGTTGTTTAGGTTTCTGCCGTATAACTATGTGATTCAGCTATAGGTATGTATAATATGTCCCTTCCCTCTCATCCATACCTCACCTCACCCCTCTAGGTCATAACAGAGCCCCCGGCTGAGCTCCCTGTGTTATACAGAATCTTCCCACTGGCTGTTTCACACATGGTGATGTGTGTGTTTCAACGCTACTCTCTCAATTTGTCCCAACTTCTCCTTCCCCCGCTGTGTCCACAAATCTGTTCTCTATGTTTGTGTCTCTATTCCTGCCCTGCAAATAGGAGAACTATGTTTTTGTATACACACAGGCATATGCTTGCATGTACACATGATTGCATGTGTACATGCGTGCACACTTTGTACAGGTGCGTGCACACATGTACATGCACACACAGGCATGTGTGTGTGTGTGTATTGTTCAGTCGCCCAGTCGTGTTGAGCTCTTTGCGACCCCATGGACTGCAGCGCGCCAGGCCTCCCTGTCCCTCACCATCTCCCTAAGTTTGCCCAAGTTCAGTCCATTGCCTCAGTGATGCCATCCAGCATTAGGGACTTTTCCAATGAGTCTGCTCTTTGCATCAGATGACCAAAATACTGAGGAGCTGAGGTTGAGGAGCTTCAACCTCAGCCTCAGTCCTTCCAATGAGTATTCAGGGTTGATTTCCCTTAAGATTGACTGCTTTGCTGTCCTTGCTACCCAAGGGATTTTCAGGGGTCTTCTCCAGCACCACAATTCAAAGGCATCAACTCTTTTGTGTTCTTCCTTCTTTATAGTCCAGCTCTCACACCACTGGGAAGACCACATATCTTTGACTTGTGGACCTTTGTCGGCAGAGTAATGTCTTCGCTTTTCAACACACTATCCAGGTGTGTGTGTGTGTGTGTGTGTGTGTGTGTGTGTGTATATGTGTGTGTGTGTACACATATATAGCTACCTCTAGCTTTTGTGTGCAAATATGTGCGTGCATGTATGCACATGCCAAAACCAGCCCAGGACCTGGCTGGTTTTGTCAACAAAGTTTTATTGGAACATAGCCATTTCATTTATATATTTTACATATTATCTTTGACCACTTGGAGCCCTAATTGCAGACTTGAGTAGTTGCAACAGAGCCCGTCTGGTCCACAAGACCAAAAATATTTATTGTCCAGTCCTTCCCAGAAAGTTTGCTGACCCCTAAGTTAAATTATGATTCTTCTATATGCAGGTATATGCACCTATTAAAATGACTACATAAATCTATAATTATGGCTCTGGGAAACTGTTATGATATATGACTAAGTAAGAAAATCAGTTGGCAAAGGTTGATTTCACCCCATTCTTATAAAAGGAAAATATATTCAACTTAATGTGCATATTTGTGTAGAAACATACATACATTTCCTCTAGAAAGTTATGGAAAGAGGGAGATAATAGGTGACATCTTCATTTCTTCTTTCTACTTTTATTTTTATGCTTGATTAAAAAAAATAATGACGACACCTTACTTTTTCATTTAAAAACTAATAATAGTGTTTTTCATCTTGGGCAAAGCTGCTTGCCTCCCCCACCCCGACTGATAGCTGAAAAGGAGCGTTGGTGTTTGGTGGGGCCCATGCCATGGGTCAGCCTGGCTTCTGGGAGAGGAGGTTCCCAGGAGAGGCCCAGAGAGGCAGCCCCTGGGGAGAGCAGACCCCACTGATCACCTTGGAGGGGCTCAGGCCTGAGCATATTCCACGGGTTCCATCACACCCCACTTGGCAGAAAAACAGACCAGAGAACCTCCTTCCCAACTCAGTCCTGGCCTCCACTGGCACAGGGCATCACAGGGCATGTAGCCTGGCACAACGTGTCTGGTTGCTGTGGAAACAGAAGCACAGAGTCCAAACATGAATGGCTTGTTTCTAAAAAAGTCCCCCTCATGCCCTGGCCACACTCCAGGGTGAGCAATGCCATTCCCTCTGACTCAGCTCCCCAGTTCAGAGGATCATGGGGGTCCCCCCTCACTGCAGGAGCTGCAGGCAGTCCTTCGGGAAAAGCTCTAGAGAAAGTCCAAACCCTTACGTGCCCTGCTTCTGGAAAGAGTGCAACCATCCCCTTCACAGTCTGTTCTGAGGAAAGACCTCAGAACCTTCTGCACCAAATCTCTTGAGTGCCCAGGTTCCCAGCAAATGCATAAATGATGCTCGCTGCTCCTGCAGCCCTGGTCTCCCCTGCCACCTGTGTCGGGCATGTCTCCATCTTTCTGCATCAGGCCCATGCTACATCCAGCGGACCAGAGAAACAAAGAGAGAAATGCTTTTCTCCCAGTGAAGACACTAGAACCCCTGCTCTGCTGTCATTTATCTGTAGGTCTCATCACATCATCAGTGTCAAGGAAAAGAGAGCGAATACAGACTTCTTGCTAGAGTGGATCATGAGCCTGGCAGGTTTTGAAGGAAGTGGGAGATAGAGAACAGGAGAGTATGGGAGACTGTTTCACTCCTCCAGGCAGTGTTTCCAACATTCCAGAGGTAGCGAGGACGCAGCTGTCCCTCCTCCATTTCCCTGTGTGATTGGAGTTGCAGAGGTCAGTTGTTTCAAAGCAAAGATTGCCCTGGGCCCCGCCTGTATGCAAATCTCTGTAAAGAAGAGGGCTGTGTTCTCCTGGACTGGTGCCTGGGTTCTCCTTTGCTTCCGTGGTCTGCCTTCTCCATTTTGAGTGAACCAGCGGCCCTGGCCCCGGAGAGCAAGTCAAGGCTTCTCTGGGTGTGGTCAAGAGCTTACATGGCCCCTTATTTTGTTAGTCGGCATCATGCATTAACCTTTATTCATGCCCTATAAAGCTATAGCGTTTATCGTTACTCTCGTCCACACCTACGATTCTCCATCAGAGCAATTTGCTGTGGAGAAAGAGCCCTCGAGGAGGCAGCCATGAGTCACAGCTTCTCGTGGCCCTGCCCACCCAAGAGGGACTGCAGTGAGCAGGCGTGTTTGATTCTGTGGCATGTGGAAGAGGTGACTGAGCTTACCCATGTTCCTAAGGTCAAGGGACTTTTCACAATGAATAGAAGCAGTAGAACTTTCTGTCAGTGGGAATGGATAGAGAAGATGTGATCCGTAAATACAATGGAATATTACTCAGCCATAAAAAAGAATGAATAACGCCATTTGCAGCAACATAGATGGAGCCAGAGATAATAATGATAAGTGAAGTAAGTCAGACGGAGAAAGACATATCTTATGACATCACTCATCAGCGGAACCCAATTTTTAAAAGGATACAAAGGGACTTATTTACAAAACAGAAAAGACTTACTGAAAACAAATTTATGGCTATCAAAGGAGAAACGTAGGGGGCAAGGGATAAATCAGGAGCTTCAGTTTAACAGAGACACACTACTAAATATAAGACAGAAAGCCAGCAAGGACCTACTGTATAGCACAGAGAACACTACTCAATATTCTGTGATGACCTGTATGAGGAAAGAATCTGAAAAAGAATGAATATATGGACAACTTAATCACTTTGTGGTACACCTGAAAATAACACAACATTGTAAATCACTTCAATAAAACTCTACTTCAATAAAATTGTTTTAAAGAAAATATTTAAAAATTTTAAAAACCCTCTGGTCCTTGGCTTGATGATGCCCTTGGCCTTTGTTCATTGTGTAGGGTTAGTCCTACGTCTGTCTTTCAGGTCATCAGTTCTACTATTTGAACATGGCCTCGGCCTGGTGAGCTGCTCCTCATCTAGAATTGTTAAGACTCCCTGGCACCCTAGAAGTATCTCACTGGGTGGGATGTGGTATGGCTAGAGTACAGATCTCCCCAGGGACCTCTGAGGCTATTCAAATAGCCCAAGAAAACCCTCCCAGGGATTCTCTATCTCTAAGATTCAGTTTTCTTATCTGTCCAGTGGAAGAGCTAGAGGAAATATTTGCTCCATTCCCATTCAGCTCTAACTTACTAAAAGTCTATGATTAGCTAGACCTGCACATTTCTTCTCAACTCTTCATACCAACAGCCTCAGAACCAACCTCACACTTGCATGTGGTTGGTCTTCAGTTACCAGTTACCATCCTCACTCAACCAGGGCTTCCCCGAGGGCTCAGATGGTAAAGAATCTGCCTGCAATCCAGGAGGCCTGGGTTTGATCCCTGGGTCAGGAAGATCCGCTGAGAAGGGAATGGCTACCCACTCAAGTATTCTTGTCTGGAGAATCCCATGGACAGAGGAGCCTAGCAGGCTACGGTTTGTGGGGTCGCAAAGAGTTGGACTTGACTGAGCAACTAACACTTTCACTTTCATCCTCCCTTGAACCTCTCCACATCTCCACACCTTGATGACAGGTCCCCATATGACAACCAGCCCTAGAAGAAAACAAACAGCTTTCTAGAGGCCACAGGACTAACAAGTAGCTGAACTGGACCCAGTCTCCTGATACTAAGCCCAGGGGTCCATTCAGCAGCTCCACCCCTCCGCCAAGGTGCAGCTACAGGGCTGTGAATAACAGCGTCCAAGGGTAGAATTTCAACCTGCTGGTGTCAGTGAGTCCTAACATATACATGCTACTGTATATAAAATAGATAACCAACAAGGACCTGCAGTTGAATATAGCACAAGAAACTCTGCTCAATATGCTGTAATGACCTATATAGGAAAATAATCTAAAAAATAATGGATGCAAGTATCTGTATAACTGAATCACTTTGTTGTACACCTCAAATGAACACAACACTGTAAATTAACTGTACTTCAAAAAAGAGAGAGAAAGGAAGGCAGGAAGCCCTTGTTTTTTTCTTTTCCTGTTTTTATTGAAATATAGTTGATTTAAATGTTGCATTCATTTCAGGGGTACAGCACAGTGATTTGGTTATAAAGAAGTACTGTTCCTCCCCCATTTTGCTGAACAGGGGTTCAGCCAGATTGCATTAACAGCCAGCACAGGGCAGCCCCAGCTACGCTTGGTTCTCTCCATTCTTTTCTTCCTTCTTAGTCTCAGGCGCCTGATGGCTGCAGGGCTCTGTCCTGAGGACATTTCCAGGCTGCCCACTGGGGTCAGACACAGAGTTTAAAATTCACAAAGCAGCCTGGATCAGCTCCAGTGCTCCCCATCTACACTTGAAAAGGGCAAAGGAATAATCATGGCATAAACCATGGTTTGGGTTTAAATTGGGGGTCTCCTTAGCCCTCATCCTCTGTCATAATGGGCCCAAATCTGGGAGAAGGGACCATTCTCTCCACAGGCCCAAACCCGGGTGTCTACTGAAGGTGACAGGAGATGTGGGGGTAGGGGCGTGAGAGAGGGACCTGTGTCTTGTCAGAGATAGAAACTGCCCAGAACACCAGCCTACATCATCCATCCTTCATCCGCAGGTCCCTCAGCATCTGCAGTGGCTCAAACTTGCAAAGACTCAGCCTTCTCAAAACATTTACATTTCTGCCAGGCGAAGATTCATGGGACTTTGAATCTCAAAGTACACAGGTTTTCATGGGAAGCTTAAAAAGAGATCCTGGACATTTTGCGACAAATGAACCAGGCTTGTCAAAGTGTCACTTTAAGAATCTTTGCTTTACTCACATGGATTTTCTTTCTGGAATCCTACCTGTATCAGTTTTATAACCTCACTGACAACTTTTAATTGGTGCTTGATTGAAAGGAAATAGAGAGCAATGTCAACCCTGGTCCCCTGTTTCTGCAGAGTGCAGAAAGAGGTCACCCAGGGCATGAAGCTGACCTGCAGAACTTCACAGTAGGGCCAAGACAGGTGAAAGGGTGTTGTGAAGACAAATCAACCCAATGTCATCTGAAGATACCATGAAAGTTTCGTTCGCATGATTTCAGCTTCAGAAGTACTCTCTAATCATCTAGAAAACACACACGCACACGCCCCAATACCCTGCCCCCAAGGGGATTACTTATTCTGTCCTTCACGTGCAGAAAGAACAATCCTTAGTGTTTCTACCCTTTAAATACTTTGCCAGAAGCCTGAATTCATGAAAAGCATATTTATCTCTTCACAGTTTTACCCATTTTGTTAAATTTGAAAGTCAGAACAAAGCATGTACATTCAGTACATGCATGCACATTAACGAATACAGTACTTTTGTACTACTATTAGCCCTGACCTTGAAACATCATTAGAGTTTTGGTTTTTTTAACCAGAGGGAAGATCTGAGAAATTCTATTTGGGTTTTGATTGTTGTTCATCACAGATGTGAAATGATAATGACCTACAATAAGATGGGTCTCATCTGACTGCTGGGGAAGGGATGCGGAGAGGAGGCTAGGATGGGAGCAGAGGGTGGGAGTGGGATGAGATGCTGTGAGCCAGTCACACAGCATGGCAACTCAAGACCCCATCGCCCTACAGCTGGAGTCAATATTTAGTGAAGATTTTATGTGATAATATGTCAATTCAGGGGCTTCCCAGGTGGCAGTAATGGTAAAGAACCTACCTGCCAATGCAGGAGATATAAGAAACGCTTGTTTGATCCCTGGGTCAGGAAGATCCCCCAGAGGAGGGCATGGCAACCCACTCCAGTGTTCTGGCCTGGAAAAGTCCATGGACAGAGAGGAGCCTGGTGGGCTACAGTCCATAGAGCTGCAAAGAGTCGGACATGACTGAAGCGAACTAGCACAGACACACACTTGTCAGTTCAGAGTTGCAAAATTCTGTTTAATCCTGAATTAGTATAGGCTACCGGTACTTCTCAAGACCTACCAGGAACTGGCGTTCCATCTGCTAATGTGAATAATGACTGTTTGCATGGTCCCTTGGAAGAGGAGAGAGGTGTCTTTAAATAGATTTAAGAGGGTTCAAGACACAGCTCAAGCTACAGTCCTACTCCATGGAAGGAGCCATCATCCCATCAGTTTTTTTTTAATATCCTCAATGGCATTTTGAGGGCATTAAAAAAAAATATCCTCGATGACGGACTGAAGAATCAATACTTATTCTTTAATGATAGACATATGCATAGAGGCAACCAAGAGAAGGGAGTAGAGTATAGAGGTTAAGGATGGGGCTCTTTCTGAGTGGAGGGTGGCTTCTCTGGAATAAAGTACACTCTGTGCACGGCAGTATCACTCCCTCCACTTAAAGGAGGGACAGGCCATGCACCAGAGGAGAAGAGGGGAGCAGGTATTCACAAACACAACCAAAGGAGGGGACCACTCCTGCCCCGGCTGCAGCCCATCCCCCAGATGGGACCAAGAGACCAGGGAGTAATGCAGGAAAACAATGATACTTCCAAAGCCAGAATGTCCACATTGTCAGCTGATCGAAAACTGCAGTACCCCAGATGCCCAAATACACATTCTTGAATTTATGTATCTGTCCAAATACCTTCCCTCCCACCATCTTCACTCTCTCTGTTGAGTCTGCCCCAGAATCCTACTCTCAAGATCTCCTTTAGGGGTCCTGGAGCACGCCCACCCACACACAGGCCATGGCCCTCCCTTGGTGATGGCGCTGATGCAAACTGCTTTCCTTCCAGATGTGTGCAACCTACTTGTGCATCTGTGACCCAGATCATGCAAAGAGCCAGGTGGTTGCTTTACATTATATCTCACGAGCTCAGCTGGCATTCAGCAAACCTATCTGACTTTTCCCTGTGTGCGTCTTTCAGTTCTGTTTTTGGTGCCAACCTGTTATTACTTTTATATTTCAAGCTTCACTTTACCTCTCATCAGTTTGCTCTCCCATATTATGTGTATAAAATATCTCCAAATGCATATTCAAGAAAGTAACACACGGGTGGTCTCTGGGTGGAATGGAACTGGGTGGCTATGGGACTGTCTGGAAGGGAGACTTTTGAATGTTTTAATGTTAAACCACATGAGGAAATACCTAATCAAGAAGCACAGAGGACTTGTAGGGCTGTGAAAATACTCTGTATGACATTATAATGATGGATACATGACATTTTATGTTTGTTCTAATCCAGGAGAAGGAAATGGCAATCTACTCCAGTATTCTTGCCCGGAGCATCCCATGAACAGAGGAGCCTGGCGGGCTACATACCATGGGGTCACAAAGAGTTGGACGTGACTAAAGCAACTTAGCATGAGCATAGCATGACAGAATACATACAACACCATGAGTGTCAACTGTGAACTCAGGGATTGTGGCAAGTCACTGTAGGTTCATCTCTTGTGACAAATGTACCATCTGGTGGGGCGTGTTGATAATGAGGCAGGCTGTGGGGAGGGGGTGGGCAGGAGAATCTGTACATTCTTCACAATTTTGCCATGAACCTCAAATGCTCTAAAAAAAAAAGAGTCTTTTTTAAGTCAGAAGAAAATACTTGGAAAAGTAAATAATGAAAAGAATGATAAGACTTCAGGAGGCAGTTCCAACTAGGGAGGAAGAGAGCAGTGGAAGAGGAGCCATCTGCCACCAGGAGGAGAATCCCAGGGAAAGAGGGAGATGCTTAAAGAGCATTTTGAGACTACTGTATATAAAATAGATAACTAATAGGAATCTACCGTATAGTACCAAAAATTCTACTCAATACTCTGTGATGATCTATATGGGAAAAGAATATAAGGAAGAATAGATATATGTATACATGTAACTGATTCACTTTGGTGTTTAGCAGAAACTAACACAACATTGCAAAATCAATCATACTCTGATAAAAATTAATTTTAAAAAAGAAAATTATTAGAAACATTTGTGGTATAATATGGAATGCAACCACCTTCCTCCAATCTCCAATACTGAAATAGGTTGGTAAAAGTCTACAAAATGTATCAAAATGTGGGGAAATTGGGAACCCTTGTTCACTTGTGTTGGGAATATAAAGTGGTATTGCTGTTATGGAAAACAGTATGACAATTTTTCAAAAAATTGAACAAGGAATTACCTTAGGGTCCAGCAACTCCACTGGTACATACCTAAAAGGATTGAAGTAAAGTAAGTAAGTAAAGTCACTCAGTCGTGTCCGACTCTTTGTGACCCCATGGACTGCAGCCCACCAGGCTCCTCAGTCCATGAGATTCTCCAAGCAAGAATAGTGGAGTGGGTTGCCATTGCCTTCTCCAGGGGATCTTCCCGACCCAGGGATCGAACCCGGGTCTCCCGCATTGGAGGCAGACGCTTTAACCTCTGAGCCACCAAGGATTGAAAGCAGAGTCAAAAGGAGATATTTGCACACCCACATTCGTAGCACATGGCCAAAAGTTGGAAACAGCCCATGGGCAAACAGATAAAATGCGGTCTATCCATATGCTGGATATTATTCAGTCTTAAAAAAAAAAGAAATTCTAACACATGCTGCAACTGGATGAAGCTTAAGGATGTCATGGTAAGTGAAATGAGGCAGTCACAACAAGACAAATATTGTAAGATTCCACTTATATGAGGTACCTAGAATATTCAAATCCACAGAAACAGAAAGTAGATTGGTGGTTGCCAGAGGTTAAAGTGGAGGTGGGGGAAGAATGGGGAGTCATTGTTTAAAGGGTACACAGAGTTTCAGTTTCACAAGATGAAAAAAGAGTCCTGGACATGGAACAACAACGCAGAGTTGCACAGCCACGTGGATGTGCTTAACATCACTGACCTGGACGCTATTATGCTAAGTTTTACACTACGCGTGTTTTACCACTATTTAAATTTTTTAAATTTCTTTTTAAATGCTTTGTAAGTCAAGGTTGTGTGTGTCTGTGTGTCGTGTTGCATGGGGGATGGGAGAGGCAAGGGTGGGTGGCAGTGTGCTAAGCCTAGATTCAAGGCAAGGGCAAGATGGACCAGCATTCTCTGTGCGACATCTCTAGGGCAGACTCCTCACCAGTGATGAGCAATGCTCGGGTGGTTTATTTGGCTCTAGATTGTATCCCAATCCTCCTCCAACAGTGGTGCCACGTGGAAGCTGAGCCTGGATCTGAACCAGGCACTCTGACTCCAGATTCTGCACTCTTGGGTAATACTCTGTGCTGCCTCTCTTTTCTTAACAAAGCGTCCTCCCCAAACCAGCTCCAAAGCCAACAGCAAAGACCCCAAAAATTCATTCAGCTGAAATAAGTTTTCTACTGAAAAAGGGTCAGGTGACAGGTAATGGCCTGCGTGATGCTTCTGGTAAGCACTGAGATATACAGAGTCTCAGGGATCAAGACTCTCTCCCTATCTGTGACCGTTTGCCTGATGATGCAACTGACTGATGAGCAGAGGTGAACAAGGACAAGGAAATGGCAGACGATTGATCACATCACTGCCTAAGCCACCGAAGTTCCATTCCACAGTCTCGTTACCTTCCAGGGAGAGGAGGAAACCCAGCGGGAATGGCAGCCAGTCGACACGTGCGGGAAACATTCTAGAAAGTCTCTTGATGAAGAAGCAGATGGAAGCAAGTGGGTTGACTTGACATTTGGGTCACCATCCTCATCACTTCCTCCTCTGATGGATCTCATCTCCAACGGCTTCTCTTAAAAATGGAAATAAGTGTGGGACTGGGAGTAATGCCCAAGGTGGCTTCCACAGAAGTGGGTTGAATCATGATAAAGGAGGGAAACTGGGGATGAATGAATTCAGGCCTCAGGCCCGAGCAGGCAAGGGGAGCTGCAGACACGGGGCTCAGGCATAGGATGGGGAGAGGGACAATGAGAGGAGATGAGGCAAAGAGGTGAAGACTGTGGCGATGCTCCCATAAGGAGCTGGGCATTTGCACCACTGAGAGTGGAAGGACCAGGAGGAAGGGGCTGGGGGACCAGGCCGAACCATAAATGCTGAGTAACAAAGCGAATCCCCAGCGACAGCCAAGCCATCTGGGATGAAACATCCACCTTCCCACGCCGAGCCACCGTGAGCCTTACTCTCCATCTCACACCTATTTCCACTGTTAGGAGAGCCCGGGTGCCAGGAGCCCCCCATCAGAGGAGGGAGTGATGGGGATGGTGAGCCGAATGTCAAGTCACACTTCCCCTGGACTCGGAAGGGAAAGTCTTTGTGAAACGGAACTTCAGAATGACAACAAAGATTGGTGAAGAAAGACACAAATGGCTGAGATAAAATGGTGATTTCCGAGAGCAGCTGAGACCTTCAGTGTTGGGGAGGGGGTCCTCTGGACTGTCGCCCAGGTCAGACTCAACTGTGCCTTATCAGGGTCTTTCCCACTGAAGTTTCCAGCATCACTAAGGGGTACAGAATGCTCACTAAACCATTTGGGGGTTTTATTTTTTTTTCACCAAGGAAATAGGGGATGCCCAAGTTTGGGTCCCCAAACCAGAAAGACTGTTGGTGCCTCAAATAAAGCAGGGGGTTTCAGGGCAGTCCCCACGGGGACTCTGGGGGCCCACTTCGTCCTCCACCCTCGGTGCTGCCTGCCCGCCTCCACCCCCTCCCCACCCTGGCCTTTTCCTCTCTCCCTTCACTCCCCCATTCGCAGAGAGGGCTGCCCACAGGGAGCTCTCATCTCTCTCACGCGTTGCTCTCAACTTTGCTCGGCCTAAAAGTCTCTGGAGGAATCTGTAGAGCTCCTCCCCCATTCCCCACTCAGAGGTGGAGGATGAAGCCCAGGAATCTGCATTTTTAATGAACATCCCAAGCTGTACTGATACTCTGGAGTAGAACCTGCTGGAGGGCAGACACCCTGCCTTTCACGGATCACCCGTGCACTCAGCACACACACTCCCACCCATGCCCACACTGGCCCACACTGACACGCACACACTCAGGGCTGCAGGATACACAGCAGGTAGCTGACATTCTGTCAGTCAATTCCCGAGCAGCTGGAGCCTGGGAAGGCATGCGTCGTGGTGTTCTCGCCCCTCTGAACCCCTCACCTGCTATCTGACAGCTTCCCATCCAGAAACCACCCAGTACAGTAAAAAGCAGAAAAAAGAAAGCCGTTAGACCCCAGTGAATGTTATTTTTAATGAAAGTGGTGCATTTTGAGTCACTGTGTTGAAACCAGATTATAAATGAGTCATCAGGAAATCAACCACAAAGAGCGTCTGTGAAGGTGATCTACAGGAGTGCTCTGACGCCTGCTGTCCCTTCACACACTTCGCAGAGACGCTGTCAGCCTTGGAGCTGGTCTGGAGCATCTGCTGCCGCGTCAGCTCAAAAGGCTGCTATGTTGTCACCAACGGGATTCCCCCTGCAGCCGGCAGCGTGGTCCCACCCACAGAGCAAAGGCAGCCATCACTGAAGGATGCTGTGGTTACATCATAGCTGTTGGCTTCAGGTAGTGACTGGAGACAGTCACAGGCCATCTGCTCCTCCCATGCTCCCAGACTCCATCCTCCCCCCTGGTCCTCGAAAGGTAGCCTGGTCCTAGGGCAGAAAAGCGGGACTTAAAGTGGGCTCGAGTGCCCAGTCTAACGGGGTGGCCGCTAAGAGGCAGGTGCAGCCTCCTGTTTCTCATGTCTGAAATGTAAACGGTCTCACTCACCTGCTTCCCTCACAGGAAGGTTGCAAGGTTGCAAGGGACTGTGTTTGACATGATCACGGGCCATTTCAAGTCGTTGGTCAAAGAGGTAAAACCTACTCTCTGAAATAAGCTTTCACCCACCAGCAAGCTCCACCCAGAGCAGAACCAGGTACGCAGATCCGTGTGGACTGGCAGAGCAGGAAGGTTAAATGCTCCTTCATCTCCTACCCGGAAAGGAGTCCTCACTGTTCACCTTGCCCCTGAGAAGACAGGAAGTGGAGGCCAGCCAGTGGGGAGACTGTCCCAGGGTCTCCAGACACAACCTGGGGAAGGACTCCCAGGTCACCTGGGGAGTGCTGCCAGGCTCCTGGGCGAAACTGTGGTCCATGTACAGCAGCCACTCAGTAAAACTGTCAACTGTTGAGCATGTGACCAAATTAAAAAAAAAAAATCTTCAAAGAAGGTGAGGAATTCATTAAATCTGCTCAAAAGAGGGAGGGCAGAGGAAGAAAAAAAAAGCTGTTTGGCAGAGCCAACTGAATGCCTCTTCCATGCCTTGCAGACTGATGACTAGAATCAGCATTAAAGTAGAAGAGAGAAAAAAAAAAAAAAACAGAGGTTTTTAGGGACAGGCAAATCTATACTAGCAGGCTAGCTTCTTCCTGGTTCTGGGTCCTTGCAGAGGCTACGTTTTGTCGCTGGGCCTGTTTTCCAGTACCCTTTCTCCCGGGATGGCTGTGAGAATTAAGCAGAATCACATACGTGTTGTACCTACAAAGTGCCTGGAACATAATTAACAATGCACTTTGGTCTCTTTCTGTGGACAATTGCAAAATACAGCCACAAATTTTTTTCTCTCTCTATCTTGGCAAGCAAGCCTCTTGGCAATGACTGGGCTTCTCTTCCCATCAAGAGTTAAAGTCTACTTCCCTTCCCCCTTGAATCCGAGTTCGCTTTAGCCAGAAGAATTTAGCAGAAGTAACAGTGTGTGGCTTCCAGGCAAGTCCTTACAGCATTCACACTTGCCGTCTGGAAATGCTGCCCTGGGAGCACCGTGTTAAGGAATCTGGTTTAGCCTACAGATGAGAAGAGGCCATACGGAGAAGTGAGGTCCCCGTCTTGACTGCCAGCACCAGCTGCCAGAGCGGTCACTGACGCCATCCTGAGATGACCTTCCAGCCCAGCTGAGCCTCTGGCTACTGAAGCCACACGAGTGATCCCAGACAAAATCAGCAGAGAAACTAACTCACCCAAAAAATCATGACAAATAATAAATCCTTGTTGTGTGAAGTCCCTGAGCCTTAGGCTGATCTATTATGCAGCACATTTTACTGAAACACATTTCCTCTCCTCCACCTCCAAAACCTCTTCTCCCTTGGCCACTCTTGAATTTCCCCAAGCCACGCCTGGCAGACTATTCAATGAAATACTAACAGAGAATTTACCGGGACCAGGAGCTGTGATCATGAAGTCATTTTCACAGATACACGTTAGAATAATTCATCACTCAGTTAAACAGCATCTACCAAGCTAAGTTCATAGTCAGCAAGTAAGCCTGTTCTACACTGAAAATAGATCACAAATTCAGCTCTGCATACCCACCTCCACCATAGTCCCCATGGACTGTAGCCAACCAGGCTCCTCTATCCATGGGATGCTCCAGGCAAGAATACTGGAATGAGTCGCCATGCCCTCTCCAGGGGATCTTCCCTACCCAGGGATCAAGCCCGAGCCTCTCCTGCACTGCCCTATGGGCTCTTTACCCCTAGTGCCACCTGGGAAGCCCAACAGTGATATCCTCCTAACTGGTAGCTCCCTTTGAATTCTGTCACCCCACTCATTGCCATTCTCCATAGAGGGGTTTTTGAATACTACCCCGTAGAGCAGTTCAGTCATTCAACACAAATTTAGTTTTGAGCACAAATATCAACCTCCATAGAGTTTACATCCTAGTTGACATTATTATATTTAATAAGTAAATTAATAAATAAAATATGTGGTGATAAGTATTAATAAATAACTATGTGGGGTTGAGTGTCAAGAAAAAATTAAGTGGGAAAGGTGAAGGGGGTTCGGTAATGTTGGAAAGGGCTGCGATTTTATATAGGATAGCCAGGGAAGGTTTCAACGAGACAGTGACATTTGAATAAAGACCAGTGGAAATACCAAGAGTAAGAACCCAAAAGCATAACCATTCCTGGTAAACTTCAGGAATAGTAAGGTCAGTACGACTATAGATAATAAGCAAGGATATGGGCAATATGAGAAGAGTTCAGAGAGGTAACATGGAAGAAAGGTCAAGAAAAATCAGACTATGTAACACCTTATAAGTCAATGTAAGAACTTAGGCTTTTGCTCTAGAGACACACAGAGCCACGGCAGCATTTTTTTTTTTTTTTTTTGGCCACACTTTGCCATATGTAGGATCTTAGTTCCCTGACCAGGGATCAAACCTGGGCCCCTTGCTTTGGAAAGTGGGGTCTTAACCACTGGACCACCAAGGAAATTCCATGAAAGCATTTTTATCAAAGATCATAGTGACGTGGTCTGATGTCCTTTTTCTTTCTTTCTTTCTTTTTTTTTGCTGCACTGGGTTTTCATCAGGTTACTTTTGTGCGGGCTTTCTCTAGCTGTGTTGAGTGGAGGCTGCTCTTCATTGCGGTACCCAGGCTTCTCGCTGCAGTGGCTTCTCTTAGGGCTTAGTTGGCCCCTGGCACATAGAATCTTTCCAGACCAGGGATCAAACCCATGTCCCCCACACTGGCAGGTGGGTAGTCCTTCCATGGCACCACCATCTTAATAGTAGTATTCTGAATAACGTATTGACTATAGACTGAAGAAGATTCTGGGATGATCCCTAGAGCTTAATTTTTTAATCTTTCTAAATTTCACCATGAAAAAAACAGTATAGGTAGTACAGAATAGCAAAAACAAAAATTTACAGACGATATGTACCCTAAACTGACAAAACACCTCCCTGATCTCCAAAAGTTAAGTGGATAGGAACAAACAGCCAACAGCCTCAAGACCTGAGTAGGATTACATCTGTACAAGAGAAAACAGGAGAGAATCAAGGATTTGACAAACCTGGAAATCCCAAAAGCCTCATGTACTCCCAGGCACCTGAAGAAATACTCAGGAAATCCCAGGTACTCAGTGGGGAGCTGAGAAAGTCCATTTGAAACTGGAAGAGTTTTCCCCCACTCAATTAATGGGTGAGTTCAAAGTTTCGGCAACAGGAAAGGTCGGAAAGGGCTAGAGGTGTCTGGGGAAAAGAAAGGGAATAAGTGAAAGGCTATCCAAAAGGGGGAGTTCCCTGGCGGCCTAGTGGTTAGGATTCCGGGGTTTCACTTCCATGACCCAGGTTCAGTCCCTTGTTGGGGAACTAAGATCCTGCAAGCCACGTGGTGCTGCTAAATAAATAAAGGATAAGGGGAACAGAGGCTGGAGACTTCTGAAAGTAAACCAACAGATTCCTGAACACTACACACAAACACAAGAGGAAACTCTACAGCAATGAAGTCAGAGAAGCCAAGTGGAACTACGTCTATGAGAGATTCAGAAAAAACTAATTTCATATAAAAATTTTCAACAACAAAAATACAAATTTATTTTAGGAGAAATGTAAAAGTCACAGAATCACACACCCTTGTAGAACATAAAAATGCCAGAAAGACAGAGACACAAAATAAGTGAAATCTACAACATATTTCCAAAAAGGCTAAAAGAAAAACATAAATTAGAGCTATAATGACTCAGAATTAAAATGATAGAATGCAGGAAAGTATTAGGCATATTTTATTTTTCCACCCAGGGAAATCTTTTTTTTTAAATTATTTTTAATTGGAGGATGATTGTTTTACAATATTATGTTAGTTTCTGCCATACACCAACATAAATCAGGCATAGGTATACATATATCCCCTTCATCTCTTTTTTCTAATCATTTTTAATTGAAGAGCAATTACTTTAAAATATTGTGTTGGTTTCTGCCATACACCAACATTAATCAGCCCTAAGTATGCATATGCCCTCTTCCCCTTAGGAATGTTTTAAGTCATATCGAAATCAGATTAAATTTAACAGAAGACAAATGTAGTAATGTTGTGATATAAGAATATATATTTGGTCTTCGTCCCCATTTACTCACAAAGAGCTCCTAAAACCTTTGTAAGTTCCTGAGTGACAGACAGGGGTGAGAAGGGATGTTATTCATAATGAGATCCTTTCAACCATACTCAAATTTATGCTAATGAGGTGACTCTTTGTAGACCCCTAGATAACTTCAGGATGGGGTTGGTTGCCAGAGGAAACAACCACGTAATAAGAGCATTAAAACTTTCAGCCCCACTCCTTGACCTCAGTGGAAGAAAGAGAGACTGGCAATTGAGTTAACCACCAGTGGCTGCTGATTTAATCACTCAAGCTTATGCTGTGGAACCTCCACAAAAACCTGAACAAATGAACATCCAGATTTGTGAAAAGATCCATGTTCCATGAGGGTGATGCACCACAAACTCCTCAAAGACGGAAGCTCCTATACTTGGGACGCTTCCAGATCTTTCCTTATGTAACTCTTCATCTGGCTGTTCAGCGTTTCCCTTGGTTCCATAAACCATTACAGAAAATCATTGAATCTGAGGAGGTACTCAGAGAAATCCTCAATTTGTAGCCAAAACAGATAGCAGTGTGGATAATCTGGGGACCCACAACCTGTGATTGACAGCGGAAGTGGGAAGCAGTCTTGTGGGACGGAGCCCTCAACCTGTGGGGTCTACACTAACTCCAGGCAGTTAGTGTCAAAACAAATTAAATTATAAGACACCTGGTTGATGTCCATGGAGAAATGGAGAATTTTTTGATGTGGAAAACCCATATGAGTGGTCAGAAGTCTTGTGAGTAGAAACAGATTATAATAGTATAAAGAGTACATAAATCCAGCAGAAAATTTTCAGGAAAAAAATTATGTCAAAAGAAATGAAGAAAGAATGAAAAGGGATTCGAGAGAAAGTGACAAGTATAGAAGATAGGCAAAGAAGATCCAACATAATATAACAGAAGTCCCTAATTCAGACAACCAAAGCAAGAACAGAATCAAAACTAAAATCTATAATTCAAGAACAATTTTAAATGTTAAAAATTAAATACAAATATAAAGTCAAAATGAACCCAGAACAAGTAATACCAAAACATATTCTGGTAAAATTTCTAGACTATAAAAATCTGGGTCCCGAGATTATTTTATGCATATAAAATCTCTTGGAATCCAAGAGGGAAAAAAAAAAAACACAAGCTACTAACAAGGGAAGGAGAATCAGATTGTTTCCGATTTTTCAACAGCCACACATTATGCCAGCAGAATATATGGAAAGAAGGTGAGGATGGAAGAAGGAAAAACTGACTGGAAACAGACCAGTGGAGTTTCCTGATGGATCAGACAGAATTGTGAGAGAAACAACAGAGTCAAGGATGACCTGAGCAGCTAGAAGGATGGAGTTGCCATTTGATGATGTTGACTGTGGGAGGAAGAGGTTTGGGGCAGGAAATAAGCTCAATAGTTTGTACATATGACATTTTAATTATCTATTAATAATCTATGTGGATAGCTGAGCAGGCAGCCATAGAAAGAATCTGGAATTCAAAACCGAGGTCTGGGTTAGAAATAAATATTTCAAAATCATTACCATATAGAAGCTATTTGAAGTCACAAGACTGGACACAATCAATGAGGGAGGGAGTGTAGAGAATATTCCCTTGTTCAAAACCTCACACTGGCTTACCATAAAACCCAAACCTTTCATTATGGCCAGCAAAGCCCTCTGTGTGGCTCCCTCTCATTTCCTATGGCTCACCTCACTCTCAGCTCTCTGCGGCCATGGTGCTGTCCTTAGTGAAATCTCATTCCCAACCAGGGCCTTTGCACTTGCTGTTCCCCAGGACCAGGCTCTGTTCCCCCCAGCTGTGAATCTGCACACCCACATCATTCCACTCTCTGCTTAAATGTCAGCTCCTCAGAGACGTGTTCTGACAGCCGATCCAAAATATCTGCCTCCCACAGGCCTTCCTTGGTGGTCCAGTGGCTAAGAATCCACCTTCAAATGCAGGTTGATCTCTGGTCAGGGAACTAAGATCCCACATGCCACGGGGCAACTAAGTCTGTGTACCACCCCTGCTGAGCCCTTGTGCTCTAGAGCCTGCGTCCTTTCGTCTGCTTTATTTTTCTCCCATTTACAGGTTGCCTATTATAGTTTCTATTACTGCATTAACAAGTTACCCCCAAAACTTAGTGGCTTTGTGTAACTATCTTATTATGCACATGGATTCTGTGGGTTGGAATTTGGATAGCGCACAGAGAAGATGGCTTGTCTGTGCTCTGCAATGTCTGGGGCCTCAACAGGGAAGACTCAAAGGCTGATGGTGACTTAACAACCAGGCTTTAAAATCAACTCAATGCTTCACTAATATATCTGGCATCTGGGCTCGGTCCATCTCAAAGACTGGGACTGTGGACCAGAAGGTCTTGTGTGCGTGTTCAGTGACTAAGTCATGTCCGACTCTTTGCAACCCCATGGACAACAGCATGCCAGGCTCCCCTGTTCTCCACTATCTCCCGGAGTTTGCTCAAATTCATGTCCATTGAGTCAGTGATGCTATCTAACCATCACATCCTCTGCCACCCCTTACCCATTTTGCCTTCAATCTTTGCCACCATCAGGATCTTTTCCAATGAGTTGGCTCTTCACATGAGGTGGGCAAAGAACTGGAGCTTCAGGTTCAGCATCAATCCTTCCAATGAATATTCAGGATTGATTTCCTTTAGGAGTGACTGGTTTGATCTCCTTGCAGTCCAAGAAACTCTTGAGAGTCTTCTCCAGCGCCATGGTTTGAAAACATCAGTTCTTTTCGCTCAGCCTTCTTTATGGTCTACAGGGAAGCCATCTCTGTGTGGCTTCGCTTCCTCACATCATGGCAGCCACGGAAGAGTCAGACTTCTCACTTGGTTACAGAGATGCAAAAGCATTGACCCAGCAAACAAAACAGAGCTACATCACATTTTGTGACCCAGCTTCAGAAGTCGTACAGTGTCACTTACCCCATACCTTCCTGGTTAAAGTAGTCTCAAGTCTGTCAGAAGAGGGACATAGACTTCATCTCCTTCATCTCCTAAGAGTCTAAAGAATCTTGAGCCTAGGTACTGCCATATTGTCCGAGATGTATTCTCAGAGTTGAGCTACTCTTCCCAAGCTTGCTGCCAGCTGCCTGTTGAAAGAATTGTCTCCTGAATGTTCCTCTGTTGACCTGTGAATATCTTGCTCTATCTCTGCCTACCCCTAGCTATCTAAATTCTCAGCTGCTCCACTATTTATCAAGAAGTCTTTACCGGATATAAGACCCTGACTCCACAAAAAAGAGTACCCAGTGTTTCCCTCTTTACAAGAGGGCTTCTAAATCTGTCAACAGCCCCTCCTCCATGATGGATGGTCCATCTCCAGTTTACAACCTGGTCCCTGTTAATCCTCCAAAAATTCTTGTCGGGACTCCTTACAGGGATGAAATACTTCTCTGAACATTGAAAAAACCACAGAGACACAACAGAAGAGTTATTAAACAAGTTTACAGCGGTTTCTTCACAAGGCCATTTGATTGAAAATAATTGGACGGGAAAAATTAATTCCAGACTGAACTGAATAGTTATTTTCCGAAATGGAAAGAAACGCTTCTCCTTCCATCATCAAAGCCCCTAAAAATGCCACCAAGATTGTTGAATACCACTGACTTGAAACAGGAAGCCAAATGACTGAAAATCCAGCTGCCCCTGGTTTATTCCTATTTACTCCCACAGATTCACCCTTTGGCCTGAGCACACTTGACTCAGAGAAGGGTTACATGTGCCTGAACACCTAGCACTGGCTTTGAAACGCTTTGCATGGCAATGACCAACAAGAATTTTGGTTGGTGTAAACCTGAGGCCTTTTCATACTGTTCATGGGGACGACCGAGGATGAGATGGCTGGATGGCATCACGGACTCAATGGACGTGAGGCTGAGTGAACTCTGGGAGTTGGTGATGGACAGGGAGGCCTACCGTGCTGCGATTCATGGGGTCGCAAAGAGTCGGACATGACTGAGCAACTGAACGGAACGGAAACCTAGGTTGGGCATGGAATTATGTGAAATAATGGGGCAGAAAGAGACGAGGGACCACATGCCAGAGGGGGATGGAATGAAGCAAAACAAAGGAAGAGAAGGACCAGACCCAAACCCAGACCCCACACATAGGCTAGGACATGGCTTGGGTTGTCTGGAAGCAGTTCCCAGACAGAAACCTCAGTGTGATGAATCAGTTTCCTTGGACATTGAGGGGATAAAGAGTCCGCTGTAGAGACAGAGCATATTTATCCAAGGAATGGCTGTGAGAACTGGGCATGGGCAGGGGGCGGGGAATGGAGTGTGGAGTATGTGGTGGGGAAAAGCCACCATGAATCCTCAGTCTAGACACTGAGCCCGTAACACCCAGGGAGAGGCAAACCATCTAAAAAAAGGGTGTGTTTGTGAGAAGCCAGTTGAGACCGGCTCTGAAATGGCTGGTGGTGATACCAGAATCAGATTTTGCAGACAAGTCTTTAAAAATCACAGAGTGGAGAAAATAGAGATGAATTTAAGACAGATATTAATGGGAGCACAAGTCTTTTTTTCTAGTCTGTAAATCACATTCCATCGTAAACAATGCCATAAAAAATGTCTACAACTCTAAACAGAAAAAATTTCCACGTATTAGAAAAAGGCTCCCTTATGTGAACCTACACAATTACATTAAGCACAAAAGCAATGTTTAGACAACCTTTCATGATTCAGGACTATTGTCAGACACAAGGGTGTTGAGACCAATACTGTGCATTCCACACCCAGACAAATCCCACCCTGAGACCAGCAGAGACCTACGTTATACATTTTGGGGAAAAAATGGCACTTTTCCTCTTTTACCACCACTCAAAAGAAGGTCCCAATTCTTTTGTGACCAGCCCTACAAATGCCTGATAAATTCCAGACTGCTTTTAGCTGCAGGACCCAGGGCTCTAGGCTACTTTTAAGTGTCTCTGTACTGAAGAAATAACAGCAACTCATATTTGTGTCATTTTTTGTGTGTGCTTAAGAGGCATTTTTACATATATTTCTCAGCTGAGTCTCACAAAAACCATGTGAGGTCAGTGTGGCATATACATTCCCTTAGCCCAAAGCTCTTCTGTCTCTCCTTGGAGACAGGGAGGCATTTGGAAGGAATGAAACCAGTCTCCCTCCCTGACTTTACCATGCACCAGGGCCTTCTCATCCTCCGAAAAAATAAACAAGCTTTTATAGTCCCAGGGTGTAGGTGCCACTTTGGTGGGCAGTGGGCACCATACAACATGCTTTTGTTGTGGGAGACGTGGAAAGGGAGGGACCTAGGATGGAGAAAGGGGAGTCAGTCACCAGGTTTGGGGGACCAGAGATAGTTGAGGATCCTGGAAGTTCTCAAGGCAGTGCCAGGGGACAAAGAACAGCATGAGGTCAGGTATCTGAGGCGTGTTCTAGTCCTAAAGGAAATCAGTCCTGAATATTCATTGGAAGGACTGATGCTGAAGCTGAAGCTCCAATACTCTGGTCACCTGATACGAAGAACTGACTCGTTAGAAAAGACCCTGATGCCGGGAAAGATTGAAGGCAAGAGAAGAAGGAGACAACAGAGGACGAGATGGTTGCATAGCATGCCTGACTCAATGGACAAGAGTTTGAGCAAGCTGAGAGTTGGCGATGGGCAGGGAAGCCTGGTGTGCTGCAGTCCATGGACTCACAAAGAGTCAGACGCAACTGAGTGACTGAGCTGAGCTGAACTGAACCAGTGGTCAGGCGAGACCAGAGAGCCAAGCTCAGCTCTGAGAAGGGAAGGCAGTTGCCTCTAGTAGGAACCCCACCAGGATGGAGTGTGAGACCCCTCGCCTTCCCCTGAGCTGGATCAGCTTCCTCCTAAGACTTCCCCACCTCAGTGCCAAATTGCTAAGCTATCCAAAACATCCCATAGACATTTGTAAGTCCTAGTGGGACCCGGAAGCCCCAGCGAGGATGGAAAAGAAACACTCAGTCTTGTTCTTCGGGGCCAGATGGCCACACTTGAGACCACTACAAGCCAAGGAGGGATGGGAGTGGACATCACTTTTCACTGGATTTACTGAACCATCATCATCACCAGCATCATCGATACTTGCCCATCCTTTCTGGTAAGTCATTAAGGCCCAGTGAAGCCAAAGGACTTGCCGGGATCTCACAGCTAGTGAGTAACAACATCGCCTTACTCTGACTCTAAGGCCCTGATTATTAAACCTGCTCTAAGGGTAAATAACCCCAAGCACTGTGTGCACTTGTCAAATGAGGGGAGGCCCTGGGAATTCCCTGATGTTACCGTGGTTAGGACTTGGCGTTGTTACTGCTGGGGCACAAGTTTGATTCCTGGTAGGGGGATTGAGGGGCTTCCCAGGTGGTGCTAATGGTAAAGAACACACCTCCCGATGCAGCAGATGCGGATTTGATCTCTGAGCAGAAAGATCTCCTGGAAGAGGACACAAAAACCCACTCCAGCATTCTTGCCTAGAGAATCCCATGGACTCAGGAGCCTGTCGGCCTACAGTCCTTAGAGTCTCAAACAGTTGGACATGACTGAGTGACTTAGCGTACATGCAGGGGAACTAAGATCCTACAAGCTAGATTGCATAACAAAAAAAAAAAAAGAGGGCGGCCCTATGTTCTCCCTATCCCTGGCTGCCCTGGCCCATGGTTCTAGCCCTGGTGCCCTGACTTGGAGGAGATATCTCTTGCAGAATGACCACTATCACGCCCTTGGCTTTCTCTCAACAGTGTTTCCTTTGTCCCTGTCCTGGGCCTGCTTTATAAGTAGCTCAGTCATGTCCAAGTCTTTGTGACCCCATGGACCGTATCCCGCCAGGCTCCTCTATCCATGGAGTCTTCCAGGCAAGAATACTGGACTGGGGTGCCATTTCCTCCTCCAGGGATCGAACCCGCACCTCTTGTATCTCCTGCATTAAAAGGCAGATACTTTACCATTGAGCCACTTTTGCATAATGAAGCCCTTTTTAATACTGGGGGAAAAAAATGTAAAACCTTGGCTTGGAAAGAATCCCAGACAGACCCAGCAGACACAGTTCCCCGGAAGCCGGGAGCATTTTGCTCAGCCCCAGGTGCAGGCACCCAGAACGTGCTCCAGAGGGGCTATTTTGTGACCAGACAGAAGAGCCCTCTTCTCTACTACGCCTGTGAAAGTAGCAGCTGTGCTGTGTTCTTCTGTCCAGGAAACTAGCAAGCGACTCAGAGAAAATTCCCAAGAAAAGCAACAAAGATGATTAATGAGCTAGACAAGCAAGTGAGGGCCTTGGCGGGTCACACTGGCAGAGCCGGGTGGGTACCGCTCTTGGGAGAAGAAGCCGGCCCCAAAGAGAAAGGAAATAGTCAGCGATGGCCCCAGGGAGTAGTAGTTCTATGAGCGTCATGGGAATGAAATGGAAAGAAAAGGAGGATGTCAGCTGAATATCAGGAACAAATTCCTCACGCAGGGCACCCCCGGGGCGGGGATGGAAAGCACATTGCTTTGGTTGCATCATGGAAGACCAAGATGGAGATTTGGGCCAGGCTGGCAAAGCCCCAGAGAAATGGAGAGCCCCAGAAGAGCTGCAGCTGGATGTTCCAGGTGGGGAGGCGGGCTAAGAGGGCCCCCAGCAGCTCCCTGGCTCCAGGCCCCTCCACTGCTCCTGAGTCAGGTCCCCTCAGGGGCCAGCGCTCCTGCGGCTCACGCCCCTGGACGGTCACTGAGATTTATGTGACCACAGCCTCCCCGACGAAGACCAGGGATCTTGGAAGCAAGTCTTCCTTTCTTGATGTACTGAAGTCACTGGAACCCATTAGAGACGTTTTATCCTGTCGGTAAATCACTGCCTTAGTCATGCAATGTAACTCTCCAACAACTGGGGAGGTTTGTTTTTAATTCTCTTAGACGATGAGGCAGAGATGCAAACACTGGCCTGAAAGCCGTCTTTGTTCCTATTGTCCTTGTGCACAATCATCTCCCAGCCTCTGCTCTCCTGCGGGAGGCGGCCAAGGCCGGAGGGCTCTCTGAGGCATTGCACTCAAAGGGGAAGAAGGGGAACTGAGGGACCTGGAGCTGTCAATCACCTGGGTCCAGCTGCACAGTATTTTGCAGCATCCTCTGACCCCAGACTGGAGGAGGAAATGGCAACCCACTCCAGTATTCTGGCTTGGAGAATCCCATGGACAGAAGAACCTGGTGGGCCACAGTCCATGGGGTAGCAAAGAGTCAGACACAACTGAGCGACTAAATATGCACACAGGCTGGCCCCAGATACCCTGCTCCCTCCTCTTACACACACATTTCCACTTACACACTCATTTCCACAGCCACAGCTTCCAACTGTGGTCTTTTCTCATCATCAACCTTGGAAATGTCTGCTCTGTAGGACTCAACCTCGGGCAGGTGATTTCACCTGTGACTTCACATTCTCCCTGAGAGCCCAGAGGAAAGACACTCCAGTAAGAGCCTTGAATTGGATCTCACTGAGCCAGTTTGTGCCAAAATGCTCAGCCCTTACTGGGTTCAGGGGATCAGAATATGCTGAGTGGCCAGTTCTGGACACTCAGGTTGCCCTAGCACCTGAGGAAGGTGATACTGTTAGAGGTGATACAGAAGAATGGGATAGACACAGAGGAGATCAAAACAGTCAAGGACTAACCAATGGCCCTGGTGGAAACCTGCCAGGTACAATGCTGGACATAGAGAGGTGTTGGAGAGGTGGTGGTGAAAGGCGAGCCCTTCTTTGCTGTTGGTGGGATGTTAACTGGTAACGGCCACTAGAGAGAATAGAAAGGAGATGGGTTTAAAAGGTAAAGATCATACCAAGCTACCATACAATCCTGCAATCCTGCAACTGGGCATATGTCTGAAGAAAACCAGAATTCAAATAGACACAGGCACCCAAACGTGTCCTGCAGCAATATTTACAATAGCCAAGACATGGGAGCAACCAAAAAGTCCATCAACAGATGAATGGTAAAGAAGTGGTACACATACACAATGGAATATTACTCAGCCATGGGAAAAAATGAAATAATGTCACTTGCAGTAACGTAGATGGATCTAGAGATAACTTCTCCTGACTTTACCTCAGCCCCTTCCCCCAAAATCATGCCCTCTCCCATCCCCTATTATCTTCCAGATCCTACCTGTCCTTCTCCACCAAACCATCTCTGACCTCCATGGTATGAAAGAAGAGCTGTGTCCTGGGATGTCCATGATTTGTCTCATCCCCAACTTGCTTGTCTGTCTGCCCCATGAGACTGACTTTCTTGAGGGTAAGATCATGTCACAGTGTTTATTGCATAATAAGTGCTCAATACACAAGTATAAAGGAAAACAGGTCCTTTGGGAAATGAAAGAAATAATCTCATATGAAGTCCACTGGTTATTTTCCATGAATTACAGGAAAATGAATATGTTAATGACTGCCTAACTTGAGTTTCAAAATAAGGTTTTCAGTAGAGATCTGCTTATGATAACCAACCGCAAAGAAGGACTATCCCAAAGTCTATTTGCTTGCAGCTCTGATATACTATTCCTTTAACTTCTTTCTCAACTGGTATATTTTTTAAAATAACAGTAAAAGGAGACTTCCCTGGTGATCCAGTGGCTAAGACCTGCACTCCCAAGGCAGGGGGCCTGGGTTCAATCCCTGGTCAGGGAATGAGACCCCACAGGCCAGAAGCATTACATGCTGCAGTGAAGATCAAGATCCCATGTGCCACAACTAAGAAAGACCCGGTGCAATCAAATAAATAAATAAATATTTTTAGTTAAAAAATAAAATAACAGTAATAAATAGTTTGGGATTGGTATGAAGATTAAATTGATCACATCAGGTTTTACCCTATTTGGATGCTAATATTTTTAGCAATTATTTGAAAAGGAAATGTTAAGCAAATGAAAGTATGCTTTAAAATGTTATTCTCCAAATAACAGACCTCAAGAGGGTCTCGTGCATGCTGGGTGCCAACTCAATTCTATCATATTAGTTTGGAAGGAACCCCCGAACACACACACACAGGCACACACTTGCATGTACCATGCACACACCCCCTACCCAATCCACCACCATCCCTTTGTTCTCATGCTTTCAATCCAACAAATATTGTTTACAAGCTTCTTAGACGTCAAGACTTGTGTCTTGTTTCTCCATTCAGTGTTTAAGGAAAATGGTTGGGCTGAATCATGTTCCCCTAAACTTCATATGTTGAAGTCCTATGCCAAAGCACCTCAAAATATGACCATATTTGGAGTAGGGTCTTCAGAGACATAATTAAGTTATAAGGTCATGAGAGCTGGCCCTAATATACTATGAGCCATATTCTTAAAAGAAGAAGTGGGCACAAACATCATAGAGGGAAAGCCATATGAGGACACAGAGAGAAGACGGCCGTTGGCCAGCCAAGGAGAGAGGCCCCAGAAGAAACCAAACCTGCAGACACCCTGACCTCCTGAACTGGGAGACAATTTCTGTTGTCTAAGCCACTATCTGGCATTCTGTTCAGGCAGTGAGCAGACTAACACAGTTGTGCTCACGAAGACAAGGATTCGCCTATGTGCACCTGGGGTCAATGACCACAGGGAAGTTTTCCTCCAGCTCAAAATGCCCACCCATCTGCCTCAGTCAGCATGATTGTTACAGAATGCTACACACCAAGGGGCTTACATATTTATTTCTCATAGTTCTAGAGGCTGGACCTTTCCAACATCCTGATACCAGCATGGTCAGGTTCTGGTGAGGGCTCTCTTCCTGGCTTACAGACAGCCACCTTCTCTGTGTGTCTTTACATGGCAAAGTGAAATATCTCTCTAGAATATAAGAAAGGATATTTTTTATATGGACACTAATGCCATTATGGTGACTCTACCCTCAAGACCAAATCACCTCCCCACAGCCCCATTTCCAAATACGATCACACTGGGAGTTAGGGTTTCATTGTGTGAACTGCGGGGGTGGGGGGCACAAGCATTCAGTCCATTGCACCTGGGGTCAATGACCACAGGGAAGTTTTCCTCCAGCTCAAAATGCCCACCCATCTGCCTCAGTCAGCATGATTGTTACAGAATGCTACACACCAAGGGGCTTACATATTTATTTCTCATAGTTCTAGAGGCTGGACCTTTCCAACATCCTGATACCAGCATGGTCAGGTTCTGGTGAGGGCTCTCTTCCTGGCTTACAGACAGCCACCTTCTCTGTGTGTCTTTACATGGCAAAGTGAAATATCTCTCTAGAATATAAGAAAGGATATTTTTTATATGGACACTAATGCCATTATGGTGACTCTACCCTCAAGACCAAATCACCTCCCCACAGCCCCATTTCCAAATACGATCACACTGGGAGTTAGGGTTTCATTGTGTGAACTGCGGGGGTGGGGGGCACAAGCATTCAGTCCATAGCACCAGCTGACCTCTAAAACTTGAAATTCATTTAAAGGGAAGCCAGCCTTTAATGTCACAGTTAAATATACGACTTAAATACAAATGAACCTACACAAGGTAAGGACTGTCTCTGAACACCAAGGAGCAAAAGTCCAGCGGGAGGGCTTGCTTGCGCAGAGGAGCATGTAGAAGGAAGGGGAGGCAGGAAGCCCAGACTGCAGAACTGCAGGACCCTGGGGATGAGGGAAGTCCTTCTTGCTTCGCAGATGTCTCCAACCCTATCTAAGGATGCAGACCCAATGGCATGGAATCAGTAAATAAAATTTTCAGA
The DNA here is from genome assembly GCA_006408695.1 of Aepyceros melampus. Lineage (NCBI taxonomy): Eukaryota > Metazoa > Chordata > Mammalia > Artiodactyla > Bovidae > Aepyceros > Aepyceros melampus. The sequence goes on along the minus strand of SJXQ01009234.1, from coordinate 254,010 downwards.
TATAGGGAAATGATATCAGAAGGCAACTTGGACTATCAAAAATGAAGGAAGAGCAACAGAAACGGTAAATATCTGGATAAATAGACTTTTTTTCTTCTTGAAATTATGCTGATGGTTGAAAGCACATATTTAATATTTTTGCATTCCAATGTACGTTAGGTGTTTGACTCCACTTATACAAGATACCTAGAACAGTCAAAGTCATAGAGTCAGAAGGTGCATTGGTAGATGCCGGGGGACAGGGGGTGAGTGGGGTGCAGGGAGAGATGTGTAGCTAGGGTTTAACGGGGACAGTTTCAATTTAGGAAGGTGAAAATTTGGGGAGATGGATGATGGTAAAAGTTGCACCACAGTGCTTAGGGCCACTAAACTGTAGTTAACTATGGTTAAAGTAGCATATTTTAGATTATGTGACTTTTACCACAGTAAAAGCACATTGAAAAAATTGCAATGTTTTTGTTAATTGTTTTCTGGTTGTTTTGTAGTTCTCTTTCATTCCTTTCTTCTTCTTTTGCTCTTTTCTCTCATAATTTGATAACTATCTTTTGTGTTACATTGGATTCCTTTCTCTTTTGTGTGTGTGTGTATAATTACAGTTTTTAGTTTGGGGTTATTATGAAGTGTATATATATCAACATGTTTTTTATTATCTTGGTTTTCCCAGGTGCTAGTGGTAAAGAATCCACCTGCAAAGCAGGAGATACAAGCCACATGGGTTCGATCCCTGAGTCTTCCAGGAAGATCCCCTGGAAAAGGAAATGGCAACCCACTCCAGTATTCTTGCCTGGAGAATCCCATGGACAGAGGAGTGTGGCAGGGCTACAGTCCATGAGATCTCAAAGAATCAGACATGACTGAGCACACACACATTATATAATTATTTTAAGTTGATAATCTCTTAAATTCGAATGCATTCTAACCACCCTGCATTTTTACTCCCCCGCCGCGTGTTTAATGTTTTTGACATCACACTTGTGTACCTCTTAACTACTTATTGTAAGTAGGGGTGATTTTACTACTTTTGTCTTTTAACCTTCCCACTAGCTTTATGAGTGGTTGATCTACCACTCTTACTGTGCATTGGCTTTTACCAATGAGATTTTTCCTTTCATAATTTCACATTTCTCGTTGTGTCTTTTCTGCTTAGAGAAATCTCTTTAACATTTCTTGAAAAGCCAGATTAGAGGTGCTGAACTCTTTTAGCTTTTGCTTGTCTGTAGAACTCTTTATCTCTCTTTCAAATCTGAATAATAAGCTTGCCAGGTAGGGTATTCTTGGTTGTAGCTTTTTTTCCTGTCATCATTTTGAATATTATGTCACTTCTTTCTGGCCTGCAAGGCTTCTGCTGAAATGTCAGCTTGGAGTCTTATCGAAGTTCCCTTGTATGTAACTAGTTGCTTTTTCCTTGAAAGAAAAGAGTTTCTATTTTTAATTGTCCCCCTCACCTTTTTTTTGGCCACACTGCATGGTATGGCTGGAGAAGGCAATGGCAACCCACTCCAGTACTCTTGCCGGAAAATCTCATGGGCAGAGGAGCCTGGCGGGCTACAGTCCATGCAGTTGCAAAAAACGACTAAGCACAGCATGGCATGCAGGATCTTAAGTTCCCCAACCAGGGATCAAACTCATGCCCGCTGCAGTGGAAGCAGGGAGTCTTAACCACTGCTTCTGCAGGGAAGTCCCAATTTTTGCCATTTAAAATCATTATCTTCTTGATGTGAACCTCTTGATCAGGACTCTCTCTGCTTCCTGGGCCTCAATGTCTGTTTCCTTTCCCAGATTAGGGACATTTTCAGCTATTATTCTTCAAATAATTTCTCTGTCCCTTTCTCTCTTCTCCTGGGGCCCTTATAATGTGAATGTTAGTATGTTTGATGTGGTCCCAGAGGTCTCTTAAATTCTTTTTCATTTTTCTGTTGAGCTTGGGTGATTCCCACCACTCTACTGAGTGTGACCAGGTCCCAGGGCAGCTGGCTGTGTAGCTCACTGCTGATGCCAGCCCATTGGTGGGCCAGGGCTAGGTCCCAGGGCAACTGGCTATGGGTCCTGGTGGCAGAGTGGGGTGTCTGAGACTGGTTTCAGCCTGCTGGTGGATGGGGTTGAGTCCCAGGATGGCTGGCAGTAGAGCCTGGGGATCTCAGTACTAGTACCAGCTCATTGGTGAGCAGGCTCACATCCTGGGCCTGCTGGGTCCCCACACAGCTGACCTCTTGACCTAAGAGGTCCCAGGATTGGAAATTGGTGCTACTCAAATGGAGGAAAGATAAGCCTCTGGTGCTAATAGGCTAGAGGGAAGAGTGTGTGTGTGTGTGTGTGTGTGTGTGTGTGTTAAGATAGAGCTGTGTCCAGCTTTGCAACCCCAGGGACTGTAGCCCTCCAGGCTCCTCTGTCCATGGGATTCCCCAGGCAAGAATACCGGAGTGGGTTACCATTTCCTTCTCCAGGGGGTCTTCCCAACCCAGAGGTCGAACTCGGGTCTCCTGCATTGCAGGTGGACTCTTTACCATCGGAGTCACCAAGGAAGCCCAATAGGCGAGTGGGAGGACTCCCAAATGGTGTTTGCCAGCGCCAGTTTCCTCGTGGTAGAACAAGCTCCCCAGAGTGGCTGCTGCCAGCACGTGTCCCCCAGGGGAGTCCTCGTTGCCTCCTGACTCTCCAGGAGGTTCCCCAAGGTGGTCAGGCCTAGGCTCACCTCAAACTACTGCCTCTGTGCTGGGTTTTGGAGCATGAGAGTTTTTGCATGTGCCCTTTAAGAGTGAGTTTCTGTTTCCCGCAGCCCTCCACCTCTCCTGTCCTCATGCTCTACTGGCCTTCAAAGCCAGATGTTCTGGGGGCTTGTCTGCTCAGTGCCAGACCCCTGGGCTGGGGGTGCTGATGTGGGGCACAGACCCCCTGCTCCTCAGGGAGAAACCTGTGCCATTGTGATGACCCTCCTACTTGTGGGTCACCCGCCCAGGACGGGGGTCTTGACTATATTGCATCTCCCACCCCTCTTGTTGTAGTTCCTTCTTTATATTTTTAGTCATGGAAAATATTTTCTGCTAGTCTTCAGGTCATTCTCATCAATAGTTGCTCTGTAAACAGTTGTAATTTTGGTGTGCACGTGGGAGGAGATGAGCTCAAGGCTGCCATCCTGGTCACGCCCTTCTAAAATTACTAACTTCTGCTCATAAACCTCTAAGATGGAAATAACAAGCTACACACAGAGAAGGTGGATAAAGCCTTGTCATAATGTGATAAGCAAGGTCTAAAAAATTCAACTGCAGAAAGTGCAGGATTGCATTTTTGCAACAATTGTGAAAAAATATTTGTGAAAAAAATTTTCAATCAGTATTTCAGTTATTGTTCGAAAAAAATGAGGAAAATGTATTTATGAGTTGTGTAGGAAATAGACATTTAAATGCTGACCTAGAAAATCCCAAACGATAAAGAACAGTTGTTTCCAAATGCCATTCCTCTGTCAACAGAGGGAAAGAAATTTAACCCACTCCTGTTTGTATGCCCAACCAAAATGGGAAATATTTTTCAAGAAGAGGAGGAAAAAAGAGCATTTTTAGACAATTCAAATCAAGCAGGCTCTCAGTCACTTCAGAAAGAAGTAAAATGATCCCAGAAGAGGAAGATCTGAATGCAAGAGTAAACGAACAGCAAAAACATACATGGGCAAATCAAAATAAACAGGGACGGTGAAAACAGTGATAATTACGTTCCATTTGTGCAATTAAAGTAAAACAAGTCAGAACTAAAATACCTGAAATAATACCACACACATCTGGAGAGAATGATGGGAATGTAGGTGTTCTAAGGTTTCACATTATTCCAGAGGAAGGAAAAGATAATAATTAACTTCGCATGTTAAACATGTAAGATTAACTACTAACACAATAGAAATGAGAAATATAGAAATATTCCCTATATGGGAAAATAAATAGAATAAGAAAAAAATATTCATTCAATCAAAAGAAAAGGTCAAGAAATATAGAAAAATCAAAGAAAAATGCAAGACAAACATGAATCACGAAAGGATGGAAAAAATAATTCTAAAATTATAATTACAATAAATAAAACAACTAAATGCTGCTATTAAATGACAAAGATCGTCAGATTGAGTAGTAGAAACTGAATTCAGCCTTATGATGTTTAAGAGATATACAACTGAAATATAGCAATACAAAAAGAGTGAAAATAGATAGAATGCAATATTCCAAGCATGCCTAATATAGGCTAATGTATTAATAATTAATATGAATTAAAATAGACTTTCAGGCCAAAAAAATAATTGCTAGAGATAGATTCAGTACATAAAGATAAAAGGTGCCGATCTGAATTTGTAACTAGTTAACAACAAGACTCAAAATGTATAAAGGAAAAATGGAATGAACTGTAAAAAGAAAGAGAGAAAACCACCAACACAGTAGGAAGGTTTAGCACATCCTTTCATAGAATAAAAAAGTGAGAAGTCAGAAAACATAACATGTATTTTAACAGCACAATTAACAAGCTTGATCTAAAGGGTCTGTAAAGAAAACCTATACATAACACCTACATATGACACAATTTTTCAAGCACATATGACATTTATGAAAATCTATGACATACTCAGCCAGAGAGCCAATTTCAACGAATTATAACAGTTTAATATTTTACAAACCATATTCTTTAACTAGAATGCAATGAAGTTAAAAATCAATAATAAAAAGATAAATAGAAAAGTTAAAATATTTAGAAGTTCTTCTAAATAACTCACAGATCAAAAAAGAAATCAAAACTGAGATTAGAGATATTTCCAGTCAAACTATAATGTAAACACCGTATAGAAATTTAAGACATTTTGCAAGACACAGCTAAGATGCCGCTTAAATAGAAATTTGTAGTCTTAAATGCTTGCCTTAGGAAAGAAGGCAGAAAAACTAATCAAGTTTGAAACTTAGGGAAAAAAGAGTTAAAAATAAACCCTAAGAAATAAAAAGAAAAAGATAATAAAGAGAAGTTAATGAAATAAAAAACAAATTACAATAGGATTTTAAAAGCTGATAGTTGGGTTTTATAAAGATTAATAAAATTGACAAACTTAAGAAAGAAAGGATACAAGTAAAAAGATTAAGAATGAAAAATGATGAAGTTGCTAGGGGCTTGGGCAGGGGAGAGGTGTGGTAATAAATAGGCAGAATATAGAGGATTTGTAGAGCAGTGAAAATACTCTATGGGTTACTGTAATGATGGATACATGTAATTATACATTTGTCAAAACATATAGAAGGGACATCAAGAGTGAATTGTATTGTAAACTACAGACTTCGGGTGGCAATGATGCCATGCAGGTTCATCAACTACAACAAACCTACCACTGTGGTGAGGGACGTTGATAAGAAGGGAGGCTGTGCAAATGTGGGGAGAGTGGATATATAGGAACCCTTTGTACTTTTGGCTCAATTTTGCTGTGAACCTAAAACTGCTCTAAAAAATAATGAAGTTTATTATTTTTAAAGTGACAATTAAAATGTTATATAGAAAAAAAGGTTAATAAGAAGATAGTGTAAAAAATAAAGGCCAGTAAGTTTGCAAATGAATGCATTTCCAACTTACCAAACTGACCCTAGAGGGGGGAAAGTGTTAATAGTTCAACAGCCACTAATGACATTGAACTGAGTAGGTAAGACTCTTCTCCCAGTTGAAAGGACTAGGCTCAGATGGTTTCACTAGCAATTTCTACCAAACTTTTAACATTTTCTGCCAAGGAACCAGTTCTATTCCAGAGTATAGATAAAGGAAGAAGAGCCCTCACCTTCTTTTATTAAGTAACATAGCCTTGATTGTAAAACTTGATTATGAAACTGCATCAGTGAAAGCCCCAGCAGGAAATAAAATGATCCGGGGAGGACTTATTTACAGCATGTGATTGAAGGGAAACAAGGCATTTGTACCTGGGATAGGAAACAGGGAAGAGAGACGTTATCAGAACCCCAAAAGATAAAGTGTGGAGTAGAGTAGGCCGCTTTGAAAGGACCTTCTATCAAAGGACACAGCCAGTCTGTAGTGACCTCACTTTCCTCCCCCACCTCCTGCCAGGGCTCCCCTTTGGCTCAGCCCAACTGTAAACCAGAGAGTTACTGAAGACACTCATATCCTCATACCTGGCAGTCCCACTTGGCAGTGAGCCCATCTGCAAACGCAAACAGAAAATCTCCAAATCACAGGCCAAACTTGCTCATGAATTTCAATTTTAAATCTTTTTTTTTAATTAGCAAAGTAGGGACTTTCCTGATGGTCCAGTGGCTAAGACTCTACATTCTCAATGCAAGGGTTCTAGGATCAACCGCTGGTAGGGAACTAGATCCTATCAGTTCAGTTCAGTCCCTCAGTCGTGTCTGACTCTTTGCGACCCCATGAATTGCAGCATGCCAGGCCTCCCTGTCCATCACCAACTCCCGGAGTTCACTCAGTCTCACGTCCATCGAGTCAGTGATGCCATCCAGCCATCTCATCCTCGGTCGTCCCCTTCTCCTCTTGCCCCCAATCCCTTCCAGCATCAGAGTCTTTTCCAATGAGTCAACTTTTTGCATGAGGTGGCCAAAGTACTGGAGCTTCAGCTTCAGCATCATTCCTTCCAAAGAAATCCCAGGGTTGATCTCCTTCAGAATGGACTGGTTGGATCTCCTTGCAGTCCAAGGGACTCTCAAGAGTCTTCTCCAACACCACAGTTCAAAAGCATCAATTCTTCAGCATTCAGCCTTCTTTATGACACAACTAAAGATCCCACATGCTGCAACAAAGATCGAACACCCTCTGTGCCACAACTAAGCCCCAACACAGTCAAATAATAAATGTTTAAAATAAGCAAATAAAAAATAAAAGTAGCAAATTAAATCTAACAATGTATGAAAATTCTAACATAGGATAACCAAGATGGATTTAAATTGAAAATGCAAGTTTGGTTTAACTTTAGAAAACAAAGTAAAGTAGTTCACTGTATTAGCAAATCAATCTTGATTATAGATGCAGGAAAAGTATTATTTAAAATTCAATAGAAATATTCTCAGCAAACTACAAATAGAAGGGACATCCTTAACCTAATACAGTATATTTACAAAAAACCTACAGCAGACACAAGAAACTAAAATGTGGAAGGCTTTACCTCTGAGACTAGGAATAAGACAAAGATGCCTGATAACTCCACTTGCTTTCAACATTTGCGGGATATGTTAGACAATACAATAAGGCAAGAAAAAGAAATAAAAGACAAGAGGCTTAGAAAGGAAGCCTTTCTGTTATTATTTGCAGATGATATGGTTTCTACAGAAGCATCTCACAAATAATTTACATTTAAGTTACTAGAATTAATGAGTATAATAAGAATCCTAGACACATCTAAATATAAAACCCAGTTGTGATTTTATACTCCAGCAAAAAAAGAAAATGCAGTTTTTTAAAATTCCAAAAGTATGAAAAAATAAAATGCTTAGAAGTATGAAATAAAAAGATGTGTAAGTCTTCAGGGAAGAAAATTCTAAGACTTCATTGAAAGATATTAAAGAACTAAACAAATGAAGAGAGGTGTCATGTCCCTGAATTAGGAGAATCAATATTGTAAAGTTTTTTTCCTGAATTAGTCCACAGGGACCCCATATCCAAAGAACTATAGGCAGAGGGGCTCAACAGGGAACTTCTGAAAAACCCAAGAAAGCCACCACGACAGACAGCTTTCATCTTTTTTTAAGGAGCCAATTTTTAGGTGATTTTTAAAGTGCTTTTTTCTAAGGGGCCAGATGTTTCTCTAACACAGTCCTCTATTTCCCCTTGGTCTGTCGCCTTTCATTCTACGTTGAGCCTTTGTCCATGTGTACCCATCTACAGTTTACAAAGTATACAGTCAAAGCAGATAGGATTAGTCCAAGGCTGCTCCAACTGGGGGCAGTGGGGACAAGGACCAGAAGAAGAGGAAGAAAGCGGTTTATACACCAGAAATAGTAGTCTGTTAGGGCTGCAATAACCGAGGCCCACAGACGAGGTGGCCTAAACAATAGACATTCATTTCCTCACAGTTCTGGAGGCTGGATGTCTGGGATCAAGGGGCAGCACAGTTGGTTCTTTCTGAGACCTCGCTCCTTGGCTTATAGATGGCCACCTTCTCCCCGTGTGTTCACCTGGCTTCCCTCTGTGTCTTTGTCCTAATCTCTTCTTCTTATAAGGACATCATTAATGTTGGATTAGGGCCCAGCACAATTTTACCTTAATCACCTCTTTCAAAAGCTCCATCTCCAAATACAGTTACATTCAGAGCTGCTGGGGTTAGGGTGTCAATGTATGAATTTGGGGGGTTCCAATTCAGTATATACCAACAGCTTTCAAGCATGGTTTTCAAGTAATCCTTCCAGCAAAGCTATGAGGCCAACATTCCTTTCGCATTCATATATGATAAAACCGAGGCCCAAGAAGATTAGGTAAACTGGCCAAGGTCACACAACTAGTCAATGGCAGAGAAATGAGTCAAACCAGGTCTGACTGCCCCCAGGCCTGTGGCCGTTGCACCACACTGCCCACTGGGACCAGGTGGCTACAAGTCACGAGGGCTAGAGGCGGCGGTATATTATAAGCTGGCACTAAAAATACTGCACAGAGGGTCACATGCCCAAGCGTAGTCAGCCCCAATCTTTCCTCTCACACCCCTGTCCACTGCCCTCTGTGTTTCTTTTCCCCCTAGGTCAGCCCTCACATTTATTCTTTACTTGACTGTGACTATTGGCAGGAATTGCAGAGATTCCCTCTTCCTAAGAAGGAGGGGGCCTCTATGGAAAAGGGGCAGAGAAGGATGCACAGCATCTGAGAGGCCTGTTTCTGACTTGGGGCTGCTGTGGGGAGCAGCTTGAGGCTGGAGCAGGAATCAGGAAAAAGCCTGTGGAATTCTGCTGTGAGTAGGAATGGAGTTGTATGGCCTTACCCCTTTCTTCTCAGGAATTCAATCCCAGTCTGGTCTAGAGTGGCTGAGTCCAGAGGCTCCCAAGTGTTATGAGCTGATTTGTGTCCCCCAGCATGGATATGTTGATGCCTTAACACCTGGTAGGTCAGAAAATGATTCTATTTGGAAATGGGATCTTTTAAGGAGGTAATTTGGGCTGATTCATGTTGATGTAAGACAGAAACCAACACAATATTGTAAAGCAATTATCTGTCAATTCAAAATAAATATTTTTTTTAGAAAGATGTAATTTAGGTTAAATGAGGTCTTTAAGGTAGGCCCTAATCCCACATGAACAGTGTCTTTATAAAAAGAGACCAGAGGACTTGCCTGGCGGTCCAGTGGCTAAGACTGTGCTCCCAGTGCAGGGGGCTGGGTTCAATCCTTGGTCAGAGAGCCAGATCCTACACGCTGCAACTAAAAGATCTCACGTGTTGCAACAAAGACCTGGTGCAGCCAAATAAACAGATAAAAATAAATATCAAAAAAGAAGAGATTAGGACACAGACACACACAGAGGGAAGATCATACGAGGACAGAGGAAGCAGACGGCCACCTGCCAACCAAGGAGAGAGGCCTCGAAAGGAAGCAGCCCTGCTGACTCCTTGATCTCAAACTTCCAGCCTCTGGAGTCATGAGACAATGAATTTCCAGACTTTAAGCCCACCCAGCCTGTGGTACTTTGTTCTGGCAGCCCAGGCAGACTAAGGTACCAGGTAACAGGTCTCATAACACTGGCGAAAGCTTGGCTACCAAGGCTGCCCCAAGTCTTCCTCAGTTTCCCCCCAGGATTTTCCAAAGAGATGGACTTGCTCAGAACAGACCCTCCTCTGAGCCTCTGAGAATCAAGAATAAGGTCAGCTGGGAGAGAATATGAAAAGACTCAAATTCTCTACCATCATCAGTTGGGAGGGGGGCGAGGGGTGCAGTGTAAAAGAAGAGAAAGGAGAAAGAAATATTTAGTAATAGGGGAAAAAAGGCACACTGATCAATCCTTGAGCAAGCTTGACCTTTGCTGTCTTTGTCATTTTGAACAATACCTTTTTTTTCCTTTTTGGCCTCACCGCACAGCATGTGGGATCTAGTTCCCTGACTACGGATTGAACCCCCACCTCCTGGAGTGGAAGCACAGAGTCTTAACCACTGGACCTCAAGGGAAATCTCTGAACAATATCTTCAGGGATCTCTGTCACCTTCTTCTTCTATTAATTGCAGTTTTCCCAGGTAACTCTGTGAACCAACTGGTTTAATGTTAACCAGCCAACCCAAGTCTTTAGGAATTTAGCCCAGGACTTCTGATTTTCCATCCCTTATTCTAGCAGCCAAGAGGCAGGTTGCTTGTCCTCACTGCTAAGGTGGAAGAAAGCCATAAAAGTATTTATGATGTAAACATTCCAGAACCTTCCAAACACATCTGTTCCACTGTCTCCCCTAAAAGCTGGACCCACTTTCTGAGGGCTGAGGAGTAATACATTTTCTTTCCAGACCAGCTTGTCCATCTCAGCTTAGTTCACACAAACATGAAACTCTTATCAAATGACAATCTGCTAACCCACAGAATAGGAAATTTCTAGCTCAGCACAACGGTTGCAAGTTGGAAACCCAAAGATGGAAGTGGCCTGTGTCATTTGTCACCAGAGTCCCATGCCAGGTAGCAGCCCCGGCATCTCTGCGCCTCCCACTGGCAAGTCCCTGGACTGTTTGAGAGCTGAACATGGACAGCACGGCCATGTGAACTGGCAAGGAGGGCCCCGAGCTCCCCACAGGTGGAGGCATCCATGCCAGGCTTGTCAGGCAGAGCACAGGCTAGATTCTAGCCCCGCTGGACAGCCTTGAAGGCCACGGCCCCAGGCAGCAACAACGACTAGTCATTCCATCACAAAGGTAACAGAATGTTAAAAGTGACACTTTGAAGGTCAAACTACTTTTGCTGTAAAATTCCAAAGCAAGAAGGTTCACAGGAAACACTCAAGGTTCACAGCATGTGAGCCTACTGACCCTGAGAATATAACCCATCAGCTCATTGAGAGACAGGATTTTGAAGAGAGGGTTTTCTGAGAAGTGTAACTTTGGAGAAAGCACGAAGTGTTTCTTGAAGGTCAGGTGGGGACCTGCCCCTCATTTCAAATATGTTGGGGGTTTCCACCAACTACTTGGTGAGCTTACCATGTGAGTCCCTCTCAGATGTCAGGTCTAATTCTTGGAACCTATAACTGTGACCTTATTTGGAAAAAGTCTTTGCAGGTGTGATTAAGTTAAGGCTCTTGAGCTGGAAAGGTGAATCTGTATTATTCAGATGAGCCCGAATGCAATTACATGTATCCTTATAATAGAAAGCAGAGGGAAATGTAACTGCATACAAAGAAGGTCATGTGATCAAAGAAGCCGAGATTGGTGTGCTGGGGCCACAAGCCATGGAATGCTGGCAGCTGCCAGATACCCAGGGAGGCAAAGAGCAAATGTTCTCCCAGAGCTTCCAGAAAGAGTTCAGCCTTCCTGACACTGGATTTCAGCTTGGTAAACTGACTTCAGGGACTTCCCTAGTGGCTCAGTGGTAAAGAATCTGCCTGCAATGCAGGAGACCTGGGTTCGATCCCTGGGTCAGGAAGATTCCTGGAGGACGACACGGCCACCCACTCCAGTATTCATGCCTGGAGAATCCCTTGGACAGAGGAGCCTGGCTGACTATAGTCCACAGGGTCGCAAAGAGTCAGATACAACTAAAGCAACTGAGCATGCCCCCACACACACTGACTTTAGACCTCTGTCCTCAGAATTGTGGAAGATCACGTTTCTTTTAAGCCATCAAGGTTGTGGTAAGTCTTTACGGCACCCACCGAGAACTAATGAATAAGCAAGGTGACTTCTGCTTAGGTGGTGGCAGCAGGAGCAAGCGCCTGGCTTGGGGTCACCCTCCACCTCAAGAGTTTGTCAGGGCAGATGACGTGTGAAGGTTAGAGCCAGGTGTGGACCACTGGGGAGGGAACCAGGATGGCCTCATTCCAAACTCATCTGGCAGAGACCCCAGCAGCAAGAAGTTGGAGGTAAAGCCTAAGGGAAATGTCCCAAGGGACCACTCAGAAGAGGGACATCTCCCCTCTTCTAAGAGGTACAGAGCCTTAAAAGAATTCCACCAGGAGAAAGGTCAGCTTAAACCATACTGGGCTCCCACAGCATCCACTCAAGTAAAAGTTCTCCTGTGCCTGCTACTTGCCCCGAACCCCAGCTTCCACCTCGGGGAGGTGTGGTGTGGGGGCACAGAAGTCCAGCAGAGGAGCTCCCTTTCCAAAACAAGCCTCTAGGCCTAAGCAAGCTAAACTGGAGCCAGGAAAAGAATGGGATGTCAAAGTTGAGAGTTTTGACTAATATCTTGGCTTGGACCTTCAAATTCCAAATTGAGACTGTTTTCCATTTAAAGCGACCTTAGGACAGACTATTTCCTAAGAGGAGCAGAAAAGGCAGCGACTGCCAGCGTTTTCATCCCAAGCCAGGGTACATTAATCCCGCTGAACACATTTTAAAGCGGCAAGAGCAAACAGACCCTGAAGTTGCAGCCCCAGTCCACCTCAAGCCAGGTTTATTCAACACACTAGTTGCAAGGGCTGGTGAAAACATCTCAGTGGAACAGAGCATCGCTGAGTTCCCGTGAAAGGAAAAAATGCAAATTTGTTTTCGGTATCACTGTGAAGCTTCCTGCGTGGAGCCCTTGGCCTTGACGGACTCGCATTGACGTCAGCCCGAGTTAGCCAGATCCGAGCAGCTGTTGGCTTCCTCCCTCAGCCTCGGCCCCTGGTGCAGAACACACGCTGGTTTTGTTTCATGGAAGATTAAAAACATTTGCTGCTATGTCCATAATTCACAGCCCCTGTTATCACTGGGACCAGGAACACTGAACAAAAAATGCTTAGTCCCCTCTCCAAACCAAGGAGAAAACCCCAGAGGGAGGCCAGACGCAGGATGACGCATCAGCTGGGACCCAGCCCAGACCCGGGTCATTCATCCTTCCCTTTCTCCTGAAACAAGAGGCAAAGGGTCTGTAACACACTTCAAATCATGGTCTCGTGCACCAAGATGCTTCATCCTAACACATGTGAGTGAGACAGGGCTGCCTACCCCTGGAAGAGGACCCCTTGCCTCCGGTCTCATGACAAAATACCAGCAAAGCAAAATGTGAAACCAGCTCCCTGGCTCTTCACAGGGGTGTGGCAGGGCTGGTGTTTATGGTGGCAAGGCTGATCGTCATATGCCCCCACCACCCTCTCCCGCCGAAACTGCAGCCAAGATCCTGACTCTCTATCTTGAACTTTCTGGCCCTTTCCAGCACCCAGGAGAAGACTCGGGCGGACAAAGCCCAGCTGAGATGGTTCCTGCAGCACATAATCCCACATCTTCCGGCGTGCTGCTCAGACACATCCTTTAGGTAACGGTGGTTTGGAGCCTCCATTAAAACGCAACAGAGGCAAGTAGATTCTTTATGCCTTTCACTTGTTTAGTCACAGGAAGACATAGTCTTCCCGTAGGTGGCTCAGTGGTAAAGAATCTGCCTGCAGTGCAGGAGACACAGGTTCAATCCATGGGTCAGCAAGATCCCCTGGAGAAGGAAATGGCAACCCACTCCAGTATTCTTGCCTGGAAAGCCCCATGGATGGAGGAGCCCAGCCGGCTATAGTCCATTGGGTCACAAAGAGTCAGACACCACTGAGCGACTCACACACACAGGAAGACATGATCTTCCGTAGCTAAGGCAGTGGGGCTTCCCCAGTGGTTCAGCAATAAGGAATCTGCCTGCAGTGCAGGAGAGACAGGTTCAATCCCTGGGTCGGGAAGATCCCCTGGAGGAGGGCATGGCAACCTACTCCAGTATTCTTGCCTGGAGAATCCCATGAACAGAGGCGCCTGGTGGGCTACAGTCCATAGAGTCACAAAGAGTCAGACATGATTGAGTGAGCAAGATCAACTAAGACAGTGAACTGGGTGAGAGAAGGTATATGAGAGCAGGAAGCGGGGGCTGGGGGGAGGCTGGAATGCATGGTCACACCTTCAAATGCCCTCAGCAGGGACCTGGTGTCCCTGAGGTAAACCCCACTCCACCATCCCTCTGAATTCAGAGCCATCAGAGACCTCAGTTGGAATCTTCCCCACTCCATCTCTTATTCTACACACAGCAGCTTTGGTCCAGCCACTGTGCCAAGCTCCAACCAACACTGGAAGTCCAACTTCTGCTCCTTTCCCTCTACCCTCTCCTGGAGAGGTGGAGGAGAGTCTCCCCTGTGCCTCCCACCTCAGGATGGGTGGGACCCCTCATCTGAGATCACCTCCCTAATCACGACTGGCTGCAGGGGGCTGTGGCATTTCCCCACTGGCTGTGAGTCATGGGACCACAGGGGACCATGCCCCTCTCAACCCAACATATATAATGCAAAATGAAATGTGCCAACTTCAGAAAGAGTCAAGATGTTATTGCTGTTATTCATCGAGTACAGTGAGTTCCTTACCTACAAACCTTCTAGTTGCAAACTTTCAAAGGTGCAAACATGCATTCCATCAATATCAGACATGAGCGACCCTGCAGCTTGCCCTGTGTCTCCTATTGCCGGCGATCCTTCAGCTCTACCATCTCCCACCCCCTCTCCCTCCTCCTGGCAGTAACTCTTCTCGCCTGTTTACCCAATGCTAGTCCCTGTATGCCAGCTGCTGCCCTGTACTACTGTGCTTTTCAAGGTGCTCTACTGCAAGATTAAAAATGTTTTATTTCTAGAACTGCCTTATGATCCAGCGATCCCACTGCTGGGCATACACACCGAGGAAACCAGAATTGAAAGAGACATGTGTACCCCAATGTTCATTGCAGCACTGTTTATAATAGCCAGGACATGGAAGCAACCTAGAAGTCCATCAGCAGATGAATGGATAAGAAAGCTATGGTACATATACACAATGCAGTATTACTCAGCTATTAAAAAGAATACATTTGAATCAGTTCTAATGAGGTGGATGACGCTGGAGCCGATTATACAGAATGAAGTAAGCCAGAAAGAAAACACCAATACAGTATACTTACACATATATGTGGAATTTAGAATGATGGTAATGATGAAACTGTACACAAGACAGCAAAAGAGACACAGATGTATAGAACGGCCTTTTGGTCTCTGTGGGAGAGGGAGAGGGTGGGATGGGTTGGCAGAATGGCAGTGTAACATGTATGATATCATAAGTGAAACGAATCGCCAGTCCAGGTTTGATGCAGAATGCAGGATGCTTGGGACTGATGCACGGGGATAATCCAGAGAGAAGTATCCCACTGCTGGGCATACACACCAAGGAAACCAGAATTGAAAGAGACACGTGTACCCCAATGTTCATTGCAGCACTGTTTATAATAGCCAGGACATGGAAGCAACCTAGATGTCCATCAGCAGATGAATGGATAAGAAAGCTGTGGTACATATACACAATGCAGTATTACTCAGCTATTAAAAAGAATACATTTGAATCAGTTCTAATGAGGTGGATGACGCTGGAGCCGATTATACAGAGTGAAGTAAGCCAGAAAGAAAAACACCAATACAGTATACTTACACATATATATGGAATTTAGAAAGATGGTAATGATAACCCTGTATGTGACACAGCAAAAGAGACACAGATGTATAGAAGGACTTTTGGATTCTGTGGGAGAGGGAGAGGGTGGGATGATTTGGAGAATGGCATTGAAACATGTATACTATCATGTAAAAAACGAATCACCAGTCTATGTTCGATACAGGATGCTTGGGGCTGGTGCACTGAGATGACCCAGAGAGATGATATGGGGTGGGAGGTAGGAGGAGGGTTCAGGATTGGGAACTCACATACACCCATGGCTGATTCATGTCAATGTATGGCAAAACCAATACAGTATTGTAAAGCAAAATAAAGTAAAAATAAAAATTTTTTTAAAAAAGAAAGAAAATTCCTGCAAGCAACTAGTGACTCAGTGCATAAACTGCATATATTTCATCTTATAACAGTTTCATTTTTCTCCCTGAAGAAACCTGAAAAAATAGGCTCCCTGATTTTTTTGCTTCTCTGATCTCTGTTCATTTCCAAGGCAAACATTCAATCACACAGTAATCCAAGTCTATGCCCCAACCACTAATGCCAAAGATGCTGAAGTTGAACGGTTCTACAAAGACCTTCTAGTCAGTTCAGTCAGTTCAGTTGCTCAGTCATGTCCGACTCTTTGCCACCCCATGAACTGCAGCACGCCAGGCTCCCTTGTCCATCACCGACTCCTGGAGCTTGCTCAAACTCATGTCCATCAAGTCAGTGATGCTACCAATTATCTCATCCTCTGTCCCCTTCTCCTCCTGCCTTCAATCTTGCACAGCATCAGGGTCTTTTCCAGTGAGTCAGTTCTTTGCATCAGGTGGCCAAAGTATTGGAGCTTCAGGGTCAACATCAGTCCTTCCAATGAATATTCGGGACTGATTTCCTTTAAGACTGACTGGTTTGATCATTCTAGAAATAAAGACCTTCTAGAAATAACACCAAAGAAAGACATTTTTTGCCCCAACCAGTAATGCTGAAGCTGAAGTTGAATAGTTCTATGAAGACCTACAAGACCTTCTAGAAGTAACTCTAAAAAGAATTACTTTTCATCACTGGAGACTGGAATGCAAAAGTAGGAAGTCAAGAAATACCTGGAATAACAGGCAAGTTTGGCCTTGGAGTACAAAATGAAGCAGGGCAAAGACTAACAGACTTTTGCCAAGAGAAAGCACAGGTCATAGCAAACACCCTCTTCCAAAACACAAGAAAAGACTCCTACACATGGACATCACTGGACAGTCAATACCAAAATCAGACTGATTATATTCTTTGCAGCCAAAGATTGAGAAGTTCTCTACAGTGAGAAAAAGCAAGACCAGGAACTGACTGTGCCTCAGGTCATGAACTTATTGCCAAATTCAGACTTAAATTGAAGAAAGTAGGGAAAACCACTAGACCATTCAGGTATGACCTAAATCAAATCCCTTACAATTATACAGTGGAAGTGGCAAATAAATTCAAGGGATTAGATCTGACAGAGTGCCTGAAGAACTATGGACAGAGGTTCAAAACACTGTACGGGAGACAGTGATCAAAACCATCCCCAAGAAAAAAAAGTACAAAAAGACAAAATGGTTGAGGAGGCCCTACAAATAGTTGAGAAGAGAAGTGAAAGGCAAAGGAGAAAAGGAAAGATATATCCATCTGAATGCAGAGTTCCAAAGAATAGCAAGGAGAGATAAGAAAGGCTTCCTCAGCGATCAGAGCAAAGAAATAGAGGAAAACAATAGAATGGGAAAGACTAGTGACTCTTCAAGAAAATTAGAGATACCAAGGGAACATTTCATGCAAACATGCACAATAAAGGACAAAAATAGTATGGACATAACAGAAGCAGAAGATATTAAGAAGAGATGGCAAGAATACACAGAAAACTACACAAAAAAGGTCTTAATGACTTAGAACCAATGGTGTGATCACTCACCTAGAGCCAGACATTCTGGGGTGTGAAGTCACTGCGAACAAAGTTAGTGGAAGTGATGGAATTCCACCTGAGCTATTTCAAATCCTAAAGGATGATGCTGTTAAAGTGCTACAATCAATATGCCAGCAAAACTAGAAAACTTAGCAGTAGCCATAGAACTAGAAAAGGTCAGTTTTCATTCTAATCCCAAAGAAGGGTAATGCCAAAATGAAGTGCAATGCCAAAGAATGTTCAAGGTACCACACAATTGCACTCATTTCACACACTAGCAAAGTAATGCTCAAAATTCTTCAACCTAGTCTTCAACAGTTCAAAGTGAACTGTGGTGTTGGAGAAGACTCTTGAGAGTCCCTTGGACTGCAAGGAGATCCAACCAGTCCATTCTGAAGGAGATCAACCCTGGGATTTCTTTGAAAGGAATGATGCTAAAGCTGAAGCTCCAGTACTTTGGCCACCTCATGCGAAGAGTTGACTCATTGGAAAAGACTCTGATGCTGGGAGGGATTGGGGGCAGGAGGAGAAGGGGATGATCGAGGATGACATGGCTGGATGGCATCACTGACTCGATGGACGTGAGTCTGAGTGAACTCCAGGAGTTGGTGATGGACAGGGAGGCCTGGCGTGCTGCGATTCATGGGGTCACAAAGAGTAGGACACGACTGAGCGACTGAACTGAACTGAGTCTTCAATAGTACATGAACAGAGAACTTCTTCAAGCTTGATTTAGAAAAGGCAGAGGAACCAGAGATCAAATTAACAACATCCACTGGCCCATAGAAAAGGCAAGATAATTCCAGAAAAATATCTACTTCTGCTTCATTATTACACTAAAGCCTTTGACTGTGTGATCACAACAAACTCTGGAAAATCCTTCAAGAGATAGGAATACCAGACCACCTTACCTGCCTCCTGAGAAACCTGTATGCAGGTCAAGAAGCAACAGTTAGAATCACACATGGAACAACAGACTGGTTCAAAATTGGGAAAGGAGGGCATCAAGGCTGTATATTGTTACCCTGCTTTTTTAACTTATATGCAGAGTACATCATGCAAAATGCCAGGCTGGATGATGCACAAGCTGGAATCAAGACTGGAGAAATATCAATAACCTCAGATATGCAGATGATACCACCCCAACTGCCAAAAGTGAAGAACTAAAGACCTTCATGATGAAGGTGAAAAAGATGGCTTAAAACTCAACATTCAAAAAACTAAGATCATGGGATCGGGTCCTATCACTCCATAGCAAATGGAAAACAGTGATAGACTTTATTTTCTTGCACTCCAAAATCACTGCGAACAGTGACTGTAGCCATGAAGTTAAAAGATGCTTGCTCCTAGGAAAAAAAGCTATAACGAACCTAGACAGCATATTAAAAAGCAGAGACATTACTTTACCGACAAAGGTCCATGTAGTCAAAGCTACTGGTTTTTCTGGTAGTCATGTACAGAAACAGATGTGAGAGTTGGACCATAAACAACACTGAATGCCGAAAAATTGATGCTTTCGAACTGTGGTCCTGGAGAAGATTCTTAACAGTCCCTTGGACCTCAAGGAGATCAAACCAGTCAATCCTAAAGAAAATCACTCCTGAATATTCATTGGAAGGACATACATTGAAGCTGAAGCTCCAATACTTTGGCCACCTGATTCAAAGAGCCGACTCATTGGAAAAGACTTTGATAGTGGGAAAGATGGAAGGTGGAAGAGAAGGGAAGACAGAGGACAAGATTGTTGGATGGTATCACCGACTCAATGCACATGAGTTTGAGCAAACTCTGGGAAATGGTGGACAGGGAAGCCTGGCGTGCTGCAGTCCATGGGGTCACAAAGAGTTTGACATGCCTGAGCGACTTAACAACAACAAATATCATAGAAAGGGCATGTTACACCATATTTAACTACTCCCATATTTAGAAACATTTGCTATAATAAATAATTCTGCAGTCAGAATCTTTAAAGTTGTTTTTTTTTAATGCTATACACGTGTGTGTGTGTGTGTGCACACTCAGTCACTCAATCATGTCTGACTTTGTGACCACATGGACTGTATCCCACCAGGCTTCCCTATCCTTGGAATTTTCCAGGCAAGAATACTGGAGTGGGTTGCCATTTCCTATTCCAGGGGATCCTCCCAACCCAAGGACTGAACCTGTGTTTCTTGCGTCTCCTGCATTGACAGGTAGATTCTTTGCCACTGTGCCACCTGGGAGCCGTTAAGGTTCTTATGATGTATTGATTCTATGCAGTCTCTCCAAACTGTGATTATTGGTAAATGGTATATTTAGATCTTTATTTAATTCATTTAAAAAATACTTATTTTAGGCCGTGTGTTGTCTTAGTTGCAGTGCAGAGGGTCTTTTGTTGTGGCACCCAGGCTTAGTTGCCCCATGGCATGTGGAATCTGAGTTCCCCAACCAGAGATTGAACCCAAGTCCCCAGCATTGGAAAGCGGATTCTTAACCACTGGACCACCAGGAAAGCCCCATTTAATACATTTAAATTTTTTGCTTGTTCAGGGTATCAAGCAGGAAGGAATGTGTTAGGTTATGATTTGGCTGCAGGTAACAAAAACTTCCAAAAGCTATTACTTATATAACAGTAAATTATGTCTGCAATATTTATAAAATAAACCATTTCCCACTGAATTAAAATGTCCTCCTTGTGTTTATTTAGGCAAACCTACAATTGATCTGTTTCTAAATGCTAATTTGCTCCATTTTTGATGTAGACCATTTTTAAATTCTTTATTGAATTGATGGAATATTGCTTGTTTTCTATATTGCTGTTAGTTTTTTTTCCCTTTTCTTAAATTTTATTTTTAATTGGAGGATAATTACAATATGGTGATGGTCTGCCATACATCAACATAAATCAGCCATAGGCATAATATGTCGTCAACCTCTTAAACCTCCTTCCCACTTCCATCCCCCTCCCACCTCTCTGGACTATTACAGAGCTATGACTTCTGTTTTCTGTTTTGGTTTTTTGACCTCAAGGCATGTGTGGTCAACCTCTGACCAGGGGTTGAACCCTCACCTACTATATTGAAGGTTAAGTCTTAACCACTGGACTGCCAGGGAAGTCCCTAAACTGTTCCATTTTTATATTAAAAGAGTTTTATAATAATTGTTAGCTGCTCTTATTATATTAATTTATAGCTGTTGATATATTAGTAATTTATCTTCTGTTAACTGTTTAAGCTATTTGATTTATACTGTTTCCACAGATCAAGTTAAAATCAGTCAAACTTGTTTTGTAAAAACTGGTTTGTCCTGGCACCTGGATATTATCATTTGAGGCAGAGGTCATTTTCTTAGTTCTAGGTTTTCAATGTTAAGAAGCATCTCTACCCCCACTGGGACTACAGCTAAGACATTAAATATTTGTTTCATCAACATAGCCTTAGAGGAAAAGAAATCATTACTGAAGTAAAAGCCTGATCACAGCAGAGATCTAGAAAGAGGGACCAAGTTTCCCAGGGTAACTGGACTCCACCTTACCACTCATTTCAGAAACAATGGGTGTGAGCAAGTGTCAGGATGAGCTCTAATGAGAAATCAATTCCCACGCTGATGGGAAAATGAAGAGGTGCTCTCCACCCTCTGGCTCTGGCACACTCTTTATTTCCATTAGCCTCTTAACTGACAGCACTGCCTCTGGCATCATCTGTTTATACATGAAAAATTTGGTCAGGTCCTTCCTTTGACTTCAGAGAAAAACTATGTGATCAAAAGAAGCTGCACTTGGGATCCTGTCCCCTTTCCACCCTGCTAGAGTATGCCCTTTGAGTCGTTCAGTTGTGTCCAGCTCTTTGTGACCCCATGGACTGTAGCCCACCAGGCTCCTCTGTCCATGGGATTTCCCAGGCAAGAATACTGGAGTGTGTTGCCATTTCCTTCTCCAGGGGACTTCCCAACCCCTGGATCAAGGCCACGTCTCTTACATTGTCAGGCAGGTTCTTTACCACTGAGCCACCTGGCAAGCCCAGAGTATATCCTTTGTCTCACTCCAAAACCTAAATACAGTATTTCTTCTGTGAACCCTTCCTGGTTTCCAGCACCTGCAACAATGAAGTGAGCTGGAAGGCAAGTGGAGTTTTGGGTCTCAGCCCTGACTTCCTATGGCCCCTGAGAAGCTTTCTCCAGGAGCATCTGTCCACATTCCTCTCCCAGGTTCTGATCAGTGGGTCTGAAATATAGCTATGGCTCTTGCATTATTTTAACTTCCACAGGGGATGGGCAACAGATGGGGTGGGAGTAAATGCAATAGGCCAACTCTTTAACTTAGAGATGAGGGCATAGAAACCACAAGAAACTACACAGACAGACATGTGTTCCCTCTTGGAAGCAGCTCCTTCCAAACCTGGGACTTGAAATCCTCTGCAGCAGCATCTCCAGAGCCTAGAACTGCATCTACCTAGTAGGCAGATTATACTGTTCATGGGGTTCTCAAGGCCAGAATACTGAAGTGGTTTGCCATTCCCTTCTCCAGTGTACCACATTCTGTCAGACCTCTCCACCATGACCCGCTTTTCTTGGGTGGACCCATGGGCATGGCTTAGTTTCATTGAGTTAGACAAGGCTGTGGTCCTAGTGTGATTAGACTGACTAGTTGTCTGTGATTATGGTTTCAGTGTGTCTGCTCTCTGATGCCCTCTTGCAACACCTACTGTCTTACTTGGGTTTCTCTTACCTTGGACGTGGGGTATCTCTTCACGGCTGCTCCAGCAAGGCACAGCACTGCTCCTTACCTTGGACGAGGGGTATCTCCTCACCGCCACCCCTCATGACCGTGAATGTGGAATAGCTCCTCTAGGCCCTCCTGTGCCCACGCAGCCACTGCTCCCTGGAGGTGGGGTTGCTTCTCCCGGCCACAGCCTCTGGCCTCAGACATGGGGTAGCTCCTCTCGGCTGCTCCTGCGCTGTCACAGCTGATACTCTCGGCTGCCATCCCTGACCTCAGATGTGGGGTAGCTCCTCCCGGCCACCGCCATCTTCATGACCAAGATAATCACAATGCTGTGATCACTCACCTAGAGCCAGACATCCTGGAATGTGAAGTCAAGTGGGCCTTAGAAACCATCACTACGAACAAAGCTAGTGGAGGTGATGAAATTCCAGTTGAGCTATTTCACATCCTGAAAGATGATGCTGTGAAAGTGCTGCACTCAATATGCCAGCAAATTTGGAAAACTCAGCAATGGCCACAGGACTGGAAAAGGTCAGTTTTCATTCCAATCCCAAAGAAAGGCAATGCCAAAGAATGCTCAAACTACCACACAGTTGCACTCATCTCACATGCTAGTAAAGTAATGCTCAAAATTCTCCAAGCCAGGCTTCAGCAATACGTGAACCATGAACTTCCAGATGTTCAAGCTGGTTTTAGAAAAGGCAGAGGAACAAGAGATCAAAATGCCAACATCTGCTGGATCATGGAAAAAGCAAGAGAGTTCCAGAAAAACATCTATTTCTGCTTTATTGACTCCAAAGAAAGGCAATGCCAAAGAATGCTCAAACTACCACACAGTTGCTCTCATCTCACATGCTAGTAAAGTAATGCTCAAAATTCTCCAAGCCAAGCTTCAGCAATATGTGAACCGTGAACTTCCAGATGTTCAAGCTGGTTTTAGAAAAGGCAGAGGAACCAGAGATCAAATTGCCAACATTCGCTGCTGCTGCTGCTGCTGCTAAGTCACTTCAGTCATGTCCGACTCTGTGTGACCCCATAGACGGCAGCCCACCAGGCTCGCCCGTCCCTGAGATTCTCCAAGCAAGAACACTGGAGTGAGTTGCCATTTCCTTCTTCAATGCATGAAAGTGAAAAGTGAAAGTGAAGTCACTCAGTTGTGTCTGAACATCCGCTGGATCATGGAAAAAGCAAGAGAGAGTTCAGAAAAATATCTATTTCTGCTTTATTGACTATGCCAAAGCCTTTGACTGTGTGGATCACAATAAACTGTGGAACATTCTGAAACAGATGGGAATACCAGACCACCTGACCTGCCTCTTGAGAAACCTGTATGCAGGTCAGGAAGCAACAGTTAGAACTGGACATGGAACAACAGACTGGTTCCAAATAGGAAAAGGAGTATGTCAAGGCTGTATATTGTCACCCTGCTTATTTAACTTCTATGCAGAGTACATCATGAGAAACGCTGGACTGGAAGAA
>SJXQ01009234.1:219323-230264 GCA_006408695.1 Aepyceros melampus | reverse complement strand
GGCTGATTCATGTCAATGTATAGCAAAACGAATACAGTATTGTAAAGCAAAACAAACATTTAAAAAAATAAATAAATAAAATTAAATTAAAAAAATAAAGGATGGGAAATAAAATAAATAAATAAAATATTTTGATTCTCAAAAAAAAATAAATAAAATAAAAATGTTTTATTTCTTGTGTTTGCTTTTTATGTATCATTTGTGTGAAAAGTATTATAAACCTATTACAGTACAGTACTACATAGCCGATTGCATTAGTTGAGTACATAGGCTAACTTCATCGGACTTATGAACAAACTGGACTTACGAACTCACTCTTGGAACGGAACACATTCACATGTGGAGGACTGGCTGTTGTGATAAATAGCCATGTTTCCCTTTCTGGAATCTGAGTAAACCCATAAGACGCTGTGGATGTACATCACAGCCTGTCTGCATTGTCTCATCGGAGTTGGGGGATATTCTGGAGGAAGGCAGACGGAAAAGGGAATTATTTTTGCTGTTGTTACTTTTAATCAATCCTTTACTCACAGCTGCAAACCTTTACTCAATTATGGATGAAACACAAGAACCTTTTTGAAATGCTCAGAAATGAGTGGGTACCAAGTGACCACAGGAAACATTGAAACACCCAGTGGGGAAGAGGCCAGGGTTGCTCACTGAGCATGATCCAACCCAAGGCAGGAAGGCGGTGGCACTAACCGGAAGGAATGCAGGGAACTTACCTCCCCCAGACTGCTACATGCTATTGAAATACTATGGACGGAGCAATTAGATGAAATTGAAGGTTGGCATGATGAAGTCACGATGCTGTCATTCCCTCAGCAAACACTGCTGAGTCAGTTCATGCATAGGGTCACAGCTGCAAGAGGATGGGCTCACTGTCCCCCAGAAGTTCCAGGAGATGCTGTCACCCCAGACTGAGCAAACGCTATACAGACCGGGCTGGAGGAGCAGGGGGAGCAGGAAGGGGATGCGGGTGGAGTCTTGTGGTAACAGCTCAACTCAAACACCAAGCAGACAGGGCCAAGCCCTGGAATGGAATCTTGTTGACTCTGGGACTATGGTCAAGTTACTTAGGCTGTCTCAACCTGCTCATGCCCCTTTGAAATGAGAATATCAGTGTCCACTTCTGAGGGCCGTGCTAAAACAATCAAATAGAACATACAGCCTCGTCCACAACTTGAAAATACACAGTTAAAAGTGTTAGCCATTCAGTCATGTGAGACTCTGCAACACCATGGACTATAACACACCAGGCTCCTCTACCTGTGGAATTCTCCTGGCAAAAGTACTGAAGTGGGTAACCGTTCCCTTCTCCAGGGGATCTTCCTGACCCAGGGATCAAACTCAGGTCTCCTGCATTGCAGGCAGATTCTTTACCATCTGAGCCACCAGAGACACTCTCAGTAATATTAGCTTTCATTCTTATTCACTCAACTGACAAAATCAGAGAAACTGCCACAGAGGAGGTAAGATTTTAGAAGTATCAGGACTAGGACTTCCCTGGTGGTCCAGTGGTTAAGACTTGCCCTCCCAGTGCAGAGGGGTGTGGGTACGTGTTCTATCCCTGCTTGAGGAACTAAGATCCCACATGCCTTGGAGCAAAAATAAATAAATAAAACATATAAAATACAAATGACATTGTAACAAATTCAATGAACTCAATAAAGACTCTCAAAATGGTTCACATCCAAAAAATATCTATATATGTATATAAGGATACATCAGGACTGAGGAAGGAGAACCAGGGATTTGGTGAAAAGGATATGTCACTCACAACGATCTCATTTTGTTGTTCTATCACTAAGTCATGTCCAATTCTTTGCAACCCCGTGGACTGTAGCTTGCCAGGCTCCTCTGTCTTCCACTATCTCCTGGAGTTTGCTCAAACTCATACCCATTGATTCGGTGATTCCACCCAGCCATCTCATGCTCTGCTGCCCTCTTCTCCTCTTGCCCTCAATATTTCCCAGTATCAAGGTCTTTTCCAATGAGTTAACTCTTCACCTCAGGTGGCCAAAGTATTGGAACTTCAGCATCATTCCTCCAATGAATATGCAGGGTTGATTTTCTTTAGGATTGAATGGTTTGATCTCCTTGCTGTCCAAGGGACTCTCAAGAGTCTTCTCCAGCACCACAATTCACAAGCAGAAAGATCTCAATACATACATACATGCAAGCCATGTTTGGAAACCAGCAAGGAGTTCAAAGCCATTGGTCTGAGGGACTTACAGGAGGAAGAGTTGGATGAGTTTGTTCCATGCTAGGGAACTGGGACTTTGTCCTGTGGGCATTCGGTCAAAGGACAATGAGTTTGGGAGTCAGATGGTTGAGTTCCATCCCCCGCACATAGTGTGGGTAGTGAGATTGGGGATCCAGAGGAGCAAGCAATTGGGAATAATAACATCCAACCTGAAGCACTCTTGAACGGATTACATGCAGGAGGATCAGACAATTTTCTCTAAAGAACCAGACAGTAAATATTTTTGGGTCAGCAAGCCATACAGTTCCTGTTGCAACTACTCAACTCTGCCAACGTAGTGTGAGAGCATCCATAGACCATACTGACATGAGGACAGTTATGTCCCAATAAAACTTTATTTATAATAACAAGCAGTGGGCAAAATTTGATCTGCAGGTAGTAATTTGACACCCCTGCTTTAAATTAGAAAACAAACCTGAAATGCCCTAAAGCAAGTCACCCGCCTTCCTTTCCACTTGCCAATAGCAGGCACTTTTCCTAGATCTTTCTCTCATGTCCAGTAGCTCCAAGACATTGCTAAATGATCTGAAGATTATACTGAGCTCCCCCAATCTAAGCTCTAGAGACAGTCATATGTCAAGATAATGTGTTCCACAGAGTGAGAATTGCTTTGCCAGGAGCACTGAGTGTTTTAGTAATCAATCAATCAGTCAGAGAAAATTCACTAAGCACATGATGCTGGAGACGCTGAGATCACCGAGGCTGGATCTGCAGCAAGAACACGTGGTTTGGTGAGAAAGTCCCACTTCCCAGCCGCCTGCATTCTACTCCCAGTTTTACACAGTTTTACTTGTGCACAACCTTGAGAGTCACATTTTCCATTTCTTCGTCTGTACAGTAAAGAAATTCAGCCAAGCGAGGGTGTGGAGAAAAGGGAACCCTCCTACACTGTTGGCAGGAATGTAAATTGGTACAGTCGCTATGGAAAACAGTATGATGGTTCCTCAAAAAACTAAAAATAGAGTTGCCATATGATCCAGCAATCCCATTCCTGGGCATATATCGGAAGAAAACTCTAATTCGAAAAGACATGTAGGCCCTAGTGTTCACAGCATGTATATATATCCATACACACACACACACACACACACACACACACACACACAATGGAATACTACTCAGTCATAAAAAAGAATGAAATAATGCCATTTGCAATGATATGAATGGACACAGATATTATCATACTAAGTAAGTCAGACAGAGAAAGACAAATACCATATGATATCACTTATATGTAGAATCTAAAATATGATATGAATGGACTTATCTACAAAACAGAAACAGGCTCACAGACACAGAGAACAGACTCTTGTTGCCAAGGGGGAGGGGTTGTAAAGGAGAGATGGATTGGGAGTCTGGGGTTAGCAGATGCAAACTATTACAGACAGGATGGATAAACAAGATCCTACTGTATAGCGCAGGAAACTACATTCAATATTCTGTGATAAACCATAGTGGAAGAGAAAAAATTTAGCCAAATGACAATGTGATTCTGAGTGTGCTTCAGAGGGCTTTAGGAGTGGAGGAAGGCTTCCTGGCACCATCCTGAAGGAAACCATGACCATGAGTTGGCCTTCAGAAGGCAGGTTGGCATTCCTGGGGGAAGGGACACCGTGAGCCATGGGGAGAGGACATGATTGGCAACCAGTGCGTGAACATCAGTACTTGGAGGACAAGTTCAGGGAGCGAGATGCAGTAAACTGGAGAAATGGGTGGAGCCAGTGCACTCAATACTCTTGGTACTTTTGCTGTCTTTGCAAGAAGAAGGAAACTTGCTGGCATATGGTATGCATAGATCAAAGGACAAAAACTCAATGTCTGCGAGGCTGGGTGGGTAGGAGTGAATAAGTGGGATGGATGTAAACACCAGGAGTCATGAGGACAGGACAAACTGGTGAGTGTATGTCCTCCCTAAGACTTTTTAAGAATGTTGGAAATTTAGGGACTTCCCTAGTGGGCCACTGGGCCAGCCCCAGTGCTGAGGATACAGGTTCCATCTCTGGTGGGGGAACTAAGATCACACATGCCACATAGCAACCAAGCAAGTGGGCCACAGTTACTGAGCCCACGCGCCACCACTACTGAAGCCCACTGGCTCTAGACATACTCTGCAACAAGAGAAGCCCTCCAGCTGCAACTAGAGAGTAGACCCTGTTGGCCAGAACGCAACAAAGACCCAGTGCAGCCAAAATAATTTTTTTAAGTGAGAAAAAAAAAAGTTGGAATTTTAGATTTCTATATGAGAGCTCCTGACTTTTTTTAATTAACTAAATTGTTTTTATTAACATCATGCCAGCCAAACAAAACATGGACGGTTAGATTCTGCCCAGGTTGCTGGCTTGAAACTTCAGCTATAAACGCTGAGGCTGATTTCAGAAAGAGCTTTGGAGAGCCAGCAAAGCTAAAGAGCAAAGGGGGGACTTCCCTGGTGGTCCAGCAGTTAAGAGTCTGCCTGCAATGCAGGTGGCACAGGTTTGATCCCTGGTCAGGGAAATAAGATCCCACATGCCTCTGAACAACTAAGCCCTACACTTGGACGCTCTTGCGCCCCCTGTATTGGAAGCACAGAACCTTAAACACTAGACCACCAGGGAAGCCCTTATCATTGCTTTTTGTGGTAGGAATAATTAAAATATAGTCTTAGCAAATTTGATGAATATAATATTGCTATATATATTCACTACACTGTGTATTAGACCTCCAAAGCTCATTTATCTACTAGTTGCAAGCTCATATCCTTAAATAACACTCATAGTCCCCCATACCCTAACCCATGGAAACCACTGTTTTACTCACTATTTGTGCAAGTTTGGCTTTTCTATAGTAGGTTACACATATAAGTGAACATGGTATTTGTCTCTCTCTGTCTGACTCATTTAGCCTAATGTCCTCAAGGTCCATCCATGTTGTTCCAAATGGCAGGATGTCCTTCCTTCTCATGGCTGAATAATATTCTACTGCATATATACACCACATCTTCTTACGCAGTCATCTGTTGGTGAATGCTTCGGTTGCTTCCATAGCTTAGTTTTCTGAGTAATGCTGCAATACCCATGGGAGCACATGTCACTCTTCACTATCCTGTTTTTACTTCATTTCCCTCGGGCATATACCCAGAAATGAATTTGCTGGGTCATATGGCAGTTCAATTTTTGATTTTTTGAGGAACTTCTATATTGTTTTCAGTTGTGGCTATAGCGATTTACATTTTACCAACAATATACAGGGGTTCCCTATTTTCCATCTCCTCACCAACACTTGTCTCGTCTTCTTAATGAAAGCCATTCTAACACCTCATTTTGGCTTTGATTTGCATTTCCCTGAGGACTAGTGATGCTGAGCATCTTTTCAGGTACCCATTGGCCATTTGGATATTTTCTTTGGGAAAAAAAAAGTCTATTTATTTCCTCTGCCTATTTTTTTAAATCAAATTGTTTGGGGTTTTTTTTTTTGTTATCTTGGATATTAACCTCTTATCAGATACATGCTTTGCAAATATTTCTCCTGTCCTATATGTTGCCTTTTCATTTTGTTGATTTTTTTCTGTTGCTGGGCAGAATCTTTTAAGTCTGATGCAGTCCCATCTGTTGACTTTTGCTTTTGTTTTTTGTGCTTTTGGTATCACATCCAAAAAATCTTTGCCAATGCCAAGTTCAAGGAGCTTCTTTTCTGTTTTGTTCTAGGAGTATCGAGTCTTACATTTAAGTCTTTTTGATCCATTTTGAGTTAATTTTTGTAAATGGTATAAGATAGAGGTCCAGTTTCATTTTTCTACACGTGTTTATCCGCTATTCTCAACATCATTGTTGAAGAGACCATCCTTTCTTCACTGGGTGTTCTTGGCTTTCCTGTCAAATATTTGTTAATGTATATGCTGGTAGAGTGGGGTTAACTTTAAGCTCAGAGTTTTCCTTCTTAATTCATGCTCCTGTTCTTCAGCAGCACAGCTACTGCTGCAGGTAGTATACAGATGGCTTCTTATGTACTCAGAATGTTCTTCGAGGGGCTCAGAGAAACCCAGGACTGGTTCTAGCCACCCTCTGCACCCTCTGTGTTCAGGCCGGAGAGCCAGACCCGAACACAGAACAGCTGGGAAGGTCTTCAAGCATTCTGAGGCAAAAAACAGAAACAAGAGTATGAAGTTCTTTTTTTCTCTCTCTCTTTTTAAAATATTGAAATGGCAACCCACTCCAGTATTCTTGCTTGGAGAATCCCATGGACAGAGGAGCCTGGTGGGCTGCAGTCCATGGGGTCACAAAGAGTCGGACACGACTGAGTGACTTTACTTACTTACTTATTTTTTTTGGCCATGCCTCACGGCATGCCGGATCTTATTTCCCTGACCAGGGATCCGACTGTGCCCCCCGCTGTGGAAGCCGAGTCCTACCACTGGACCACCAGGGAATGCCCTTGAAGTTCTTCTGTATTTTATCAAATTCCTGTCCCAGACTACATAGAGGATGACAAAGTATGTCTTCCTTTGACACACAGAGATGCCACCGCCACGCACGTGTGGACACACACACGCATGTGTGCACACGTGTGCACACACGCACGTTAATGGCCTCTGTGAGCATTTGTTCAAATCTACATCTCTTAGAAACACTGCACCCATTTACGCGGGCTGTATCTTACTCCATTCAGGCTACCATAACAAAATTACCATAAACTATGTGGTTTATTAACAACCAGTATTAATTGCTCACAGCAGAAGAGGGAGGAAGTCCAAGATCAAGGCACCAGCAGGGTCAGTGTCTGATGAAGGCCTGCTTCCTGGTTCACACCTTCTCAAGGTGTCCTCACAGGGCAGAAGGGCTGAGGGAGCTTCCAGGGTCTCTCGTTTAACAGGGCTCTACCCTCTTGACCTGATTACCTCCCAAAGGTCCCTCCACTAATACCATCTCACTGGAGGTTAAGTTTCAATACATGAATTTCGGGAGACACACATACAGCCCATAGGACCAGCTGACCTCTACCACTTGAAATTCCTGTAAAGGAAAGCCAGCTTTTCATCCTAACGTTAAACATAGGCTTAGATGCAAATGAAACAACACTCTTTTCCTATGAAACTCAACCTCAAAGTAACTAAAAGATAATAATGACACATGGTATCTGTTTTTGTGTCTTTAGGCACCTTGATGTATGCTCACCACACTCACAGCCAGAGGACTCCAAAAGGAAATGCACGCTCACCATTCTGGAAACCAGAGTCAGTGCTAGATTTCTAGAAGCCTGACCAGGGAGAGTGGGCCCTCAGGATTGGCCTAACTGAGCCCTTCCAAGCACAGCCTCCAAGAAGGGGAAGGGCACATGGGTAAACCAAGCTCCCACCCAGACCCCGCTGCCATGGGGGATGGCAGAGCAGCTGCCTCTGCTCTGTGCCCGCCTGATCAATGAAATGCAGATAACAGACTTGACGTCTCTCATTGGTATTCTTGAGAAGTGTTAAGAACCAATTAAAGATGTGTCTAAATGCTTGATGGAAAAAAGAGTAAGCTACAGAGAACGTGACTTGAGCTGACGGCAGTAGGATTTGGTTCCAACGTAAGGAAGGATTTCCGGAGAAATGCTCTTCCCTCTGGTCTCTCTTCCCTCTTTCCACGAATGGTTCTTGGATCTTGAGTGCTTTGTGCTAAATGCTGGGATCAAAATGACCAAAACAGAGAGCCCCACCCCCTGAAATTAATCAGTTCCCTGGGCTACCTATCCCCCCCAAAATAAGCCCACCACCTGTAATCACAGGGCAGCTGCTTGTGTGCAGAGGGCCCGAGTCAGTGCTGTCTTCCAAGTGACTGGAAATGAAGATCACGTGTCGTCTGTTGGCAACTGCTCAGGCAGGCAGGCTAGATGCTTCCTGGGGCCCCAGGCAGGCCTCTTGTTCGTTACAATGAATAGGATCGTAGGTCCCTGGCTGGACGAATTCTAGAGGTCAGATCAGGAAATTGAGGACACTCAGGTGGGGACCAGGCCTCCCACAGTCCCTCAGAGCAGACTAGCACCCCAGGCCCTCTGTCTAAAAAGTCGATTTTCCCTGGCTAGCAATTGAATTTATAGAGGTTCTTTTATGGTAATGAGTTGGAACCGCGTGCACGCACACTGAAATTCAGCACAAATCACCATGAGAGCTGAAAAATGCTAATCTGCCTCCAACATCTCCCCACCATTCTCCCAAAACTACCTGCTCCTATAAGGTTGTGGTGGGTTAATTATTGCTGCAGAGGAAATGGCACTGATTTGCATCAACTTCCATCGACTGGAACCAGTCAATGTCAGTCCTGCGGGAACAGGCTCAGGTTAGCCTATGAGCCCCACAGCTGACAGGTGGGGGGGACTTGGCTTTGCCCCCAGGACATCGCTTCCCTTGCTGGGTCACAGGCGGTGCCCTGGCCGCCTCAGGGCCTGCGGTGAACCAGTCACCGTTCACCTGGACTTACGCATCCGATACTCCGGAGCCTTCCCACCTGTTCCTCGTGGCGGCAGCAACACGAGGACCCAAGCTCAGGACCTGGTACTTCATTCTGTCTCTTTGAAAACTTCCATCTGTACCTAGCGAACTCATCAATAACCATCAAAGCCACCTTTCCTCCTCTGCAAGTTCCAGGCTTCCTATAATGACTGGCTTCCAGTGGAATTTCAATTTTTGGCTGACTAGTGCAGGTCAGGGCCTCCCAGGTGGCGCTAGTGGTAAAAAACCCTCCTGCAGGAGACATCAGGGTTCGATCCTTGGGTGAAGATTCCCTGAAGAAGGGCATGGCAACCCACTCGCATATTCTTGCCTGGAGAATCCCATGGACAGAGAAGCCTGGTGGACTACAGTCCGTAGCGTCGCAAAGTCGACAAGCACAGCACAGTGCAGGCCAGGCCCACTTCTGAAGGAGGACCAGTGAGCGAACAGCATGACTTGCGTTTAAGGAGAGTGTAAGGAAATCGCTAATGGCTCAGGCCTCTGGGGCTCTGAAGACCTGAGTCCTCTACTCTCCTATTGCAAGGAATTTTGAAAGATCACTGCCTGTTTGTCCGCCTCTGTGTGTAACACAGCACTGACTAGTTCTGAGAAAAGAAAGCATGGTAATCCATACATTGACATGCAAATGTGTGTTTACCCAGGTGAGGTGCATTGTGAGAGACGCACCTGGAGTAGGTTCCCATTCTGAGCTTCACCTTTATCCCTGGATTCCTGTGTCAGGCCGCTGCCCAAGAGGGTTTTGAAAGAAAGTTCTGCTTGCGAACATGGCCCGTCTCCAAAAATCTTTCTCTGAGCTGTGTTTTAACCCCCTCAAAGCTAATTATGTCTGCATTCACATGTGTGTGTACGTGCGTGCTAAGTCACTTCTGTCATATCCAACTCTTTGCAACACTATGGACTGTAGCCCACCAGGTTTCTCTGTCTATGGGATTCTCCAGGCAAGAATACTGGAATGGATTGCCATGCCCTCCTCCAGGGGATCTTCCCAACCCAGGGATCGAACCCATGTCTCTTAAGTCTCCTCCATTAGCAGAGGGGTTCTTTACCAGTAGTGCCACATGGGAAGCCCTTCATACGCGTGGATTGTCACTGAGTGATTTGATTATAATAAGGGCACCAAGAGTTTCCTATCTAGAGAGCACCTGTCCTGGAAGATTCTTGATGGTGCTAACTATGGTCACATATAGTTCATACTCCCAGGTGGTTCAGTAGCAAAAAATCCGCCTGCCAATGCAGGAGACCTGGGTTTGACCCATGGGTCAGGAAGATCCCCTGGAGAAGAGAATGACAACCGACTCCAGTACTCTTGCCTAGAAAACTCCATAGGCAGAGGAGCCTGGTGGGCTACAATCCACGGGATCACAAAGAATCAGACAGACTGATCACACGTGTTCATACATAAGTAGCATTTATTTTGTATTTATAGATGCCAGTGTATTTTCTCCCCAAAAGGTGCTGGGCAACTCTGTGCTGATAACCCTGCTGAGGTCCAGGATCTGATCTCAGAGCACTTAGTTCACTCTCTGCCGTTGGTTCTCACAAGCTCTGGAGAGCAGAACTGAGCCTGTCCTGTTTCTATATCTGGGCTGAGCAGGACAGCTGGTTTAGAGGATGCTCAGTAGCACTGGGGCAGGGTGCTTCCCAGGTGGCTTGGGGTAAAGAATCCACCTGCCAATACAGGAGACTTGGGTTCCATCCCTGGGTCGGGAAGATCCCCTGGAGGAGGAAATGGCAACCCACTCTGGTATTCCTGCCTAGGAAATCCCATGGACAGAGGAGCCTGGTGAGCTACAGTCCATGTGGTCGGGTCGCAAAGAGTTGGACACAGCTGAGTGACTCACACACGCACACGGTAGCACTGGGGCAGAAGTGAGCGGGTGAAGGCGTGCAGCAATGGGCAGAAGAACAAAGGCCAGCTCGTGAAGAGAGAGCCGCTCGTGGGAGGAGGCTGTGGCCACCAGGGAAGCCCTGCTAGGTGAGGACAGTCAGCAGAAGGGGGCCGCTGCCTGCGGCCCCCTGAACAGTGCAGGGAGAGGCAGATACCTGCTGAGGAATCCGGCACAAAACATGTGTCATCTTGTATGATTAGAATCTAGGGATCTTCCTAGGGCCAAAACGGAGGACTCAGAAAGTGTCAGCAACGCCCCACCTGGTTAGCTAATGCCAGGAGTTACACACACTGGCGCCAAGGTCTAGGCTATGAAGGTGT
>SJXQ01009234.1:77098-218854 GCA_006408695.1 Aepyceros melampus | reverse complement strand
CATCCCCCATTCCCACCCACTCCCACCAAATCCCCACCAGCCACTCCCACCCAGGAGCTGCTAATAAATGTGCTGAGTCAAAACAGAGCCACTCCACAGCCTCGACTCTGTGGCTCCATCACATTGTCCAACCTTAGGTGACCCCAAATAGCACTGTGATAATACCTTCCCCGGCCGTCACCCCACAAAGGAGCACAGCTGCTAAGGTACTAGACTGCTGTCAGCTGAAGCCACGTCCTTGCCAGCACATCGACCTTTATACACAGCGTTGGGCACAGGCGGGGGGCACACATGCCCCTCGTGCTTGCAGACGAGATGCAAGCCCAGATGCCTGGTGGCAGGAAGAGAGCTCTGTAGCAGCCCCCAGGTTCACAGCAGGCTCTGGGCTGCGTTATCCGAGCAAAGCCTTGTCTCCTTTAGCACACTGAAGCTCAGAGAGTTTCAGCATCAGTAAATGGCAAAGCCAAATCAGGCTCAAGTCTTCTGACCAAAAAAGGCAATGTGAGAGCAGTCGGCCACCCCAGACGGGGGAGACGAGTTCTGTGATGTCTCTTGGGCCCTGCCAGGTGTTTCTCTTTGAGCTGTGTTAGCCGTGAAGAGCCCTAAGGACCAGGACCAAGACTTTTCTTTGTACTTTCCTAGAATATTTGCCAACAAAGGTCTGCATTGCTTTGTGACAAAGGACCATATAGTCAAAGCTATGGTAGTCATGTACAGATGTGAGAGGGGGACAATAAAAAAGGCTGAGCA
The DNA here is from genome assembly GCA_006408695.1 of Aepyceros melampus. Classification (NCBI taxonomy): domain Eukaryota; kingdom Metazoa; phylum Chordata; class Mammalia; order Artiodactyla; family Bovidae; genus Aepyceros; species Aepyceros melampus. The sequence continues at coordinate 218,104 of SJXQ01009234.1, read as the reverse complement.
CCAAAGAATTGAGGCCTTCAAACTGTGGTTCTGGAGAAAACTCTTAAGATTCCCTTGGACAGCAAGGAGACCAAGCCAGTCCATCCTAAAGGAAATCAATCCTGAATAGTCATTGGAAGGACTGATGCTGAAGCTGAAGTTCCAATACTTTGGCCACCTAATATGAAGAGCTGACTCACTGGAAAAAAACCCTGATGCTGGGAAAGACTGAAGGCAGTAGAAGAGAGAGGCATAGGGTGAGATGGTTGGATGGCATCACTGACTCAATGGACATGAGTTGGACAAATTCTGGGAGATCGTGGAGGACAGGGAAGGCTAGCGTGCTACAGTCCGTGGGGTCACAAAGAGATGTGACTGAGCAACTGAACAACGACAACAAGAATATTTGCAGACTTAGCTCGACACATTTATTGAGAATCTAACATGCTGTGTGTTGTGCTAGAAACTGGGTTGTAGCAAAACAGGTCCTGTTCTCAGAACGGTTACAGTCCCGCAGATGAGAGCCGCAGCAGGAAGGCAGATAATGAGAACAGAGTCGCGGGAGAATGAGGGCGGTCTCCTCACGGTGATCCTGCCTTAGGGAGGAAGCTGTCTTGGGAGGAAGCGGTGGTGATCCTGAGTGAGGATCTTGCAGGATGAATAGGAGTTTGCCAGGAAACTGAGAAATTAGGAGCTCTCCCTGGCAAAGAGAATCATACTTAGTAAGGCATGTTGCTGTTGTTTAGTCGCCCAGTTGTGTCCAACTCTTTTGCGAGCCTGTGGACTTTAGCCCGCCAGGTTCCTCTGTCCATGGGATTTTCCAGGCAAGAATACTGGAGTGGGTTGCTATTTCCTTCTCTAGGGGGTCTTCCTGACCCAGGGATCGAACCCACGTCTCCTGCATTGGCTGGTGGCTTCTTTCCCATTGAGCCAGCTGGGAAGCTCCAGTGGACATGACCAGTGTGCAGAGGCTGCTGATTACGAGTTGCTCAGTACTTCTAGAGCACAGGGTATCAGGAAATGGGGCCAAAAATAGAAACAGGGTCCAGGTTTGCCTGCCAGGCTAAGAGCTTGTGTGTGACCCACAACAAATCAGCAGTCATGGAAGCACATAAATACATATATACAATGAAGTATTACTCAGCCATAAAGAAGAATGAAGCTATGCCATTTGCGGCAACATGGGTGAACCTAGAGATTATCATATTAAGTAACACAAGTCAGAAAGAGAAAGACAGGAGCTTCCCCGGTGGTCCAACAGTTAAGATTCCGCACTCACAATGCAAGGGTCCTGGGTTCAATCCCTGGTCAGGAAACTAGATTGACATGCGGCAATCCTGCATGTCACAACTCAGACCCAGCCCAGCCAAATAAATAAATACATAATAAAGTGTTTAAAAGGAAAGACCAAGACCATATGATATCACTTATATGTGGAATCTAAAATATGAAATCAATGAATTTATCTATGTAACAGAAACAGACTCCCCGACAGAGAAGAGACGTGTGGTTGCCAAGTGGGAGGGGAGGTGGGGGAAGGCTGGATTGGAAGTTTAGGATTAGTAGATACAATCTATTATATGTAGGATGGATAAACAAACAGGCCCTATGATATAGCACAGGGAACTACATTCAACATCCTGTGGCAAAACATATGGGGAAAAAAGACCAGGGGTGCATGGCCATATTCCCACTGTCAATGGTTACTCTACTCAGTTTGGAGAGAGTTTCAAAGGAGAAGCAAAAAGATTAATAGAGCAGCTATTGTCATAGTCCAGGCAAGAGGGATGTGGGCCCAGTGGGGCTGCCAAGTGCTGAAGGGCACACTGTCCAGGAGACAGGAGTCAGAAAGTCAACTCAACCAATAGACTAGAACAGGGGGGCTGAGGCGGAGTGAGGGTGATACCCAGGTGTCCCTGGAAGAGTCGGCATCCCCAGCTGACACGGGAAATACCAGGAGCTAAGCAGACTTGGAGAGGAGGATGGCACATTCATTCCTGGCCGTCTTGAGCTTGAGACGTCTGTGGGACCTTCCCTCCACGTGCCCCTGTGCGCCTGGACATGTGAGTGTGAAAGAGTGCAGATGAATGACCTTAGCAAGCGTGTTTTCGGTGGGTTCGTAAGGAGTCATGAGGAAGTGAAAGCAAGAGTATAGACAAGTCCTGACTGAACGAAGCTAAGGATAAAGAGCAGGAAAGTCAGAACTCTGCAGGGTAACAGAATTGACTTCCCTAGGATGCAAGAGAGCTGCAGGGAGGAAGGGGTGGGCTGTGGGGCCAGGATGCAGGCAGACATGCAGATGGGTGGCCAGGAATAGGAAAAGGCAGTTTATTTCCACTTCCTGAGAGAGCAAGAGGCAGACAGACATGTGAGGACAGATATCACTTGGTGAGTTGGGTCAAAGAAGGACAAGAAATCAAGAACTATAATGCTGTTGTTGTTCTCCTCTATTTAAACAAACACACAAACGGGCTTGGCACTTCCCTGGTGGTCCAGTGGCTACGACTTTGAGCTCCCAACGCAGGGGGCCTGGATTCGATCCCTGATCAGGGAACTAGATCCCGCATGCCACAACTAAAGATTCTGCCTGCTGTAATGAAGATCGAAGATGCCATGTGTCATAACCAAGACCCAGCGCAGACAAATAAATAAAGACATTTTTTAATGGGCTTAATGAAAAATTTACTAGGTAATTAGATTGCATCTTTTAATGACTAGGAAAGAAAATCTTTAGAAAGATAAACGAATTCTGAGTGAAATATGGTCAGATCTGTCCATAGGATACGCACATACATTCATGATATATCAAATGTGATGGTGGAAAAAAAAAATCCTGTTGGATATGGCAACACTGATGTATTGTACTAAGTTGCTGTAAAACCATAAAAACATAGATTGCAACAGGTAAGACCACTGCACTTCAAACACCGTGTAGACTTCAGCTAGCCCGACTTAGAATAATCAAAATCTATGAAAACATAACACAAATTTCTGCTCATCTGAGAAAAAGGCTGTCTGTCTCGGTATCTGGTCTTCTAAACATCACCGAACTGGAGAACAGAACACAAGCTTCAACCTCCCAAAGGAAGAACATCTGCCATCACCCAGAGCCAAGTGAAAATGCCTTTGGAGACAAGTTTGAGGGCATTTTGAAGACTTTGATGTGCAGAGACATTTCAAGCTTGAAAGAACAAGAGGCAAGAAGAAATAAACATTTCCAACATTTTAAAGAAAACCAAGGCATCAAACTGCTCATTTGACCAAGGAGAGACTTACAAAAGCCTCGGGATATAGCTTGAATCCAAAGTGGATCGCCATGCCTATGGGCTTTTAAACCACCACTTGCTGAGAACAGGATTCCCACAGAGGTACAAGGTGTGTGAGTGGGTGTGTGTCGGGTCCACACTCTGGCCCCATCCGTCAAACGCCCTCTCTGCACAGCATGGTGCAGGCTGTATTTAGTCTCAGGTCCCAGGACCCTGGGGTCACACTCCAGGATGAATTGCAAGGCAATTACAGCATCTGCCACACAGGGGCGCTGTGAGGGATAGAGGCTGTGGTCTTGACTGGCGCAAGGCAGGCCCTCCACTGCCTGAGAAAAGGAGTTCATACCTCCTACCAGCAGCCCTCCGGCAAGAGAGAAGACTGGAGGGGAGAGGGCTGAGCATGTTCCCTGGCACCAGGAGAACCCCCTGGAGCGAAACCTAGGCCTTCCCACGAGTCACTCTCTAGCTGTGCTTCCCACCTGTTCTGCTTTCTCCGCCTCAAGAGTTCTGGGGATAAACACAGGGTCTGCAGGCAGGCTTCTGGCTCCAGAAGCTCACTCTTCAATTGCCACATCCTCTTAGCAGAATAACTAGGGGCGGGGAGAGGAAAAGAAGAAGATTCAGGGAATGTGATTGCCTCCCGGGAAGGAGACCGTGGACGCTGACCAGCCTGGGAGCCCAAAGACTGGGTGTGATGCAGGCGCCAGAGGAGCAGATGACAGAAGCCCTCTGGGCAGAGCTGAGGACATGAGTGTCCAAATGAGGCGGTCTTCCCGTCCCAATCCCATCATGATTCTCTTCAAAAGGTGTTTTGTACATCTTAAGTTCAAAGGAAAAATTTGGACAAAAGGCAGGTTGTTCCATCCCCTAAGCCAGCACTTGTTGGAACACGTGGCTTGCCGAGCGCTGACGAGGCAGGGCAAGAAGCCCTGGGCCGACCTCCCTGAGGTCCTTAGGCGATGGCAGGGCACTCGCTCTGAGTCAGACGAAGGGCATGCTTCTACTATTACCGGTTCCTCCGCCACCACCAAAACAAGCCGTGTCTTTCTCTTTCCCACGTCCCTGGGCTGAGAAGCAGGTGTGGTCTTTTGCAGCAAGTTTACATCAACCAAAACCACATTCTGGGAGCCTCGATGCTATTGACATGTGCAGTTTCTGAGGCTGAATGACCCCTGACCTGCGGCCAGTCCCTGGGTTTACTCCTCCGTACGACCCACTCATTCATCAGGAAGTCTCAATAGAGAGAGCGTTGCAGGGGTCCAGGAAAACAAAGTTTGCCTGCTGCTGGAGCCCAGAGCATCCTCAAGGGTGCTCGCGGGGCATCAGACGAACCCGCCCCCCACTCCAGCCCACCTCCGTGTCAGCTACTCAGTTGCACTCACTCATTCGGGGTACTGATATTGTGTGTGCCAGCGCCAGGCTCTGCCAGGTGCGGAGGGTGTGACAGGAGGCGGACCAAGTACAGTGCCATCTCTGATGGAGTTTACCTTTGGGTGAGAAGAGATGTGAGAAGCAAACAAACAGAGAAACCAGTTTCTCGTGGTGACAGGTGCCGTGGGAAGCACCAAGGTTGTTGGGGGCATGGGTGTCGATGTCAGGAAATCCTCTCTGAAGAAGGGACACCAACCTGAGGCCTGAGTGGTGACTTTCAAGGACATTTCAGCCCTGGGCCCTCATCAGGAGAGGCCAAAAGGGAGCCGTGATGGACAGCCAGGTCCCAAGTGTGAGGCAGGAGGCCCCGGCACCACCCTAGTTCATCAGTTACAGGTGCCTGGGACTTCCCTTGCTAGTCCAGTGGTTAGGACCCCAAGCTTCCGCTGCAGGAGTCATGAATTCGATTCCTGGCCAGGGAAGTAAGATCCCATGGCCAAAATATATATAGGCACTCACTGCGGGAACATGTACAAATGTATCCAGGACTCTGTCCCCCTACCCAGCTCTGAGGGACAGGACTTCCATGAACACCAGTGCAGGTGGGACACTCTGGACTCCTCAGACAAGAAAGCAAGCATGGCCTGCTCAACTAGGAAGAGAGGCCATCCATGCAAGGACACTCAGGTAGCTCGCAGTCGCTCAGATTTCCCCAGATGACCCTCCAGTCATGCCCATCACAGGATGCAAAAGGCCTCAGCCAGCTCCTGTGACCAGTGTCCCTCCTGTTTGTGGGTGCAACCCCCACCTAGCATTCTCAGAAGAGGGGCTGGTTCGGGTATAGCCAGGGTCCTGGGGGGCTCTGGGCTCCTGGGCCGAGCTGCTTAGCACGTCCTCCCTTCCAGAAACTCCCCTTCTCCCCACCATGTGGAAGGGTACCAGGCCACACCGAAGCTTCACTCAGAAGCAGCTCACCTCCCTCCTGAATGTCACAGCTCCGTGCACTTCCTGGGGTGATGAGTGACCTTCACTCACATGGGTGAAGTAATGCCTTTCAGTCCCAACCTTCTCGATCACATTGCAACACAGCCTTCTGGAAAGAAGAACTAGTTCCCAGGTGCCAGCTCAGGGAATTTCAAACACCTCCCAGGCTGGGCTTACCAAACTCACTGTCACACGGTCGGTCCAGGTGCCAGAACCACCCTGGCCCTTTTCCACCAAAGATGCAACACCAGGGCCTTGAGCAAGTAGAGGCCAGAGGACTGGGGCTCATTCCCAGCTCTCCCTTTGCTGTGTGACTTTAGACAAATGACTCAACCTCTCTGAGCTGCTGCCTCTATATCCACATATGATTGTGGGGAGAATTGGATGAGGAAATGGCCGTGAAAGCACTTCATGAGTTGGAGAGCACAACACCAATGACAGTCATTCTGTCTGGTTGAAAAACTGATCCTAACAGACGAACTTCTGACTTTTTACCCAAGGAGTTCTTGAGGTATGAGAACTGATATCCCCAAATCCACTTCAATGTTTTTAGTACACCAGCAAATAAACTTCCAGGGTAGAATCCAAAATATACACCCCATGCCACATTGTAAAGCTCTGTGATAAGATGTCAGGAGATTCCCATATATGTAAATACCACAATAAGTCCTTTGCTCTAAAATAATTCCCTGGAGACCCAGAACTGGAGCTTCCATGGCACTACTGGCTATAAGCTGGCCTTGCAGTGACATATAGTAGGTGAGCCCAATATCAAGTCTTTTTATAGTTTCCAATTTATGCTACAAGAGAAGAACAGGTTCTTCTAAGGTACATGCTTTGAAGAGGCACAAAGGATCCCAGCCCTGGTACTCGGCAGATCCCTCTCTGGCCAATGACATTGCTGCTCACAGCTCTTCAAATGCCTCTTCTCAGAAGAAATGGCTAAACCTTCACCATTCCATTTAAATCAACCAAATGAGAGACAAGGCTCCCGTTCTTCCTTACCCACAGGCAATGGGATCAGTCTAACTGCGATGCCCAAGGACAAGTGACCAAGGATTTGGCTTTGAACAGGAAGGGACAAGACAGGCTGGACAGGAAGGGAGAAGCAGGCTGGGTCTGCAGAAGGCTGTTCACCATATGGCACAAGCCCATCTTGGCTGGTCTCCTTCCCCTACAGTAAAAGAGACCTCCCCCAACCCAGAAAGAGGAGTATAATCCTCTTTGGAAACTATGGGATGTGAGGCTTCCCCTGGAAGGCCCCAGTGAATTCAAAACCCAACTGGCGTAGAACTCACCACTTTTTTTTTTGGCCATGCATCATGCAGGATCTTATTTCCCCAAGCAGGGATCGAACCTGCCCTCTGCACTGGAAACGCAGAGTCTTAACCACTGGACCACCAGAGTAGTCCCAACTTTCCATCCTTTTTCTCCAGGATCTCAGAAGGAGAGCATAGGAAAGGCTGATATTCAAGCCCCATTTGCAGCCGGCTAGAAGGCAGCATCTCAGACACCCGTGTCCAAGACCCTCCTCTTCACTTCCTGTCTCCGCGTGCTCCAAGTCCTCCCCTTCTCAATCTGCCACTCTACTCTCCAACTCAAGCAAACAGTCAGAAGTCATCCTTACCTCTCCCCTCCTTCATGCCCCACATCCAGTCCATCAGAAAAGTATGGCGGTACCGCCTCTCCAAGAAACCCGTGGTCACATACTGCTTGCTTACTCCCAGAGTCAACTCTTGCAACGTCCTTCTCCCTAACCTTTGAGCAGCCCACCTCATTCCCCTGTCCAGGCCTCTGCACCCCTGCCCCTTCCCTCTGGCATGCTCGGCCCAGCCAGCTTCTCTCCATCACTTGGGATTAGCTCCTACAGACTCCTGCTCGGCTCCCCTACCTAAAGTTGGCCCTCCTCGCCCAGCCTGCCCTCTAGCCCATCTCTGCTACGCGGTGCATTTTATTTTCCTCTTCATTTGATGTGGTGACTATCTGTCTCCTGCGAGCCCCACAAGCTTCAGGGGCGTCTCTGCCTCATTCACCACCATAGCCCTGGCACCTGAAGTATTACCAGCACAGCTGCTCAAAAAGTACTTAATCGCCACTTCCAAGAGTCCAGTAACTTTAAGCAGGTTGGGCTCGGTAGAGCGCACTGACACTTGCTGGGGTCAGCACCTCAGACCACAGGGCCGTGACCGAGTTCCTGGTTTGGCTACCAAGCCCATCAGTCCTGAGAAGCCCTGCGCTGCCCCCACCCCTGGCCCCCGTTTCTGAGGGGTCTCCCCTTCCCCCCAGGAGCTGGGCTTGAGACCACAAGGCAGCAGACCCTGGCCCCTCGTGCCCCAGAGTCCCAGGGGAGAGGAGGGCACCCGCCTCCCCTTCTTGGCCTCACCGACTGGCCAGGCCAGCCCTGCCATTTCCCCGTCTATAAGACAGGGACAAAGAATGCTTTGTCACCGCACCTACTTCTCACGGGTGTTGTGAAACTACTATTTGCTTGGAAAACACTCTGAGAGCAACTCGGGTGAAGGTGCCCGTGGCTCAGATGACGCTGCTGTATTCAGTCCAGGCCAGGGAGGGCCAGGCCAATTCGTCATCCGGTGACCGCCTCAGCTGCCCGAGGGACAGGAGGGACACCCGCCTCTGCTGTGTCGCCAGGCCCAGTGTCGCCAAGCCTGCTGGCTGTGCTGTGGTCCCAGAATATATCCACGAGGTGCGAGTGCATTCCCAGAGCCACCAGACCCACTGATTTCAGCAGAATATGACCTCTCCCGGGGCCTAGGCAGTGGCCGCCAAGCACCCAGCCCACCCTGGTGTCAGGAAGGAGAATCAAGGGTTACCTGGGGATAACCTGCCCGAGCTCAGGTCACGGCCCGGGTGCCGGCCTCACAGGCCAGGAGCCAGGAACAGATGAACACGACAGTCTTGGCCCCTGGCCTGGGGAGGGCAGATCTCACCAACCTGCACGCGCTCAGGTGCCCCTCACCAGCTGCAGGAGCAGCAGCCACCGTGTTGCCATGACAACCAGGCTTGGCAACCATCTCTCTGCCTCCCAGGAGGGGACGGTCCCCAGAACTGACCAGGCATTTCCTGGAGCCGCTCAAGGCGGATGATGGAGAAAGGCAGAGGCCGGCAGTGTGAGGGACATGGGGCATACCTGCCACTCCACCAGCACTCCAGCCTTCACGCTCCATAGGGCACTGAACTCAGCCCCACCCGCTCTCTCTCCCTGCAACATCCACCCGAGGGGCTGCTGCTTCCCTAAAGCGGGTGGCGAAGCATTTAACAGACAGTGAACAACAGACAGCATGTACATTTAATTATAACTCTCCCGGATAGGAAGGGCTGGCTATATACAGTATGTCTGCCTGTTACTAATTATATTTTCAAACGACGAGGGGGAGGGGGATCTTCTGAAGATGAGTCAGAAAAAAAAAATCCTTCAGTGTTATGAAAGCAGAGATATATCTCTGGAGGGTGTCTGTCATGCGTGGCTGTCACAGCCTGATAATGGAAAAACCTGTGCCAAGAGAACCACACTGCTGAACACCTCAAGGGGGCACTCCCGGCCCCGGGTCCCCTCAAGTCAGGACCTGAGCAACTGAAGGGCCTTCCCCGCCCTGCCCCCAGCCCTGGACAGAGCCTGTTCTCGTTCCTGCAAAGATAGGGTCATCCAGTGTCTGCTGCCACCTTAATTGGGAGGCAATTTTCCAGTTGAAACACAGCTAAGTTTTTTTTTTTTCCCCTCATCAAAGGAAAAGCATCCTGCCCAGATGGCCGAAAGGAAAAGGCTTCGTCTTCAATCCCCCGTACAGCCATGATGTTATTTATAACAACACCTAGAAACCCAAAATAGTCAGCCCCACACCCGGCAGAAGCCAGTCCCACTCAGGAGGAAGGCAGACCACTGGGCTAATTTCAGCTGGACGTGGGGCCCGCACTCACACACACACACGCAAATGTGCATGTTTAGAGGGGCCGGTTTCCCGGGCCCCATCAGCTCCTCCTCTTCCTCCAAGGCTGCCCTGGCCCCTCCCTCCTACATGCACCAGGGGCTGAGCAGCAAAGGGAGCCCAGGGTGGCACACCTGCCCCAGAGAGGAACCGGAGCATTCATGAAGAAGGCATTTTCCAATAATTTTTTAAATAGTCACACTTGTTTTGTTTTCTTCCAGGAAGGCAACACTGTTTTGGAAAAGGAGGGGGAGGGGGGAAAAAAGTGAGTTCATTTCCTGAGTCTTTGAAACGTTTCTCCGTAGACAGAGCATCAAGAAGCTGCAGCCCCAGGTAGAGAGAGCGCAGGGCATAGCACACGTGGAGCGCAGAGAGGAGCTTGGCCCCACCCATGTTTGTTAAGGGCCAGCGGCAGGGAAACTGGACTCAGCACCGAGGGGCCATGGAAGGACCTGGGGGAGCAGGTCCCGACAAATGTCATTCAGACCAGCTGTTTTGGAAAGGGTCTGTTTGTCCAGGGAAGGTTGGATGATTCAATCAGTTTATTCAAAGGAGAAGGCAGAAAATGGACCTGATCATCAGGGACCCAGGAGAGGGTTATGGGAGCTGTCAACACCTGTCACTGTCCACAGTGATTTTGGAACCCACGAAAACAAAATCTGCCACTGCTTCTCCTTTTTCCCTTTCTATTTGCCATGAAGTGATATGATCTTAGTTTTTAACTTTGACTTTCAGGTCAGCTTTTTCACTCTCCTCATTCACCCTCATCAAGAGGCTCTTTTGTTCTTCTTTGCTTTCTACCATTAGAGTGGTATCATCTGCATACCTAAGGTTATTGATATTTTTCCTGGCATTCTTGATTCCAGCTTGTGATTCATCCAGCCCAGAATTTCACATGATGTACTCTGCATGTAAGTTAAATAAGCAGGGTAACAATATACAGCCTCACCGTACTCTTTCCCAACTCTGAACCAGTCAGTTGTTCTGCAGTTCACAGGGTTGCAAAGAATTGGACATGAGTTAGTGACTTAACAACAACAACAAACGTGATTTTCACATTTGTTATTTCACCCCATGAGCAGTGGCATTGTGCCCACTCCACAGGGAAGGCGAGCAGGCTCTGGACAGTACATGACAGACCCAAGGGTATCCCACTCTGCCTGTGATAAAGCCGTCTTTCCTGGGGGCTTTTAGCCGTCTGTCTCTCTGCTTCAGGGCTGTACTAGCCTCATGTGCAAAAGGCACTGTAGGAGTGAGTCAGCCCGTGTCTGTCTGTCCATTGATCCCGCTAGAATAAAACCTCCAGGAGGAAGGGACTTCCCTGGTAGTCCAGTGGTTAAGACGCCACACTCCTGATGCAGAGGGCCCAGGTTCGACCCCAGGTCAGGGAACTAAATCCCACATGCTACAATAAAGGTAGAAGAACCTGCATGCCACAACTGTTAATAAGACCCAGCACAGCCACAAATAAAATAAATAAGTAAATGTCTACATTAAAAAAAAAAAAAAGCTGTTACACATACAAGTCTCTCTTAACAATCGAGAATGTCATTATTGTGTAAGACTGAAGACTCCCCTAAGGCACTGTAGGAGTGAGTCAGCCCGTGTCTGTCTGTCCATTGATCCCGCTAGAATAAAACCTCCAGGAGGAAGGGACTTCCCTGGTAGTCCAGTGGTTAAGACGCCACACTCCTAATGCAGAGGGCCCAGGTTCGACCCCAGGTCAGGGAACTAAATCCCACATGCTACAATAAAGGTAGAAGAACCTGCATGCCACAACTGTTAATAAGACCCAGCACAGCCACAAATAAAATAAATAAGTAAATGTCTACATTAAAAAAAAAAAAAAGCTGTTACACATACAAGTCTCTCTTAACAATCGAGAATGTCATTATTGTGTAAGACTGAAGACTCCCCAGGTAGTGCTAGTGGTAAAGAACCTGCCTGCCAATGCAGGAGACGTGAGACGCAGGTTCAATCCCCGGGTCCAAAAGATCCCCTGGAGGAGGGCATGGCAGCCCACTCCAGTATTCTTGCCTGGAGAATCCCATGGACAGAGGAGCCTGGCGGGCTACAGTCAATAGGGTCATGAAGAGTTGGACATGACTGAAGCGACAGCACACACGAGCACTTCAAAAAACAAGATTATGTTCCATGCCTGGGTCACACAGAATAAATGCTGAAGAGCCTCCCTCCCTCGGATCAGTGGCCTTTGGGAGCCGAGGCCAACAACGGGGGACTCTGTTTTCTCGTGGGCAGGACACATAATACACAGCAGAGAAGAGCCAAGAGGCCAGGACTGGCTCTCCTACCTCCCACCACCACGCTTTCCAAAAGGCCATTTGGCTCCAGTGTATCATATGACTTGTTCTTAGAGTTACATTTTAACTGACAAAGTTTAACAACAACTATGACTTATGGCCTTCTAAAATTGGCAGCAGAAAAATGAACTGAGGAAGTAATGGAAAAAAACCGCAAGTGAAGGCACTCTGTAATATGCACAATTTCTGCTGGTTTTTTTTTTTCCTTTCTAAGCATGTATATGTGAGTGTGTGTATTTTCGAATGGTAGAAAATATTTTCCAGATACACTGCCCGGGCATTTCCAAGCACGTATTTATGCCAAGTTTATAAAAAGCAGCTGCAGACAGGGTTGACCAAAAGGATTGCTCTGCTGTCTGGTTTCCAGAAGGTGCTTGGGTCCTAGCTCTATCAGGACACATTCTTACCTCCTAAAACTCTCTCACCTGTGTCCTGCTCCTGAAAGAAGACAAACCTCTTTGGAGGCCCCGTGACCCAGAGGGACGTGGGGCCCCTACTCTCCTAGGCATTCACAACGCACTTTTGTTTTGCAAGGTCCTATAGTGACCTGTGCTCTATCACTTTTAGTCATTTGAAATCCCCACGCAGACACAGAAAGGAAAGTGTTCCGAGGCGCGCTTCATAAATATCTGGACAGCCCGCTTGGAGGGGCAGAACGGTGGGAGGCCCATCCGCGTCAGTTTCTGAATTGTTCAGAGCAGACCGTGGAACTGCGTGGCTGAGCCTGTGTCAAACTGTCTGTATCTTCTCACGTGGACCTGAGACTCTGCAGTCCCCTTCCCTCGGCCCTCAGTGGGTGAAGCCCCAGGCTGCCCAGGGAGAAGCTCCAGCCTCCCCTGCACCCTGGAGGGGCCTCTCCCTGGGACACCCTGAGCCACTGTCTGCCCGCACCCACACCCAGACACTCACTGGCCTGAGGCAGGCCTTATGAGGCACGGCCTTAATGAGGATGACCATAACCTGCTCCCTCGCTCTCCCGGGGGGTGACTAATTCGTTAATCCTGGGAAGGCCCTTTGCAGAGGACAGGCAGGGTATTACTCATGGGACTGAAGGCAGGCACCTGACCTAGTCTGGCCTGAGTCAGCAGAGAGACCTCCCACCTGCAGGCTGGGCGAGCTGGCCGGGCTCCTGCTCCAGGTCAGGGTTGGCCAAGGGGAGGGGCGTGGCCAGCATGCCTCCACCGAGTTTGGGAACGGTGTCTCCTGGGCGTTTGCATGGTTGATAAGCCTTCAAATCACTCTGCCAAGAGGCCAGCACACCTTGAGAATATCAGTCAAGACAGGATTTCCTGGTCATTGTTAGGGGAAAATGCTTTTCTCAGAGCGAATTCCTCCCAAGCAATGTTTTCGCCTCCCCTGAGAGGGAAGCGAGCTGGGGCAGCATGGACGGGCAGTCTGGGAGACCTGAGATAGGTGTGCAAAGGCGGGGGACAGCTATGTTTTCTCTCCTCCAGCTCTTGGTCCTCTCAGTCTGCTCCCCGCTCACATCTCACAGGAAGAGGAAGTGGCAGCCAGAACTGGGAAGCAAGGGTCAAAACCAGTGCACGAGGGCGAGGGTTGCTCAGGCCCGCACCCCTGCCCACCCTTGACCCGGCGGAGGGGGTTTTGACACAGCGGCAGCTCAGAAGCCAGGAACAGAAAGCCTTTGAGTGGCCAAGTTGACGCCAAGATTCCACTGCCGAGAGCCCGTTTCCTGCACTCTGCACATTCTTCCCCCGCCCCGCTCCCCCTTCCAGCACCTTCTCCCAGTGACCCTGCTCCACGCTGCCTCTGTGCTTGCAGCCCTAGTTTCTTTTTCCTTCTAGAACACAAGTCATGCGACCAGAAGGATTGCAGGCACTTCTGCTTTCTCTTTTAGGCCCCCAGGTCCTTATAAGTCTTTCACAGCCCTTGCTACTTCCCTAGATTGCCTGAAACTCTAGAGGGCTCCCCCCGCCACACACAGAATGATAAAGATGCAAAGATGCCAGGGACGGACAGAGGGGGCCCTGAGGGCAGAAAAGGAGGCAGCGGGGCTGCTCATCTTCGCAGGCAGCCAGGGACGGACAGGGCAGCCTGGGTGGGGGCAGAGTGGCAGGAACAGGCTACGGAATGATTTTGTTCTGTTCTGTTTGGAAGGAGGTGGGTGGAAATGACAGTCTGGAGAGGACTGGAATGAGGGAAAACGGTTTCAGGGGAGGAAGCCTCTTCTCCAGTTCTAACAGTGCCATCCAGTGGCGGAGCGAGCAGGCGCAGGGCGGAGGCCAGGGAGGCCTCTGGACAGCCCCCACGGGCCTGTAGAGAGAGGAGCTGCGGGACTTTCAAAGGGCGCCCAGCTGATGGCTGGGGGCCGGCCTCTAGCCACATAGCCAAACTCTTCCCTAGAATGGTTTGCAAGGACACGGCCAAGAGAGCTCCCCAAGTGCACCCTTAAAAACCCCAGTGGAGGGACTTCCCTGGTGGTCCAGTGGCTAAGACTCTGCAGTCTCAATGCAGGGGTCCCGGCTTCGATCCCTGGTCAGGGAATGAGATCCCACATACTGCAACTAAAAATTCCACATGCCACAAGGAAGATCAGAGATCGAGGATGCTGCGATGCAGCCAATTAAATAAATAGATAAAATATAAATTGTGTTTCCCGAAGGACAACTAAGATGAGCTTCTTTTTAAAAAATAAAATAACCCAAGTGGATAGGGGCGACCAAGCTTACCAGGTTCCTGCTCCGTTTAGCTTCTGCCTACACACACACAGGCATCGCCTGGAGGCGCTATCCCATGAGAGACACCAGAGCACCTCTGCAACCGGAAAAGTGGTCAGTGACCAGAGCAAGCCTATCTGGGCCAACAGACCCTCGTCCATGTTCAAGGGAGAGCGAGGGCAGAAGGATGCGGAGCGAGATGAGGCAAGGTGAGCACACCCAGGGAAACCTAATCAGGCTAAACTCCCAGCTCAGGACACAAATCTCCCGGCATTTCACTTAACTGTAGTTGCTTTCTTTTTTCAACCCTGTAAATCAAAATCAACTTGACTTAGAACTCCACAAATAGCTTTCTTTCCAAAGAGAAGCATTTTACTAAAATAGGAGACTTTGCCAGCCATTGTGTGTTTGGTACCTGGAATCAAGGAGCAAGTGGAACTCCTTAAGAACGTTCCCCCAGGAGTCCAGGCTCTTGATGCTCATCACACCCTGACGCTGAGCTGCTGGGAACCTCTGAGGCAGTGACCTCATGCGCCAGCTTCTGTGCTCAGTTGTATCTGGCTCTTGTGACCCCATAGACTGTAACCCCCAGGCTCCTCTGTCCATGGGATTCTCCAGGCATGAATACTGGAGTGGGTTGCCATGCCTTCTTCCAGGGGATCTTCCCCACTCAGGGATCGAACGCAGCTCTCCTACATTGCAGGCAGATTCTTTACCGTCTGAGCCTGTTCTTTAAAAACAGGAGATACAGTTAGATCCACAGTTTTCAAAACTCACTCCTCAGCACTAGCAGAGGGATATCAATCTGGTGGGACTTTGGTTACCATCTCCTTTACCAGAACAACTCGGCCTTTGTCCATTTTTTTTCATAGTTGGCTGCTAGGCAAGATCTTACAGACAAGCAAAAGTTAGGAGAATTCAGCACCACTAAATCAGCTTTATGACAAATGCTAAAGGGACTTCTCTAAGCAGGAAACACAAGAGAAGGAAAAAAAAAACTACACAAAATAAACCCAAAACAATTAAGGAAATGGTGATAGGATCCTACATATCGATAATTACCTTAAATGTAAATGGATTAAATGCACAAAAGACACAGAAGGACTGGGCAGGTGAGAGCATGCGTGTGGGTGCACTTCCACTGACCACATCACTCTACTTGGCCCCCAAATAGTATGTAATTATTTTATATTGTTAGTGTAATCATGTTTCCATTATGGCTTGCAATTGTAATGATTTTTTATGTTTTGTCTGGCTATCGATTGTGAAAACTGATAAACGTCTTCTACAATTGAAAAAAAAAAAGATCTTATATGAACAAAGGGTTCCACAGTGCCATAGCCAATTTTTTTTTAATTTTTCATTTTATTTTACTTTACTTTTTATTTTATTTGGCTGCACCAATTCTTAATTGTGGGATGGGGAATCTAGTTCTGCAACCTAGGATCAAACCCGGACTCTCTGTTGGGAGCACAGAGTCCCAGCCACCACCAGAGAAGGACCAGCAGAGCAGTCTCTTCGTGGGCACTTTGGAGGCACTTGCCCGGACCACAGTTCTCGTGACGCCCCGCCACGCCAGCAGATGCCCTTACACCACGTCTGTACATCGTACTGCATACCCAGTGACAACTGACTACCCAAGAGACGGACAGCTGTCCCAAGGGAGCCAATCTGGTTCTTCCTCCCCAGGATTTGAAAGTGGGTCAGACTGGGTCCAAGTCAGTCTCCCATCAGAGCTGAGGTGGCCACAGGGAATGGGTGTCTGGGATTAGGGGAGGGAGGAGCCCTGAGCAGCTTTCCACTCCCCGTGAGGTTCCCCCAACCCCTTCCCCCACGTCCCCCTTCAGTAGACAATGTCACCTGTTAAAAGCTGCCATGTTCCCCTTCAGTAAACATCCCCTATTAAAAGCTTTAAAAGCTCTAGACAGGACCCTCTAAAAGCTGCTTCCTGTCTCTAAGAAAAAGCGAGATCACCCAGCCCAGTGCAGTACACCTCATCGCCCTGGAGCCACATTCTGGTTTTTCTTTTTTTATTTTTTAAGTGCAGTTTCTGGGACTTCCCTGGAGGTCCACTGGTTAAGATTCTGTGCCTCCACTGCAGGAGGCGCAGGTTCGATTCCTGGTCAGGGAGCTAAGATTCCATATGCCACAAGACAAAGCAAAAAAAAAAGGGGGGGGGCTGTTTCTAAATAGACTTTGTAATTTTATGAACTAAAATGTTTACTGCAGTAGGCATATAATGACTCAGTACAAATTGCCTCTGTGATTAGTATATTCAAAAGTCATTTATAAATCAATCATTTTCCTGTTGCTATACATTTTAATTTCAAAAACATTTTGTGTTCTTATGTTCTCAGACCACATTACTGGTAACACATTTCAAAATTTATTAGTCCTGAAATCTTCCATCCAAGGACTTATATATCTATAAATATGCTAATTCATTCATTCATCCATTTTCTTAGATGAATTTACCAAGATGAAATTCAAGATGAGTTTACTCTGAGATTTACCAAAGAAATAGATGGCAAAAATCTCT
The DNA here is from genome assembly GCA_006408695.1 of Aepyceros melampus. Classification (NCBI taxonomy): domain Eukaryota; kingdom Metazoa; phylum Chordata; class Mammalia; order Artiodactyla; family Bovidae; genus Aepyceros; species Aepyceros melampus. The sequence continues at coordinate 201,022 of SJXQ01009234.1, read as the reverse complement.
TCAGTAGGAGCTTATGGGGTAGAAATGAAATAATGTCATTTTCAGCAACATGGATGGACCTAGAGATTACTATACTAAGTCAGTCAGACAAAGCAAATACCATATGATATCACTTATATGTGGAATCTTTATTTTAAAAACGATAAAAATAAACTTTTTTACAAAACAGAAACAGAATTACATGTTGTGGTCCATGCGCAGGTTGGAAAAGAATTTCCAGACATGAGGCAGAATGAGACGGAAATTAAGTTCATGAGAGGGAGATGCTCTGAGAACAGCAAGCCAGTTCAAGGGAGAAGCAACGTTGAACAGGGTCCTTAGTCCACTTTTGCACCCAGGGTACAAGGACTGGGATAGAGGAAGAGGAGGGCAGACACCTTCTGCCTGTGGGGTAGGCGGGGACACGGGTTATGCTGTTCCATAATAGTTACAGCATGGAGGAGGGAAGGACGATAAGGGTCAGGTTTTTCTGTTCCTGCATCCCAAGACCCTCCTTGGTTTTATCTGCTCTTTCATCCTTGGCTCATCACGTAACAGACTTTAAAAGCAAACTTACGGTCACCAAAAGGGAAATGTGAGGAGGAAGGATAAATTTAGGAGTTTTGGATTAACATTTACACACTACAATATATAAAATTGGAGAAAGCAATGGCACCCCACTCCAGTACTCTTGCCTGGAAAATCCCATGGATGGAGGAGCCTGGTAGGCTGCAGTCCATGGGGTCGCTGAGGGTCGGACATGACTGAGCGACTTCACTTTCACTTTCATGCACTGGAGAAGGAAATGGCAACCCACTCCAGTGTTCTTGCCTGGAGAATCCCAGGGACGAGGGAGCCTGGTGGGCTGCCGTCTATGGGGTCTCAGAGTCGGACATGACTGAGGCGACTTAGCAGCAGCAGCAGCAGCAGCATATAGATAGCCAACAAGGACTTACTGTATAACACAGGGAACTCTCTACTCAGTATTCTGCAATAAGCTAAATAGGAGGAGAATCAGAAAGAGAGTGGATGTATGTGTGCGCGTAACTGACTGACCTTGCTGACCTGAAGCTAACACGATGCTGTAACTCAACCATACTCCAATATAAAATAGAAATTAAATGTAAAAAATCAGAAGAGTTCCCTGGTGTCCCACGGCTAAGACTCCACGCTCCCAGTACAGGGTTCTGGGTTCAATCCCTGATCGAGCAACTAGATCCCACGTGCCACAACTGAGACCCAGCACAACCAGATGAGTACATACATACATACATAAAATAAATAAATCTTAAACTTTTAAAAAAAATTGTTGGATTAAAAAAGTAAGAAAAAATTTAAAAACAGAGCTGACAGGGTATATAATGTGAAGAAATCATCATTTTAAGCACTGTGTTTTTGTTCAGTCACTAACTCATGTCCAACTCTTTGCAACCCCACAGACTGCAGCACACCAGGTTTCCCTGTCCCTCACCGTCTCCCAGAGTTGGCTCAAATTCATTTCCATTGAGACAGTGATGTCACGCAAAACCATTCCATTCTCTGTTGCTCTCTTCTTCTGCCTTCAATCTTTCCCAGCATCAGGGTCTTCCCCAATGTGTCGGCTCTTCGAATCAGGTGGCCAAAGTATTGGAGTTTCAGCTTTAGCATCAGTGAAGCTGATGTTATTCTGAATATATATATATAATATATATAATACATATATATATTATATATATAACGAGTTTGGTTGTTGGGAGATTAAATTTCAGGTGTTCTGAGCACCGAGTGGCCCAGACTTTGTCGTGGTTCAGCCATAGTGATTTGCTTCCACCTACTGGCCACAGTCAGTGTTGCATCCGACATTTGCTCAGCTAAGGATTCGGTTTATGGGAATAACAATGCCTTTTTGAAAAGGGCTGCAGAGGAGTTCCCTTTCCTCTTTGACAAACGAGGAGAGAGAAATCCAGAGAGGTGGCTTTAAAAAGCTGTCTGAACCTGCCTACTCCATGGAGTCAATAAGTACTCACTGAACACCTCCTCTGTGCCAGGCACTGTTCTAGATTCCGGGAATTGAGCAGAGATCATTGCTCTTGTAGACCTGACATTCCATGGGGCGTGGAGGTGAGGAAGGGGGAGGACAGGAACCAAACAAATAAATAAAGCAATGCTAGACTCTGGAGATGGTAAGAAGGAATTAAAGGAGAGTGACTGGAGAGGGAGGTGGGAGGTGACGTTTGAAGAGAGACCCAATGACCGGGGCGGTTCTGGAAAGATGCTCCAGGAAGAAGGAACAGCTCTGCAAAGGCTTAGAGCTGTGAAAGCTGTGGGCGATCCAGAATAGGAGCCTACCAACGCCCCAGCCCAGCTGTCTGTGTAGAACGTCTAGCGGTCAGAGCAGGACTTTCTAGCAGGAGGTGCATGCCATTGACCTTCTCTCAGGCAGTTCACAGCCTTGATCAACACCCATCTAACTCATACGGCTGTCCCCTCCCTCCTGGAAACTCTCTCCTCTCTTGGGTTGTATGATACTAACTGCTGGTGGTAGGAAAAGCTATGACTATTCTCCCGTGGAAATCAAAGCTTAGCAACCAACATACAGAAGTTTCTGGTTTGAAGGAACCCACTGACATGTCAGACTTCCCTGGTGGCTCAGAGGGTAAAGCATCTGCCTACAATGCGGGAGACTCGGGTTTCATTTCTGGGTTGGGAAGATCTCCAGGAGAAGGAAATGGTAACTCATATATATATATATATATATATATATATATATATCTCCAGTGAATATTCAGGGCTGATTTCCTTCAGGATTGACTGGTTTTATATCCTTGCTGTCCAAGGGACTCTCAAGAGTCTTCTCCAGCACCATGGTTCGAAAGAATCAATTCAGCGCTCAGTCATTTTTATGGTCCAACCCTCATATCCGTACATGACTACTGGAAAAACCATAGCTTTGACTATAACTTTAAGTCAATATTTCCTAAATTAGGTCTTCTTACACTGCAGAAGACCTGTGCCTTCCTCCACAACAGATCAAAAACTCACGTAACATCAATTTATAAAAAGGCTTTCAAGGAGCACATGTCAAACTCTGAGTCACAACCTAATGGTGGACCCTAAAATCCATTGAGTCTATAGGAATGAGCATTTTATATATTTTTAAAATTAGAATGTATCACATGCAATAAGGCGAAGTACTGTTATGGAAAACCTGATTTCAGCACAGGGTGATGATGCCAAATGCACCTCTCACTGTGAGTTGTGGGTAGAGGATGGGGCAGGTGGCCAGAGGGATTGGCAGGCTTGAAAGCCCTGCTCACTTTGGTCCAGCTGATGCTTGGCCTGGATGACTGAAGCTGTCCAGTAGCCAGGATTCAGTCCTCTGACTTTATTTGTGGAACTTACAGCCAGACAGCAGTCTGTGGGAGATGCTATGGATATGCCATAGCAGAGAATCTAGTTGATAAGTGATGTTTTGGTTTACGTGGTACAAAACAACACTTTACCTAATTTTATTCTTCAAAACGGTGATGGAACCTCAGTTTTGTTTGGGGCTCAATACAGGGCAGACCTTTACTACTCAAGACCTGGCACTGGGAGCTAGGCCTCACTTGAGAACTTACTGAAAAGACTTCCAAGCCCCATTCCAACTTAATAAATAAGAAGCTGCATTTTAACAAGGGCCTGGAGATTTGTGCATATGTCTAATTTTTTTTTTTTTTTAATACTTTTGGCCTTGTCAAGAGGCATGTGGGATCTTAGTTCCCTGACCAGGGATGGAACCCAATCCCTGTGTTGAAAGCACAGAGTCTTAACCCCTAGACTGCTAGGGAAGCCCCCTATGCATGCATTTAAACTTTGAGGAGCTCTGATTTGGAAATACTGGTCCCCTTTAACTGACGCTCGGCTTTGGTAGAATTTTCACTGGTCCACATAAAAATGTCAATGTGAAATTTGCTCTTTGTTGACAAGAACTGGGTTTCACTCTGATTTTCTTCCCTTCCTACTACGTTTTAGGCATCAAAAGTGCTTTAGGAAATGAAGGCGATTGTGATGGTGGATGTAGTTCTATTTGTTTCATGTGTTTAGCAGACAAAAATAAAACTTGGATAAGGAGGCCTGCCTTTTTGTCATCATTTTTCCTACCCCGTGAACCCAAGGTGGCGTTAGTGGTAAAGAATCTGCCTGCCAATGCAGGAGACGCAAGCGATACTGGTTCGATCCCTGGGTAGGGAAGAGCCCCTGCAGTAGGAAATGGCGCCCCACTCCAGTATTTGTGCCTGGGAAATCCCAAGAACATTGGGGCCTGGCGGGCTGCATTTCATGGGGTCGCAAAGAGCCAGAAAGCCTGAGTGACTAAGCGCAGCACAGGAACCATCAGGGGCTTCTCAGGCGTTAGCGGTAAAGAACCCGCCTACCAGTGCAGGAGATGACGCAGGTGATATAAGAGATGAAGCTGTGAGTCCTGGCTCGAGACGATCCCCTGGAGGAGGGCACGGCAGTCCACTCCAGTATTCTTGCCTGGAGAATCCCACAGACAGGGAGCCTGGCGGGCTTCAGTCCATGGGGTCGCAAGACTCTACTTGGCAACTCAAGCACCACCACCAAGAACCGTCAGCAGATGGCGCCACGTGGCCCGAGACCCAGGGGGCCAGCTTTGCTCTCTCTGACAGCCTCTCCTGACATATGGAGGGCCTGTTAGGAGCAGGAACCAGGGAGAAGGTGACAAAAGCATGCTCTGGGTAATAGGAGCGACTTTCCTGAAAAAGTGGAACAGTAAGATTCTAGGATCCTCGAGAAAAACAAAAGGAGGGACTGGCCTGGTGAGAAGGAAAGAAGCCCGAAAGGCAAGCAGAGCCTGCAGAAGGCGGGAGCGGCCACGACCCCAGGGCGCAAGCCCATCTTCCCCCAACCCCCCACCCCTCACCCCAGTCCTGGGATTCTCAGCATTCCAGAGCCCACCAAATAACAATGGCAGTGTTTGTGGCATCTCAGATCAAGCTTGGAAACTTTTAAATGTCAAAATGAATGATGTGAAAGACTTGTGGGAGCAGCGAAGAGGGAAAAGCTGAGCTGAGAAAATCGAGAGGCCAGGGGCGCCAGAAGGGCCACTGGTTAACACGTCTGCAGGGCTCCAGCGTCTTTTAATAAAAGGGATACTCAGAAGCAGAGAAACATCTTGAGCTGTCACGAGAGCCAGTGATATGGCAAAAACGAGATTTATGCAGTCCCGGCGGGGATAGCTGGGCGCATGTTACTGATTCACAGAATATCTAGTCTGGGCCTGGGGACGGGCAGGCGCTGCTGATCTGCACCAAGGACGTGACAGAGCAACGAGCCCCATCGCCGCAGCTGACCCAGACCTGGGGTCCCGATCTGAGGACACCCCAGCCTTGCTCAGAGCAGCGGGCCCCATGACTGTAGTTCCCCACGTGGAAGGCCAGCTTTGTCACTCGATTCCACCACCCACATCAGCCCCTCCAGAGAACAAGGGCCACTCTGGCCTCTCAGAGCCCTTCATCCCCTGGGTGGAGGTGCTGCCCTGTGGACCACAGTGGGGAAGCCAGGGCTCCAGCCCCAGTCTGCCTGCCTCCCTGGTCAGAGAGCTAGATTCCACATGCCTCAACTAAGACAAAGAGCAGCCAAATAAATATTAACTATTAAAAAGCAGCAGCAGAAGCAACCACAGCAGAGTAGACCCTCTGGAGCAAAGCCAAAGAGATCGAGGACCACCCGCTCCTGGCTCTCAGGAAGTCATGGGTCCCCATCTAGAAGAAGCAATGTGGCAAACGAATCGTTCCAATGCATGTGGCCTGGGGATGGGTTTCCAAGGAAAAGGGGCTGAATTTCAGAATATAAGCTGAGCTCGGTTCAGTTGCCTGCCCTGAACGAGGTCCACGGCTGGTCTCTCCACGGCCCAGACCACACGCGGCCAAGCCCAGATCATCTCCAGACCTCTGGCTCTCCCAAAGTCAGGCTTCCCAGTGAATTCACTGAAAAGTCATCTTAGCATAGAACAACATGAGGAGTGAGATGAGGATACATTTTACTCCACAGGGTCTGGTATCTAGCACTCATGGGTGGCTGGCAGCCCTCAGCTGCCTGGGAGAGACGGGTCCATCCCCTGAACAAAGCTGAGCGCAGGGGTGCCACCTGGGGCCCCCCAGACCACAGGTAAACAGATGACAGCATCTTCCTGCTGGGAGGCTCAGCATCTGGCACAGTCTGAGTAGGGAATGGATGGACAAGGTGGGCATAGCCCCCTTGTTAGGCCTGAGATAATGGAAGAGGTGGGCAAGCTATCCTGCCCTGGGGTGGGGAGCGGATCTCCGAAGAAGGGAGCATAGGCTCGGGAGCCCCACCTCCCTCCCCCCCATGACCCCCTGCTGGGGGACCAGCCTATGATGCCTGAATTTATCTGGGGTTCTCCAGCAGCGGGTAGACAAATGAGACGAGCCCGGGACCAGGTGAGCCTCGCCCTGCTGCTCACACTCACCTAGCCTCAGAGAACAAGCCCCACACTGTGTGCCAGCTGCCACATCTGCAAAATGAGGACAAAAGCACCCAGCAAGTGCCCAGGACGTCGGAGACAACATCACCATAGGGAAAGCACGCCGCACAGCTTCCTGCATACAACAGGTGCTCAGTAAGTGTTCCCCACTGCACTGCCTGGTGGTCCAGTGGTTAAGAATCTGCCTACCGAGGCAGGGGACACAAGTTCCATTTCTGGGGAAGATCCCACCTGCTGTGGAACAGCTAAGCCTGTGTGCGACAACTACTGAACCTGTGCCCTGGAACCCGGAAACTGCAAGCACGGAAGCCCCAGGGCCCTGTGCTCCACAATCAGAGATGCCCCCGCAGGGGCAGCCTGAGAATCGCAGCAAAGAGCAACCCCTCTCGCCGCAGCTAGAGAAAGCCCTCTAAGCCATGAAGACCCAGGGCACCAAAATAAAGTTTAATTAATGAATTACTAGCGGCTTAAGGTGGTTTCTCCAGTGAAGCGATGCCGACATGTCTTGCTTGAAAGAGCACCCCTGGAGCCTCAGGGACACTCAGTCAGCACCTGTGAGTTCACCGCAGGAGGTGCGGGGGCTGTGCGAGGGAGAGGGGGTGACCTCGGGCCGTCTGAGGAGGGGGTGGAGGCAGGGACCCTGCCAGGGAGCAGAGAACACAGGAGGCTTCCTCTGGCCCTCTCGCCATCCATCCTGCCCAGAGCAGATAAGGAGAGGGGGCAGGGGTCGCCCACCTCGGGTCCAGCCCCCACCCACCCCACGTCCTGGCTCCTCAGGGACATCCCCCCCACTTCCCGAGAGCTCCCCCCTTATTGTGGGCACTCAGAAGTGCAGGGCCCCGATCTTTACAGAACCACTGCCACACGCTGGCAGATGCAAGGAAGTCAGCCCAGCTCCTGGAGGACAGCCCACGTGTCCTCTGTTTACAGGACGTCAAGTCCAAGCAGGGCGGAGGCCAGGCCTGCGGGGAGCAGGAGTCACACATCAGCAGGAAGGTCACCGTCAGGGGCAAGGCAGAGCGGCCCCCTGCGGGACCAGGGCTCCAAGGCCTGCTGCTGAGGAAGGAGACTCGCAGGCAGGACTGTGTGGCCCAGTTCTGATGGCAAAGGGAGGAAGAAGCTGCCAACAGCCATGGAGACTTCCAGAAAGACTTGGGTCCCTCCCGGAAGAACAGCGGACCCTCCACGATGCCCAGCTCCCTCGTCTCAGGGTGGACTTCCAGAACTGGCCCAAAGGGACCACCATCAACACCGAGGGGAGCCCCACACTCCCGCCACGCTGACCGGCACCAGCCGCCCCTGAGGAGTCCCCTGTGCAGCCCTGCCCTTCTGTCCAGCCTCACCGTAGGGAGCCCATACCTGATCAGAGCGGGGCTGCTCAGCATCCCTGCCCACAAACCCGACTTGCTGAGAAATGTGGTCTCTCCCTAGAGGACCAACAGACAGCGTGTGAACTTAAGCTGTGAGCGGTCCTGCCATCCTCGCCGGAGACTGTGGAAACGATAGTCTTTCTGCAGGGACAGGCCGGAACAAAGCTGGTGCGCGCATAACAGCTGAGGGGTGGAATACTACTCGGCCATAAATAAGGATGAAATAATGTGTTTTGTATCAACATGGATGGACCTAGAGATTATCATACCAAGTGAAGTCAGACAAAGACAAATACCATACAATATCACTAATAAGTGGATGCCAGAAAAAATGATACAAACGAACTCATTTACAAAACAGAAATAGACTCACAGCCATAGAAAACGAACTTATGGTTACCACTGGTAGGGGGATAAATCTGGAGTTTGGGATTAACAGATACACACTGCTATATATAAAGCGGGTAAACAGTAAGGACCTACTGCACAGTACGGGTAGCAATAACCAGTATCTTGTAATAATCTATAATGGAAAAGAATCTGAAAAAGAGTATATATATGTGTGTGTGTGTGTATATATATATATATGCATAACAGAATCACTTTGTTGTATACCTGGAAGTAATACAATATTGTAAATCAACTATACTTCAAGTTTTTTAAAAATGAGCTGAGAGAGCAAAAATTGATAGAAACACTCCTACATCCATACCCATCTCTGTGAGCTTTCTGACATTTTCCCAAGAAACTCACTTTTCCACTTACGTTAACCAGGTTTGATTTTTGATGTTCACAACGAAAAACTCAGACAAGTCAAGCACGTTACCACACTGGATTCCCGTAACAAGCTCCCACAACAAGCCTACATGGACAATACTATTTTTTGCATTTCACACATAAGCAAATGAAGGCAGGGTCTCCAGAAATCAGATCTGCTCCTAGACCTTCTGTCTCCGAAGCCCGCTGTCCTCCCTGTGGGACTAAGGGCCTCTCTGCGGCCACCTTGCCTCAAGCGTCAAGTAAGGAGACTGCCGCTGAGATCACAGTCACGCCCGCCAGAGGACGCAGCCGTGGTGAAGGAAGCCAGCAGGGGAGGAAATGGTCCAGAAGCCCACAGCTGCTGGAGGGAAGTGGTCTGTCCAGAGCCAGCCCTCCGTCTCACGGTGGTGACCCTCAGATCCTCCTTTCTCTCTTGGCCCTGAGCACTTGTGACTGCGCTCACCTGCCTCTATTCCGTTTCTCCAGCTGGGCTCTGAGCTCCGTGGAGGAGGGAGACCCCTTGCTGCAATGTCTTGGGTACAAGCAAGGCTTCTCTAAATGTCTGTTAACTGAAAAAAACAAAGAGTGATGTACACGAGTATCAGTTCAGTTCAGTTCAGTTCAGTTGCTCAGTCGTGTCCGACTCTTTGTGACCCCATGAATCGCAGCACGCCAGGCCTCCCTGTCCATCACCAACTCCCGGAGTTCACGCAGACTCACGTCCACTGAGTCCATGATGCCATCCAGCCATCTCATCCTCGGTCCTCCCCTTCTCCTGCCCCCAATCCCTCCCAGCATCAGGGTCTATTAATATGTGTGTGTGTGCTCAGCCGCGTCCAACCCTGCGAGCCCGTGGACTGTAGCCCGCCAGGCTCCTCTGTCCATGAGGTTTTTCAGGCTAGTGTACTGGCGTGGGTTGCCATTTCCTCCTTCAGGGCATCTTTCCGAACCAGGGATTGAAAGTGCGTCTCCTGAGCCTCCCACACTGGCAGGCAAATTCGTTACTTCTGAGCCACCCTTGTACTCAGGGAATTAAACCGGTGATGAAGGTGCAGTACCTAAATTTGGCACTAGGTGGAACCCAAGCACACCAAGAAGATGCTTCTGAGACAGGAGGTGTGGGTTTTTGGTGGGTTTTTTTTTTTTTTTTGGTGGAGAGGCTTTGTTTCTTTTCTTTTTTTGATGTATTCCTCCCCCCCCCCCCCACCTTTTTGTTTTTAGAAATCATTCCTTTGTTTATTTACGGCTACACTGGGTCTTTGCTACTGTGCACAGGCTTTCTCTAGTCGTAGCGAGCGGGGGCTGATCTCTAACTGTGTGTATGCGCTGCTCACTGCAGTCATTCCTCTCGTTGCGGAGCACGGGCTCTAGGGCCTGGGCTTCAGCAGCTGTGGCACATAGGCTTAGCTGTCCTGCCGGATGTGGGATCTTTCCAGACCAGGGAGCAAACCCATGTCCCCTGCCCTGGCAGATGAATTCTTCACCACTAAGCCACCAGGGAAGCCTGGTCCAGGGGTTTTAAAGAAGACTGTGGCAGGTCCCCTTAACTGAATAGCAGTTAGCTTGCACAAATGATCCAGTCTCAGTAGGACATACTGTGTTAATCAGGGTTCTCCAGAGAAACAGAACCAATAGGCTATGTATAGAAATGGATTTATTATAAGAAATCAGCTCCTGCAACTATAGAGGTTGACAAGTCCAAAATCTGCAATGTGGGCTGACAAGCTGAAGACCCAGGAGAGCCAAAGGTGCAGATGAATTTCAAAGGCCATCAGCTGAGGACTTGCCTGGTAGTCCAGAGGCTAAGCTCCTTGTTCTCAATGCAGGGGCCCCGGGTTCCATCCCTGGTCAGGGAACTAGATCCCACATGCTGCAACTAAGAGGTCACATGCCACAACTAAAAAAGCCTGCATGTCCCAACTGAGACGTGGAGGAGCTACATAAATAAATATACATATTTCTAAAGCCGCCAGGTGGACATTCCCTCCAGTTTAGGGAGTCAGGTCTCCTTGTTCTATCCAGGACTTCAACTGATTGGCTGTGGCCCACTCACATTAGAGAGGGCAATCTGCTTTCCTCAAAGTTCACCCATTTAAATGCTAATCTCATCCAAAAACACCTTCCAACTGACACATAAATTTAATCACCACATAATACCCTTTGAGCTGTTGGTCCAGAGTGGTTGTGACCTTGCATGGAGACCTGCCTTTCTCTTAATGAATGCAAAGTGCTAGAATAAAGACCTGGTTCCTCTCCTCTCCAAATCCAAACTTTAGATTGATCAATGTGTTTTTCGCCTCTGGAGAAAGCAATGCACAGAATATGAACCATGACAGTGGTTATAAGCTAACTTTCTGGGGGCACCATCCTAACCTATGGGGCTTGAGTATACCGTTGAAAAATTTTAGTCAAGGCTTAGGAATTAGTTGATAATCCCTAAAAGCCTGTGAATTGATTGTAAGACATTTAATTGGAGATGAGTAAGTGGGAAGACGGAGAAGAAAGTTCACTCTCTCAGCTGCTCAAAGCTAAAATCCCCTCTCAGCTGCTCAAAGCTCTATGAGCAAATTCACTAAATGGAGTCACGTTTACCTTCCTATTGTCAACTGGAAACATTTGCTTGTTTAAAGGAAGTCTCCTGCGTTCAGTGTGATTGTTACAACCTCTCTACTGAAGGAAAGTGCAGGGTGGAAACCCAGGCTCAGCAGTTTCATAAATGACCCCTTGTTAGGTGAGACACAAACTTGCTTTAGCTGCAAAATTATTTTCTTTCACCATAAAACTACAAATGGTTCTGCCATCAGTAAAATCACTCATGACCCTTCTGTATTGGTATTTTTACACAACCCTTCTCAGGAAAAACTGGTGTTTATACATTGTCAGCACAATAAAAGATATTTTATTTAAAGTGAAAATTTCCCATTTGCAATAGACTCATTAAAAATCACTGGGGTAAAAAACCATGTTAAACCAAATGAGATATAACTCTACTTTGCAATCCAGTTTTTAAAATAAGACTTCTGACAGATACCATTAATGAGCTAGTGGGGCTTCTGTCTTGAAAGAAAGCCACTGTGGCCCGTCCCCTGGTCCACCTGGGTGAGAATGAAGGGACAGGACGGCACGGACAAGGTTCTGTATGGTGGGGATGCCTTTCTACCACAACACACAACCGAGGCATGGTGTTATTAGGTCATATTTGGTCCCCCAAATAAAGACTGAAATACACCACGGAACAGCAGGCAGGTTCCTCAGGAAACTGAAAACAGAATTGCCATTTGTTGTTTGTTGTTCACCCGCTCAGTTCAGTTCAGTCGCTCAGTCGTGTCCAGCTCTTTGCGACCCCATGAATCGCAGCACGCCAGGCCTCCCTGTCCATCACCAACTCCCGGATTTCACTCAGATTCACGTCCATCAGTCAGTGATGCCATCCAGCCATCTCATCCTCGGTCGTCCCCTTCTCCTCCTGCCCCCAATCCCTCCCAGCATCAGGGTCTTTTCCAATGAGTCAACTCTTCACATGAGGTGGCCAAAGTACTGGAGTTTCAGCTTCAGCATCAGTCCTTCCAAAGAAATCCCAGGACTGATCTCCTTTAGGATGGACTCGTTGGACCTCCTTGCAGTCCAAGGGACTCTCAAGAGTCTTCTCCAAGACAACAGTTCAAAAGCATCAATTCTTTGGCACTCAGGTTTCTTCACAGTCCACCTCTCACATCCACACATGACTACTGGAAAAACCATAGCCTTGACTAGATGGACCTTTGTTGGCAAAGTCATGTCTCTGCTTTTGAAAATAGGCGTGCCCGACTCTTTGTGACCCAGGGACTGCAGCGTGCCAGGCTTCCCTGTCCCTCACCATCTGAGTTTGCCCAAATTTATGCCCACTGAATTGCCATATAATCCAGCAATCCCGCTCCTGGGCATTCATCCAGAGAAAAGATGCATAATTCGAAAAGATATATGCACCCCAGTGTTCACTGCAATAGTCAAGACATGGAAGTAACTTAATTGTCCATCCACGGAGGACTGGATAAAGAAGGGGTACATATATACAGGGAATACTACTCAGCCATAAAAATGGATGAAATCATGCCATTTGCAGCAATATGGATGCAACTAGAGATTATCACATTAAGTGAAATCAGTCAGGAAAAGACAAATACTATATGATATCACTTACATGTGGAATCTAAAATAGCGCACAAATAATCTATGAACGCAGACTCGCAGACATAGAGAACAGACTTGTGTTAAGGGGGATGGGGAGAGAGGAGGATGGACTGGGAGTCTGGGCTTGTAAAAAACAAAACAGATGATAAAGACTGAAATAAAGCTGAGACCAGTTCTGAGCAATGGTTCTCTCCTTGGAGGTGGAGGTGGCTATCGCCCTATCACATCCATTCTCTTAAGTAAAATGAATAGATCCTCAACAGAGCATCAGCTCCAAGCTAAAATACTAAAATCCAGACTATAATAATAATACAAGGACTTCCCTGTGGTGCAGTCGCTAAGACTCCATGCTACCAATGCAGGGGGGCTTGGGTTTGATCCCTGGTCAGGGAACTAGTTCCCGCATGCCACAACGAAAGATCCCACTTGCAACTACCACTCGGCACAGCCAAATAAATAAGTTAAATGTTTTTTAAAAAGAGCAACACACTTGACAGATTATCCAGGAGTGGTTCCAAATCATTCCATTTTCATTGTCAAATTGTTCCCCTATCTGGCTTTTCCAGGAAAAAAAAAAAAAACTGGCAATTAAAAAGGCTTCCCTGGTGGCTCAGTGGCAAAAAATCCACCTGCCAATGCAGGAGACAGGTGTTGAAGCAATTTAGCCCCTGAAAGTGTTAGTTACTCAGTCGTGTCCAGCTCTTTGCCTCCCCATGGACTGTAGCCCACCAGGTCCCTCTGCCCACAGGATTCTTCAGGCAAGCGTCTAGTACCGAGCCCACGTTCTAGGGCCCGTGCTCCGCAGCAGGAGAGGCGGCGGCGATGAGAAGCGCGCACCCCACAACTAGAGAGCGGCCCCCACTCGCCGCACCCAGAGAAGAGGCTGAGCAGCGACAAAGACCCAGCACAGCCAAAAATAAATAAATCAACAGCTTGAGTAAATAATAACAACAAAATAGAAAGGCCACGCCTAGGAGAGAAGAGAGCCCAAGCGGGAGAAAGACCAAAGGCGGCCCTCCCTGCCCCACGTGGTGCTGCTCTGTAAACCTGAAGCCTAGGAACGCGAGGCCGAGCAGCGCGTTTGTTATCCGGGCCGCCCGCCGCTCCCCCCCACCCCCGGCACATCTGCAGCCGCGGCGGCCCGGGGGGAACCGGGCGCAGGGCGCCAGCACCACGCCCACCCCAGCAGATGGTCTTCCTCCGGCTGTCAGCACAGGAAAAAGGATGGAGTGTGAAACGCTCGGGATCTGTGAGAAACTATGTGGTCTGGGCAGAAAAGCCCTGAAAATCTTTTGATGCAAAAGACACTGGGCAATGGGGTCCAGTGAGGAGAATTCTCCTTTCCCACCGTGTCAAGTGCTTTCTGCAAAGTTAAGAGGGAAAGTTGGCGTCCGATCCAGTGTGTCCCTTTGTAAAAGTCCAGGGAGGGTAGATGACTCGAAAGAGAAATTGGACTAAACTCCGGGTCTTTTGACCCTTCGCCTCTGGTTGGCCCTCCGAGGGTGGTGGATTTTTAGCCTTTAGTTTTAAGGTTAACCCCTCTCTCCACCAGCATATAGAAATGCTATCACAGCATTATCCAAGCCCCTGGAGGTCCTGATGGTTTCCAACTCAAACCGACATATGAAGAAAGGTCAACAGCCCATATGGTGGCTTCAGGCAGGGACAGGGACAAGGAAGGACATGTCTTAGCAGCATGAGAAAAAAGGTAAAGTTGCCCAAGAAAGACAAAAAGTGAAACAGGGAATTCCCTGGTGGTTTAGAGGTTAGAACTCTGAGCTTCTCACTGCCAAGTGCCCAGGTTCAATCCCTGGTCAGGGAACTAAGATCCTACAAGCTGCACAATGTGGCAAAAAAAAAAAAAAAAAAGTGAAACAGAAATATTGGAGGTAGAGAGAGAAAAGAGTGGAAGAAGACCGTTTAAACTGAGCACTGGACCCTCAGGAAAGTTTTATCATCAGAGTTGTTGATCCTAACTTGATGTTAAATCCTGCCCCTTTTTGCTTTGGCTGCCAGGAAACTCAGAACCAAAATCTGGGTTTAATTAGAGCAACTTTCTTCAACCCAAGCTTCCTGCTTCCTGCATCATTGCTAATCCTTTCTGAGACGAGAAGGCCAGAGCACAGATGATTTTCTGGCTATGATCCATCTATTCCCCTCTTCTATTAAACAGGCACCAAATTACCTCAGAAACCACCTCTCCTCCAGCCCATGTGCTTAGTTCCCACCTCCATCTCAGGGAACACGAACTGATCAGCTGCTCTGTCCTCACCCCAGCTTTGGTTTTGAGGGGAGTGTGTGAGCCAGGAAGAGCAAAGAACATTTTGCCAGGAATCATGGACCAGAAATTGTTCCCACTAGAGCTGACGTCGGAAAGATGAAAATCTGAAGCCGCCACAGCTGTGCTGTGACCACAAGGGAGCACCTGCCTGAAAGCGGAGCCAACTCGAGAGGGGGGCCTGCGGGATGAGAGAGAGAAGGGCCCCCAGGCCCTTGGGTACCAGCGCCCACCCCCACTTGGGAAGCCACAGATTCCCCATGCTCCGCAGTGTGATCTGGACTTACTAGTCACTGCAGAACAGGTGGGGAAGATGCCCTGGAGGAGGGCATGGCAACCCACTCCAGTATTCTTGCCTGGAGAATCCCATGGACAGACGAGTCTAGCGGGCTACCATCCATGGGGGTCACAAGGAGTATAAATAAGAGGAAAAATCACTCCAAACTCCATAACTTAGAGATGATGAGATAATGGACTATCCTCCAAATTTACTTTGAAGACAGGGGAAAGCCACCATCCCTGAGCATCTTCAAGCTTCCCTGGTGGCTCAGCAGTAAAGAATCTGCCTGCAATGCAGGAGACCCAGGTTCGATCCCTGGGTTGGGAAGATTCCCTGGAGGAGGGCATGGCAACCCACTCCAGTGTTCTTGCCTGGAAAATTCCATGGACAGGAGTCTGGCAAGCTACCATCCATGGGGTCACAAAGAGTCAAGCTTGGGGTCACACGACTGAAACTGCTTGCCATGCACGCATGGAGTTGTCACATTTAAACCGCACACAGGGATGGGACTTCCCTGGTGGTGCAGTGGTTAGGATTCTTCACTCAGACAGCAGGGACACGAGTTGTGTCCCTGGTGTGGGAGCTAAGACCCCATGCGCTGGCCAAAAAAGAAGAGTCATACAGAAGGAGAGAGTTTGTCCAGCTGTTTAGCTTTAGAGGGTTGTTCTAGCAGGCTTTTGACTTGGATTTAAGAAATATTTCCACTTTCCAAATCCAAAAGCCATAAATCTATGCTCCTAGAAACCAGACACATGGTGTCGGAGATGCTCCCGACTTGCCTTGGCCTGGCTCCAAAGGCATTTTGCTGCAACAGCTGAGCTGATTGAGGGCTGCCTGCCTCCCGGCAGCAGCTGGTTTCCTCTGGAATTGGCGTGGAGGCAGTGCCGAGCTTGCCAAGCTGCATCTTGGCACGGCCCTGGGAGGTAAGCTGTGGGGCCCTTGCCAGGAGTCCAGGCCCAGGTGACTTTGAATCAATAACACCGTCAAAGTCCCGCTGCAACTAGTTATTGCGGTAACTAGTGCTGGGCTTTCTCTAGTTGCAGGGCACAGGCTTAGTTGCCCCAGGGATGTGGGAGCTTAGTTTCCCAAGCAGGGATCAAACTCGCATCCCCTGCATTGCAGAGCGAATTCTTAACCATAGGACTACCGGGGAAGTCTGTTATCATTAAGATTTTCAAATGTAGAAAGAGAATAGAGAGAATAGTGTAACAGACACTCATGTGTGCTCTGCTTCAATTTCACAATTAACATTGTGCCAACTTTGCTTCATGTTTCTCTTCTTGCTGAAGTAAATTATAAACATCCTATTTCACCTCTAAAAGTTAAATTTAATGTATATGGATATATTTATATAAAATGAAATGGCTATCATAATAATCCCAATTATGTATTAAAACAACTAATAAAAATAATTTTTTTAATTTTTATTTTTACTTTATTTTACTTTACAATACTGTATTGGTTTTGTCATACATTGACGTGATTCCACCACAGGTGTACATGAGTTCCCAATCCTGAACCCCTCTCCCACCTCCCTCCCCATATCAACTCTCTGGATCATCCCCGTGCACCAGCCCCAAGCATCCTGTATCCTGTATCGAACATAGACTGGTGATTCGTTTCTTACATGATAGTATACATGTTTTAGTGCCATTCTCCCAAATCATCCCACCCTCTCCCTCTCCCAGAGTCCAAAAGTCCATTCTATACATCTGTGTCTCTTTTACTGTCTCGCATACAGGGTTATCATGACCATCTTTCTAAATTCCATATATATGTGTTAGATGTGTCTCTTTTATGTCTCGCATACAGGGTTATCATTACCATCTTTCTAAATTCCATATATATGTGTTAGTATACTGTATTGGTGTTTTTCTTTCTGGCTTACTTCACTCTGTATAATCAGCTCCAGTTTCATCCATCTCATTAGAACTGATTCAAATGTATTCTTTTTAATGGCTGAGTAATACTCCATTGTGTATATGTACCACAGCTTTCTTATCCATTCATCTGTTGATGGACATCTAGGTTGCTTCCATGTCCTGTCTATTATAAATAGTGCTGCGATGAACATTGGGGTACACGTGTCTCTTTCAGTTCTGGTTTCCTCAGTGTGTATGCCCAGCATTGTCAAATACCCAGTTCATATTCAAATTTCTCCAAATAGTACATTTTCTTTTAAAGCTCTTTTGTTCAAATACTCAAGGACCATACAATGTATTTGGTATTTTATCTCTTTTCTTTTTCTTCTTTTGACCGTGCCACGCTCCTTGTGGGGTCTGAGATTGAACTCCTCCCTGCTGCAGTGGAAGCACAGAGCCCTAATCACTAGACTACCAGGGAATTCCATCTCTTAAATATATTTCCTTTTTAAAAACATTTTAATTGGAGGCTAATTACTTTACAATATTGTGGTGGTTTTTGCCATACATTGACATGAATCAGCCATGGGTGTACATGTGTTCCCCATCCTGAACCCCTCTCCCACCTCCCTCCCCATCCCATCACTCAGGGTCATCCCAGTGCACCAGTCCTGAGCACCCTGCCTCATGCATTGAACTTGGACTGGCGATCTATTTCACATATAATTCTTAAATATATTTTCATCCAGGACATTCTGCTCTCCATCCAGCCTCTTTCTTAAAGATATTGACTATTTGAAGAAATTGGTCAAGTAAAATATCCCATCTCTGGATATGTCTGATGGCTCCTTCAGAGTACATTTTATTCTTTTAATTTCCTGTTCACACTAGACATCTAAGAAGGCTAATGTAAAATAATAGCTATCATTTATCCATTTAGAGCCCTGGTGGTTCAGTTGAAAAAATCCAGCTACAATGCAGGAGACCTGGGTTCCACCTTGGGTCAGGATGATCCCCTGGAGAAAGAAATGGCAACCCACTCCAGTATTCTTGCCTGGGAAATCCTATGGACAGAGGAGCCTGGTGGGCTACAGTCCATGGGGTCCCAAGAGTCAGACATGACTCTGACTAAATAACTATCACCACCATCATTTATTCACTTATTAAACACTTGCTATTTGCCAGTGGCTTCATTCATTCACTTATTTGCAAATATTTATTGAGGACCAATTAGGCTTGAGGGCTTCCCAAGTGGTACAGTGTAAAGAATCCACCTGCCAATGCAGAAGACACAGGAGACTCACATTCTATCCCTGGGTCGGGCAGATCCCCTGGAGACGGCATGGCAACCCACTCCAGTATTCTTGCCTGGGGAATCCATGGACAGAGGAGCCTGGTGGGCTACTAGTCTACGGGTTCACAAAGAGTCAGACATGACTGAGTGGCTGAGCACACCACAATTAGGTTTGAAACCTGGGGATATAGCAATGAATGAAACTAAGGTGCAGGCGGAAGCCAGCCCTCACGGAGTTTACAATTTTGTGGAGGAGATGGGCATTAAATAGATAAATGAGAAACAAAATATATAGTATATATATGGGCTTTGGAGAAAGGACCACAGTGATTGTGGATGGGGTGAGAAACGATGGGTTCTGCACACACTAGGGAGAGAGAGCCAATAGGATTTCCTGAAGATGGGATGTGAGGTGTGAGAGAAAAAGAGGGCTCAAGCATGGTTCCAAAACATTTGGCCTAAGCAACCAGATGGCTGAAGAAACTATTAACCAGAGTAGAGACGATCCCAAGGAGAACAGACCTGGAAGGGAGGGTCAAAAGTTCAGTGCAGGGACTTCCTCACAGTCCAGTGGTTAAGACTCCACCTTCCAACTCAAGGAGCATGGGTTCTACGCATGGTCGGGAAACTAAGCTCTCACATACCACAGGATGTGGCCAAAAATTTAAAAAAAAAAAAAGGTCAAGATAAGTCCAGGCTGGTGATGCTGCTCAAAAACATTCAGGATATATAGATAGCATTTTCAGCCTTGAGACTGGATGACATCAGTGAAGTTCGTATGGCTAGAAAAGACACCCAAGAACTGAGCCCTAGACTGGGAAACTGCTGGTGCAGGAGAAAAGAGAGTGCAGTGTCTCATGGCCAGGAGGACAAAGGGAGAAGGGAATGAGCACTTCAAATACTGTCGACAGGCAGCAGAGATAAAGACTGAGAACCGCCATCAATATTCAGCATGCGGTGGCCACTGCTTTCCTTGGCAAGGGCAGTCTTGGTGAATGGGCCAGGAGAAGTCTGACAGTCCCCAGAACAGGACAAGCAGAGGCAGTGCGTAAGGATAGCACTTTAGAGATGTTTTTCTGATATAAATGTGAGAAGAAAAATGGGGAGCTGGCTGCAGGGCATGAGGAGTCAGATTTTTTTGTAAGATGAGAGAAATTATACCATGTCTGTGTGCAAATCAAGTAGTGCAGAGGGGAAACTGAGGATGCAAAAGTCCTGCTGGGGAGGTCCATGAGTGATCCAGAGAAATGGACATCAGAGCAGTGTGGACAGCTTACCTCTAGGAAGAGGGGGAAGGCCATAGTATGAGCACAGACACCATAGTTTTAATTCT
Source organism: Aepyceros melampus (assembly GCA_006408695.1). Classification (NCBI taxonomy): domain Eukaryota; kingdom Metazoa; phylum Chordata; class Mammalia; order Artiodactyla; family Bovidae; genus Aepyceros; species Aepyceros melampus. Next base: position 181,210 of record SJXQ01009234.1, on the reverse strand, counting down.
CTTTTTAAATTCTCCTTTTGAGAAGACACTATCATTCTCTTTGGATAGGAGGCAACTGAGAGACCTCCAGTGGCTAAGACTCCATAATCCCAATGCAGGCGACCCAGGTTCGATCCCTGATAAGGGAGCTAGGAGTTCGCTGCAACTAAAGATTCTCAGTGCTGCAACTAAGACTGGAGCAGCCACATACTTAATTTTTTAAAAAGAAATGAGGCAACTGAGCCTCAAAGAAGGTAAGGTCCCTAGTAAGTGGCATATCTGCGACTCAAGCCCAGGTCTCTGACTCTAAAATCTGTTTTTGCACATTGATTATACAGAATTGGGAGAAGTTTAAGACAATCTCTGTCTCATTTTATTCATTTGGCATGTTCCCATTAAAATTTTAACTTATAGGGATCTAAACCAAGACTTGACACAGTGTCATCCTGGTACATTTTCCAGGATGAACTCTTCCCCATCTAAATGTCCTAGCATTTTCCTTTCGCTCTTGGTGATTGCTATTCACGATGGAGGGCTTCCCTGGTAGCTCATAAGGTAAAGAATCCACCTGCAACTCAGGAGACCCTGATTCCATTCCTGGGTTGGGAAGATCCCCTGGAGGAGGGCATGGCAACCCACTCCAGTATTCTTGCCTAGAGGATTCCATGAACAGAGGAGCCTGGCAGGCTACAGTCCATGGGGTCGCAAAGAGTCAGACACGACTGAGCGACTAAGCATGGCACGTACATTATAGAATCACATTTCCGTGCAAGGGGACGCCGAGGGCCCGAGCCCAGAGGCTCCGCGGCGATTTACTCCAGGTCGCCGGCTAGCGGATGGCACAACGGCCCCGGAGGACCACCGGGCCCGGGACAGGGCATGGCCGAGGGCTTTGGCCGCCGGCAGACGCGGCCACCAGGTGGCGCCAGAGCTCTCCTTCGCCTCCGCTTCCCCCTCCACCGGATTCTCCCGGGACAGGCCGCACCGATCGCCTGCTACCCCGAGTCCAGCGCCCCCGCCCCGGCGGGGACCCCGAGCGCAGCGCGCCGCCAGTGGTCCTCTCCCTCCTCCAGACTCGATCAGGCCGGCGTCTTCCTCTGCGACCCAGATCACTCGGCCAAGAGCAGCGCAGGACTCGGTGGATGTAGGGAGAAGGCAGGAAGAGGTATTTGGGAAAATACTACTGGACACGTCCTTTGCTGACGATTGCTTCTCACACAGCCTGCTCCAGTGTCCTCCACAAAGCCAATTCAGCTGCCGTCACCCCCGTGGGGTGGAGATGGAATTTCCCCCGTGGAGCAGCTGATGGCATTAAATCTTCAGATGAGCTCACCTGTTCCTTCTTTTGTTCCATGGTGACACGCCAGCACGGCTCGAAACAAGACCAGCTTACAGATACTTGAAAGGGCAGTCTGTGGTGACAAGTCCATCCTTGAAAAACTCGTCCCTGAGACAAGTTAGGTGAAAGAGCTCCCTATCTGATGGATATTATCTACAATTAAACCAACCCAGAGCACTCCCCCCCACACAAACTCCCACACCCACACCCAGAGCTTCCCTTATAGCTCAGATGGTAAAGAATCCACCTGCAATGAAGAAGACCCCCAGTTTAATTCCTGGGTTGGGAAGATCCGCTGAGAAAGGGATAGACAACCCATTCTACTATTCTTGGGCTTCCCTTGTGGCTCAGCTGGTAAAAAAATCCACCTGCCATGCGGGAGACCTGGGTTTGACTCCTGGGTTGGGAGGATCCTGTGAAGTGAAAGGCTACCCACTCTAGTATTCTGGCCTGGAGAATTCCAAAGGAATGTACAGTTCATGGGGTCGCAGAGTCCAATAGGAGTCAGCGCAACTTTCACTTTTTCAGACCCCTTTGACAATTGGTTAAGGGAGGTGCTTTTTCTTGACTTGAGAGGGTATCTGCCAAGTGCTTTTCAGCATGGAATAAACTAAAAAATTTTCATCAATAACCGTTTTAAAAGTCAGAGTATATTATTTATGATAGGTGTCTTCCAGCCATACTGTGGCTCTAGAGCTGATGTCTGCAGGGCTGGCTTAGATGTTTCCTGGAATAATTTTTAACATCTTAAGTCACTCTGAGGAAGGAGTTGATCTGAGTATCTGTTTTGGGAAATGATAGCAGAGGTAAAAGGGTATAGTCTAATTGAGATTTCACCTTGACTAGGAAAAGTATTTCATATTGATTAGTACCCCTAGGAACCTATTTGGAGAAAGAAATGGCAACCCGCTCCAGTGTTCTTGCCTGGAGAATCCCAGGGACGGGGGAGCCGTCTATGGGGTCGCACAGAGTCGGACACGACTGAAGCGACTTAGCAGCAGCAGCAGCAGCAGCAGCAGCAACAGCAGCAGCAGCAGGAACCTATTAATAAGTTCCCTGTTATTATTTGCTAATAACAGCCTTTTCTCTCCAACCCTACACTTTTTGTGTGTGGAACCTATGTCTTTTTAATGAACTCATTTAGCTTTTATTGAGGTGTCCCTCTTGTGCCAGAAACTATTCTAAGCACTGGGGATATAGCAATGAACAAAAATAGTTGGAAAAAAAAAAAAGTGCTGTGCTCCTCTCCTAGGAGAGGAGACCACCAAGTTTTTAACCATGCATCCTGTCAAGATAAGATACTTACTAACTTACTGTCCTCAAAGCATCATGACATAGCATGGTTCCTGGTTCACATGGCTCAAGTACAAACCAGGAAGATAAGCCTGAATTCATTTTAACCACTAATTCAGGTAATTCAGAACAACGCCCTTCACAGCTCTATGTCTCAATTAATATCCTCTAGTAATATCCTGCCTTCCTCACAGCTTTGAGACTTCAATGATAAAACAAACATCTAGAGCTGTAAGAACATTACACAAATACAGGCTTATGTTATGTTATGACACAGTATTTAAAGAGAGCATAAGATAAGCTAAAATAAGGGAACACTTGATTACTGGTGATTTTTTAAACTGGTGATTCTTAAAATCAGTCAAAAGACTTGCGAGATTAGGCCAGAACTCCCTCCAACAGAAGGTATCATTTACTTTCAGCTCTATCAATCTCTCTTAAAGGGATCAGAGTTGAGGCACGTTGTCAGCCCTGATAAGAAACCCTTTTTTTTTAAACCCATGAGTTTTAGGTGTCCTCCTAGCAGGTAGGTAGACTCCCTTGGAGAGTGGCTTTAGGCAGATCTGCAGAAAAGGACTGGCTTGCCCAAACAGAGAATGAAAAACCAGCCTTGCCAGCCCCAACAGCGCTGATCTGGCGAAGCTCAAGTCCACTGTGGATGGACTCTTGCCTTTGCGGGACTCTCCAGCACTGCACAGTCCAGAGCCTCTCTCAGCAGCTGCGGTGAATATGAGATGCACAGAGAAGACAAGATGAGATGGAGCCTGAAGATGTGGTGTCTAAGGCTGTGGAGGCTGCGGTGCCAGAAAGAACCACCGGTGGAGCTGAGTACAGCCCCGCCCCCGCGCCCACCGCGACTGGCGACTGGATTCGCGACTGGCGACTGGATTCCGGCTCTCAGCTTCCTCCCTCCCCGAGCGTCCTAACAGTTAACCCCACCACCGACAGGCTTCACAGGGAATGACTGTTCTTTTTTCATAGGAAACAGGTAGAATATTAATTCTATTTTTCTTGAGCACAGAAAAATCTGTATGCCCTTTTGCAGAAGAGAACTTACACGTGGCAAAAGAAAGCTCCTATAAATCCTGCATATTTCCAGTTCGAAGTCCTTCTTTATTTAGAAAGCAGGCTGGCTGGCCATTCTGTTTCTACTGACAAACAGGAGAAATAGACACCACCTACCCACTCCTCACAGGCCCAAATGAAAGGACTGTGGGCCAACAATTTCTCTGCAAGGAAATTAAACATTAGGACATCTCCCCTTCCACCTCCTCTACTCGATACCTTTGGTGAAGATAAATACCCGCGTGTCTACTCTCAAAATCAAGGAAACTGGGTCCAAGGGCATTAGGAAGAAATCTCAAGTTTAACAGAGACCTGAGAAGATTAACAGAAATATCTAAATTTTGCTTGGCATTCTCTTCGGTAAAATAAAGGGGGCAGTAAAAACATTCTGGCTGACTTCTTCATCCCATCCTAAAACTTCTGTCTCTATTTAATTAAAGGAATCACCCTAAGGCCTAGCCCAGAAAGGAAAGCCATCTTTGTCAGGTGTTAGAATATTTTAGTTCAGGCCAAGTTAACAGGTCCATTTGCCCTGATTTCTGTTCAATTGGATTTACGATCTGCCATTGACGAGCCAGAGTAGACACTGAGGATCCAAAGAAAAATAAGATCTAGCTCTGTATCAAGAAAACTCCTGGTCTATCAGGAGAGAAAGCATATAAGCAAATGAATATTGTTTTACTTTTTCCTCCATTTTACTCATGAGAACTCAAGGCTAAGAAAGTATTTCTAAGTAATGAAGTACCCAAGATCAGACAGCGGTACATGACAATGTCTATGACGGAGCTACAGTCACTAAAAATATTAGTAGTAATTATTATTTAAATTGAGCTTGCTGACTATCTAATGTAGTACCTAGGAAGTTAAAGAAAAATTATAACGTCTTTTGTCATCAAATATTTAGTGAAGACATGGTCATTTTAGCTAGTAACTTTTCCTGAATGTAAAGTGAATTTCAAAATGAGTCATCTATTAAAGTAGGTTAGATTTCAAGTCTTCCAAGTTCTGTATGAGGTACAACTCTGGACTGCTGTGTAAAGAAGTTCTTGCTCTAAGCATAGGTTAAAAAAAAAAAAAATCCTGTCCTTTCTAAGGCACTGGGCAGAGTTTGGACTGTCCACAGAAGAGCAGATTCAAGTGATGACTCCACATAATTCACCCCACATTTGACAAGATTTCAACAAAAGGACAAATAGTTTGGAATGACTCTTAGTTGCCCTTTTTAATCTTATAAATGCTACTTCAATGTCTGCCAGATTTGCTTTTCCAAATTTTTCTTGGCCTTTTCTTAAGCCAGGAGGCTGTCAAGAAATATGAAAAAACTAGATATGTTCCCATCTCTTCTCAAACTGTGTTGTTTCTAATCCAGTGACTTAGCAAGCAGCTCTTAAAGCAGACCCCTTCACTTCTCACAATCGTACTGGTTTCCGTCCACTTATCCTGCATGTGTCATGTCAAAGAATCTTTAGTTTCATTGAGAAAAATTCCCAACTGACTCCTGCCCATTTGAATCTCCATTCATCATTATTTACTTACCAGCATTCAAGTATGCTTTATGCTGGGAAATCCAATGGTCAGTAAGACCTATGTTCTGGACGTCACTGGCAATCCAGTGATGGGGAATCTGCCTGCCAATGCATGAGACATGGGTTCGATCCCTGGTCCGGGGAGATTCCGGTGTGTGGGGGCTCCCTTGCACCACAGCCCCTGAGCCTGTGCTCAGCAACAAGAGGAGCCCCCACACTGAAAAGTCCGCACCTCACTACTAGAGTGGCCCCGCTCAGCGCACCTGGCACCTAGAGGCAGCACGCGGTGAAGACCCAGCACAGCCAGGAACGGAAAGCAGTAATAAGAAAGAATTAAAGAATTTTTTCAGATTAAGTGCTTTAAAAAAATGAGACATGTCCTTAGAAGTGGTCTAGTAGGAAAGAGGGACAAGTTACCAAGAAATTACAGCAACTTTGGTGGGTGCCATGGTTAGAACATTCCTGGGTCCTAAAGAATCTCCAACAAAGGGCACGTACTCTGGCACCCAGGAAGGCTTTTTTCCAACCCCATGGTAAAATTGGGGCCAAGGAATGTTTTGTCTGTCCAGAGAGCTTTGGTGGTGTCTGCCATGGTCTCTGGCCCTTAGCACAGGACACCCATCACATGCAGAAGCCCTGAGGCCACAGACAGGATCAAAGCTGGAGAGGAAGGCACTTCTGGGGGGATTAGTTTGGTCTGCCCAGACCTTGGGTTTCTGTTTGGGCGGGGAGGAGGACGTCTGAGGAATGATGTCGTGGTGGTGGTTTAGTCACTAAATGGTGTTCGACTCTTGTGACCCCACTGACTGTAGCCCGGCAGGCCCCTCTGTCCATGGGATTTCCCAGAAGAAAACTGTTAGCAAGTTAATCAGGTCAGAGTGTGAGGGGCTTGGGCACTACATGAGGGACAAAATGTTTCCAAACAATTCTTTAGGCAGCAGAATGGATCCGAGGGGATGAGGCTGTGCATTTAGATAAATGGCCCACAGGAGTGACAGTGAGGCCTGAGGGGAGTGAATGGATTCGGGACATGGTAAGAAGAGAAGGGGCAAGTGGACACTGATGGAAGGTGGCAAGCAGCTAACAGCCAGGGAGAGGGCAGTTAAGGAGGCAGATTCAAGGGAATGGACTTAATCATCCGCACGTCGCCGGAGGCGCCTGTGGACACCCACATGACGCTGCGCAGAGCCAGACCCACCTGAGCTCAGGCGGGGTCCTCAGGTGCCAGTGCCACTGAAGCCAGAAGGGTAAAATCACCCGGGAGGGATGGAAAAACGGGGGAGAATTTCCAGCAGGAGACTTGAAAGGGGAGCAAGTTCCGGCAGAGGTTCACCACCTGCCCTGAGCGCCAGCTCCCATGGCCTCTGGCTCTCACCCAACTTCAGCCCAGTCCTCAGCCCCCTAATTGATCTGCTTTCCAACCTCAGGTCCCATTTATCTGGTCCAGTCTGTGACAGAAGCTTAGAAGTCACAGCAACATTCATTCCTGAAGCATTACCTTTATTTCAGTAACTTGGGAGATTTTTCTTAGACACTGCAAAATTATAAAGCCGAAAGCACACCAAAAGTCTCACTTTACAAAAGGTTTAAGGGACTTCTCTGGTGGTCCAGTGGTTGGGAATTCGACTGCCAATGCAGGGAACACAGGTTTGATCCCTGGTCTGGGAAGATCCCGCAAAGTTGCGGCAATGAAGAGAGACAGAGTCATCATGATGAGAAGTCACCGCGCCACAGTGAAGAGCAGCCCCGCTCACCGCAACTAGAGAAAGCCTGCGTGCAGCAGTACAGCCGAAGATGAAGATAAATCAAAGGTTTCAGAAGATGTTAAGATTTCAATGATGCGCCATGCTTTTAGGGTCTCAGATTCCGTTCTCACTAGAAATGGGCCTGCATTCTACGTGCAACCTGAGTTATACAGTGACCATTTTGTCTCTCATCTTTAAAAACATCAACAAAAATATACCTACTGCCTTCATCCTATCAAATAGGTAAGGTAGCCAAGTACAGCGCAAGTTACCCTTCTTAATTCAGGTCCGAAATCTTATAGTCAACTAAAAGTGGAAGAATACACAATGAGAACAGTCTCTTTAATAAATGGTGTTAGGAAAACCGGATATTCACATGTAAAAGAATGAAATCACACCCTTACCTTACACCAGATGCAAAAACTAACACAAAAGGAATTAAGGACTTCCATATACACCTGAAACTGTAAAACTCCTAGAAGTGAAATTAGGGGAGAAGCTCCCTGACATCAGTCTTGATTTTTTGTTTTGACTCCAAATGTACAGCCAACACAATAAAAAATAAACAAGTGGGACTACATCAGCCCAAAAGCTTCTGCTTTTTTTTCCCTTTGCTTAGCAAAGGAAACTTAACAAAATGAAAAGGCAACTAACGGTTAACCCGCCCCCCAAATATAAGGAATTCATACAATTTAAGCAAAATAATAATCCAATTTAAAAATGGGCAAACAGTTTAGATGGACACTTTTTCCAAAGACAGTCAAATGACCAACAAGTATGTGAAAAACTGCTCAACATCACTAGTCATCTGGGAAAGTCATCTAAGTCCCAGTGAGTATCACACCTCTCATCAAGCTATGCTGGTGAGGGTGTGGGGAAAGGGGACCCCACGCACTGCTCGTGGGAATGTAAACGGGTGCAGCCATACAGAAAACAGCGTGGAGCTTCCTCAAAAGCTAAAAATCGCGCTGGACGGTCCAGAGCCCCGCTGGGCACACAGCCAGAGATGAAACCCCATCTCAGAGCGGCATCTGCATCCACATGTCCACTGCCACATGATGCACACGGCTCGAGACACGGAGACAGCCTGCCAGTGGATGAATGGGTCAGCGTGACACACACCCACACACAGTCAGTCACCTTTATAAAAGGAAGGTCTGCCATTCCCAGCAACACAGATGAACTGGGAACATTATGCCAACAGAAGCAAGCCAGACACAGAAAGACAAATACTGCAAGATCTCACTTCACAGTGGCCACACACATCAGATGTCACACTGTACATATCATCTCAGTTAAGACCAAGAGGGGAAAAAATCCCTCAATCTTCCACTTTCCATGCAACATTGGGCATACCTTGTAAAATGGTGAGGATTCATTCATAAATTCATTCATTCTAGAGCTCAGAAAGCGCTTCCCGGGTGGTGCTAGTGGTAAAGAATCCGCTTGCCAATGCAGGAGACCCAGGTTTAATCCCTGGGTTGGGAAGATCCACTGGAGAAGGAAATGGCAACTTACTCCCGTTTTTCTTGCCTGGGAAACCCCATGGACAGAGGAGCCTATGGTTGCAAAAGAGTCAGACAGGACTGAGTGACTAAACCACCCCACCAGAAATCAGGAAGTGTGACTGTCATCACACACACGTCTGTAGTTGCCAGAGCCCAGAGCTCCAGCCTCCTCTTTGTCAAAATGAAACAAGCACAGTGAGCAGCAGAGATGGAAGGAGCTGTGTGGTTATTCAGGTTCTAATCCTAAGTCTCCCTGCTGCTGCTGCTAAGTTGCTTCAGTTGTGTCCGACTCTGTGCAACCCCATAGACGGCAGCCCACCAGGCTCCCCTGTCCCTGGGATTCTCCAGGCAAGAACACTGGAGTGGGTTGCCATTTCCTTCTCAAAGGGAAGTTGCCCAGTGGTGTCCGACTCTTAGCGACCCCATGGACTGCAGCCCACCAGGCTCCTCCGTCCATGGGATTTTTGAGGCAAGAGTACTGGAGTGGGGTGCCACAGGGTCCTAATTCAGACAGGGAACTGCAAAGGAAGCCTTTGCAAACCACTGCAGCATTCCACAGGAATGGGATATAGATCAAACTGGTCTCTAGGAAATTTTCTGACGGTCCAGTGAGGACTCCATGCTTTCACTGCCGAGGGCCCAGGTGTGACCCCTGGTAGGGGTACTAAGATCCCACAAGCCTCATTGCATGTCTCCCCCACACCCCTAAAAAAGAAAGAAAAATGGTCTATAAAAGAATCAGTCTCTGCTGACAACTACAAGTTACCCTCTTCAAACAGTAAGTAGGGAGAGCAACTGTGTGTGATGTGAACACTGCACAGAGGTCAGAGTAGCACATTCAGCCTCTGTGGGGACCAGGGCTGTGTCAACTCAGGGTAAACTGAGACGTGCTCTGATTTTAAAACTTCACAGGTGCCCGCTCGACCAAGGGAAAAACGGACAGGCCGGCGCAGTATGTCTACTTCCCGCTGCGATGGAAGGCAGGGTCCACGGGGTGTGCGGACTCATGTGGAGCTCCAGCGGGACCTCGCTGCTGTCCCTGTGTGTGCAGACCATCAGGCACCGCGCCGCTTCTCACATCACGCCCCAGGTCAGCCACGGCCCCTCTGCCCTTTCCCCACTTCTCTCCCCACCTCTAGCTTGGCAGTATTATGTCAAAGTACTTGAGTCCCTTATCAGTTATTAAACCAGGATTTACTACCTCAAAAATTATATGGTACAATTCATTACATAAACATATACCTTAGTTAATATAATTTAAACATTATATGTATAATGTTCCAGACAACCTGAATCTACAAGGGGGGAAAACCCATCTGATTCACTCAAACATATAAATGTGGAGTAAGAACTTAAAAATGCACAACTTAAATGCTTAGAGGATGTCATTTCTGCTTAGTTGAATTTGTTTCCCTCCAGAAGTTCCTAAAATACACCTAGTGGCCTGGCCTATCTTGAACGTAGTATGATAACTGATGGCCTGTACGGGGGGCTCCCATCACGTTCCACTACAGGGGGCAGGTTTAAGCACGTATCTCATTTTTAGAGTGCTGTAGGACATCATCTGTGACCTTAACACAGCTCAAGTTCTTCTCTATGACCATTTCCTATTCACATTTTCCACCTCACCACTGAGCATCACTGTCTGTGCCGTACTCACGAGTCCGACACCAGCAACATCACCAAAACCAGGAGACTTGCTAGAAATGCTGATGGATACATGTTCCTGCCCAGCAATCCGCTGTTAACGAGGCTTCCACGTGACTCTGACGCATCTCAAGTTGGGAAAACCTTATTACTGCCTAATCTTCACCAGCTGACATGGAAGCAGGGAGGGGTTCTAGCCTGGATCTGTGAGTGCTCCGAAGTTGAATGCAGATGTCACCTGGGGAGAAGATGCACAGCTGTCAACTCTCTCAAAGCAGTGGTGGCCAAGAAACTTCATTCTGCTTTGAATCACCACTCAGCAGAATTCACTTCTGCAAATACATGCCAAACCAAGATATTCTCCAAGCCTTAATAGCACTTAAACAGTTGAGGCACCCTCAATAATAAAAACTCCATTTTTTGTTTCAAAAAAAATTTTTTTGGTATGGTAGACCAATTTGCTCAAAAATCTCTTACAGTAACATTCACACACCTCTGGTCTACAAGCTAATTCAACAAGGTCAGAAAGGCAGATAAATGATAAACTCCTGAACTTAACTGAGGAGTAAAAGGGTTCAAATGTTTACTGACTGCCTGCCACACACATGGAACCAGGTTTCACACACTTTACGTGAAACGTGAACCTAAGTTCTATTTATCTGATAACAGAACAGCACTGATCCCACCAGGAAAGCCCCTGTTTTAAATGCTATTCAAGTACAAACTGTGGAGACAATGGTGGAGAACCCAAGCGTACCTTCTCTCGTGAGTACACCAAAATCTCAACTGCTGATCTGTCAATTCAAAAGGCTGGAATCTACAAAAAGATACTCTACAGTCAAAAACCTATCGAGCCCAATACCAGGCTCCCCAGACCCAGGGCCCAGCATTAGGCGGAACCCCCACAGCATTTGGCTTTGAAGGCCAGTAGGGCTTGGTCGCAAGAACCCCCAGGACTGAGGGAAAGATTTCACTCCAGGAGGGTGCACACAGGCTCCAACTCGGGACAAGAGTGGCAGCTCCACAGAAGACCGGGTCAGACCTACCTGCTGCTTTCAAGGATCCCCTGGGGAGGTGGGGAGCAGCTGTGGCTCTCCGGGGTCATGTAAGCTGGTGGCAGACGTAGCTGGGACCTATGTCAACTCCAGTTGGCAGCAGCCATTTCTTCCATCTTTGGCTGTGAGACCTGGCCCCACCTGACAGCCTGCAGGCTCCTATGCTGGGACTCACAGGCCAAACAACCCACAGGGCAGGAAGAGAGCCCCACACCACCTTTAGACACGTCCCTGCCCACTAAGGGGCCAAGACCCAGCTCCACCCATGAGTGGGTGTGGACCAGCGCCTCCCACCAGGAAGCCTGAAACGGACCTCTAGACCAGCCTTGCCCACCAAGGGGCAAACACCAGAAGCAAGGAAAACAGCAATCAAAGATCATATAACCTCCCCAGGTCCTTGGCCCCTGGGTGACAAGAGGGAGACGTAGTGGGACACAGAACATCTACAGAGGGCCACTTCTCAAGAAATGTAACTACACAGATAAAAATATGAAAGAAACTTAAAAATGAGATGGCCACACAGTAGGTTCCAGACGAAGGAACAAGATAAAATCCCCAAAGAACTTAGTGAAGTGGAGGTGGTCAGTGGCCAGCCTACCAGAGCGCGTTCAGAGTAATGGTTGTAATCCACGAACTCGGGAAATGGACGCACAGTGAGATTTCAAGTTTTCAGCAAAGAGAAAATATACAGAGCAACCAAATAAGAGGTGAAGACTCTAAGCACAAACTGTGGAACCAAACAGATCTTTGTCCAAGGAAGCATGCCAATGTGCACTAACATTTTCATTTCCAAAGATGTAAGTGCAACTTGAACAAACGACAATATCCAAGCTATTCCACTTGACTGAAATCTTGGCTAAATGAGCCCCACTTAGCCAGCATGCCCACCACTGTCTGGTTCCATCGCTGTGTGTCTAGAAGGTAAAAAACTTTTGGTGTCAGCATTAGTTTTTAACACAATATAGCTATAGTTTTCAAAAGTGGTATCGAATTTTTCGTGGCAAACAGAAGGGGTAAAAGTGGGAAGTGACTGATTTCTTGGGCTTCATCACCACCATGGAGTGACTGCAGCCATGAAATTAAAAGACACTTGGTCCATGAAGGAAAACTATGCCAAACCTAGACAGTGTATTAAAAAGCAGAGATATCACTCTGCCAACAAAGGCTTGTTTTTTCCAGTAGTCCTGTACAGATGTGAGAACTGGACCATAAAGAAGGCTGAGCACCAAAGAACTGATACTTTTGAACTGTGGTGCTGGAGAAGACTCTTCAGAGTCCACTGGACGGCAGGGAGTTCAAACCAATCAATCCTAGAGGAAATCAGCCCTGAATATTCATTGGTAGGACCAATGCTGAATGAAGCTCAAGTTCCACTACTTTGGCCATCTGATGCGAAGAGCCGACTTACTGGAAAAGACCCTGATGCTGGGAAAGACTGAAGGCAAAAGAAGGGGGAGGCAGAGGATGAGATGGTTAGATAGCTCACTGGCTCAATGGACATGAGTTTGTGCAAACTCCAGGAGATAGTGAAAGTCAGGGAAGTCTAGCATGCTGTAGTCCATGGAGTCGCAAAGAGTCAGACACAACTTAGTGACTGGACGATTTTTAAAGCACTGAAACTGTCATTCAAGTAAGATGTACTGGGCAAAATCAGCTCTACTATAAGCGCTTCACTGCCTCTTCAGTAACCATTAAAGCAAAGCGATTATTTTCCATAAAGCCAAGTGACACCCAGCTTGGACTGCATTAGAGTTCACAAGGGCATATAGTGAGCATCCTCTCCTAAAATAAAACCTAGGCCGACCCCTCCTCCTCCCTTGGCCAGCTGTCTGCCCCTTGCTCTTTCCTTGCCTGTAATCCCCCCGACCGTCCCAGTCCGTCCCCATTTGGCAAACGCAGGAATGAAGACTGCTTCCTAGGTGCACAGCCAATCACCAACTGGCAACCACTGCACGACTTTGGATTTGGGATCCTACTAGGAAAACGAACTGACCAACATGACTGTAGTGTTCGCCTCAACCCACCTCACCCCCTAAAGACCACGCAGGGTTGTCACTGGAAAAAAGCACACTGTTTAAGGGCTCAGGATCACAAACCAGAAAGGATCCTGAGGAAGAGTTACCAGGAAGTGTGAGTGGCCTAGTCTGATGTTCTTATTGTATAGATGAGAATACTGGAGATATAACATGGACTTGCCCAAGGCTAGGTGATTACCCCGAGGCGGAAACTAAAACCATCCTCCAAACTCTTCCCATTACATCACAACCACAAAACCCTATTAAGAAAATATGTTGAATACATAGAAAAGATCTCGCCACAGCCTTTCAGACAGAATAAAGGCAATCTGTACAATGAGAAATGCCACTCAACAGACACCACTAAGTACCAAGGATCTTTATTCTTAGGTCTGATATTTAATCTGTGGCTGCAGATAATATGTCACTGTTTAGAGAATAAAAGGTCCCATTATCTTCATTCAAGTCTTCAGCCACAAAGTTACACCTATTCTCATACAAGATAAGGGTTGGTAGGGGATTAAGGAGGTACACTGAGGATAAAAGCAAAAGGGAACAAACACTTTTACAAGCATATCGTCCCAGTTACCGTGAAGGTTACGTTTCAGGTTAATTTACCAAAGTAGTGACAGAACCATGATTTCAGTGAAAATCAACACGTTATATCTTTTAAAAAACCAATTCAGAAATACTAAGTCAGGCAAGCATGCAAAATTCAGAGTATAAAAAAATGCAAGGGCTGGCTGCCCAAACAGGTATTTCCCTCAGAAAGAGGGATTTGAAAATGCTGCACAGAACCAAAGGAATTAGAAGCTGAATTAGCAGACCCATTTCCTCAGTTTATATATGAGGCAAGTGGGCAGACATTAACTGGTAAAGCTTACTCAGCCAGATTAAGAATGTATAGACATCTAATTCCTGGTGCTATCTGCAACTACATGTATCTAAAATACAAGAAGATAAATATCCAGAATACATCAAACCCACTGATTTAAAGAAAACATTTCAAGGGAGGGGGTGAAGTTGTTATTATAGCATAGCAGCACATTACACATATTTAAGAGATTAAATGCAAAGAAATAATCTCTTATTTTAATGCTCAGTTTTGATCAACACAAGTTTCAGCCAATCTTCTGATGTAGAGCAAAACAAGTATATTCTTCAGTTTTCTTCTACATTTTTTTGGGCCTATCTTTCAAAACTGAGCACTGGGTATTTTTAATGTAATGGGATGTTATATGTACATTCTAATTACACATTTTAGGAATAAACAAAATGCATATTTCAGTAATTCATAGTGTATTTATAAAATGAAAAGCTCTCTATCAAAATACACTTTTCACTGGGAAAAATAAATAAAACAGACAAATGGATCTACACAAAGTAAAAATTAACTTTGGTAGACTTCACTGTGCAGGACAGTCCACAACAAGCTTATCTGCCCTTACTCCCCCAGAGCCAATCATCTTCTGAGTTAAGATTTTAAAAATATGTTTTAATTGAGATCATCAGTTGACATTTGTTTCTCATTCCACATCATCTTCAGCCAAGCTCTGAGCACTTACAATTCTCTGAAAGAGAAAATATTTATAAATTTATAAATACTTATAAAATTTAAAAGTATAAGCATTTAATCAGGATTCTAAGTTCAACATAAAATGTTTTTTTGATCTCTGAATCAAATCTCGCTGAAGTTTATTCATATTGAAATGTCAATATTTAGCACTTCATACAGTTTTTATTTAAGAAAATCATCTGTCAGCCTCACCTCAAAATTCAAGTCAATAAAATAAAGGAAGCGTAACATTATATTGGGTTATGTTAGTCAATTTTTTAACTAAAATCAAAAAGAATTTAAGATCTCTATTCACTCCCATATGAACTAAAAATAATGATTAGTGTTTTAGTGACCATTCTATCCTCCAAACATTTCCCTATTTGCCTGTAAATGGTCTGTCATTATACAAAGGAATACAGTATTCCGAAATATTAGTATTTTGAAAATATTTCCACGTAACATGGCACAAGGGAACTAAGTAAAAAAGGCCATTCTTACTGAGGAATTCAAGCTTCATCCTGAAATCATCCATATTTCAAAAGACACCATCCTCACGTTAATTTTCCAAAAGCATTATGCTATGCTGTCTTTCAAAAGGTGAGTAATGTTAGAGGATTCTGACAAGAGACTAGGAATCACATTCATTAGGATCAAAAAATAAAAAGGATTAAAATCCAGCTTCTTGCTCTTTCAATTCTTTCCTTTAGATCTTTGGGAACTTTTTCTTTTCAGTCTTTTTCCAATCCAGATGAGTAAAAGCTCAGTTTAAAGAATTAACCAGTAATTTTTATTAATTTTCAATTATATCAACCATGAAAATTCATTTAATAGACATAATATTCCAAAAAGTAGATTCTTTGGGGCTCCTTGAGTATTTAAAATGAATGGGATGCATTTTAATCAACTTGTAAGTTATGCTTAACCTACTGTATCAATGAGGATGTATCAAACAGCTCCAAACTCAAAGCCCAACTCGCATTAGCAGAGACAATGAGGCCTTCAGATAAGTGAGGCCTGAGGGAGCCACAGGCCTTTGCTGCTGCTAAGTCGCTTCAGCAGAGGACAAAGGAGTCAAGATGGCACAGCCTAGAAATCACACCCGTCTGATTAACAGAGAGGCCTCACAGAAGAGGTGGCAGAAAGCTAGGTTTACAAAGCAGCTGGGAGTGATCTCAACTTGGGGATCTGAACACCGAGGCCTGAGATTTAGCACTAGAGAGACTTACTTCCAGTCGTGCTCCTGGGCATGGTCACTAGGTTCTCTGCCCTTCGTCTGGGTGTGTTTCTATTGGTCAAGCACTGGCACCTCTAGCACTATTCTCATTATACGGAGGAGCCTCACGTCACCATGCTCACTAGGCTCATTCTTGAATGCCGAACTCTCAGACTCTACTCACTTATGCAACAGTTCAGATCTTTACCTGACTAATTGTTGGGAGCTTAGTCAGAAGCATCTGGAACACTGGTGGTGGAAGAGTTTGCTGCAACACTTGCAGTAACTGCTGTGGCTGTCCACACACAGCAATCGCATTTGTCAGATGGTCCACGCCCTTCTCATATTCACCTGCAAGATTTACATAAAAATACCGTGTAACTGGAAAAGCCTGTCTTTGTCCAAATTCAACCCTAAAGTCTTCACTATATCTCCAAATGATAATGACCAAAAACATCACACAGGTAAAAATCTAGAAAATATAGTACACTTGTATAACTAAGAACCCACCAACAGAATAAGTCAGATTATATGTACGAAGGGACTCCAGTAACACTTTCAAAGAGGGAGAAATTAAGGTACAGAAATGTCTAAGTTTATTACTAGTTATATACTGAGTATTTCTCAAAGATTACTTAAGAAGTTGCTAACAATGAAACAACACTTTTTTACCAGAAGAGAGAACTGGAAGACTGGAGGACTGAGGTGGAGAGATCCACTTTCACTTTAAACCCCTCACACTATGTGAATATCACCACATGCAAGCAGACACCTACAGGCCTTTATCTCTTCTGAACCTAGTCATCACTGGCAGTTGTCCTCTCTGCAGATCCAACAGCATCTGCAGAGAATCCTGTAGATCCAGGATACACTTATACAATGACACAACCTCAAGAGCGGTCAACCTGTCATCTTGAGCTTCCTTCACATGGAATGTTGCTACAACTTTCATAAAACTTTGCTGACTGGATGGCCAGATCTCAAGTGGTACCTTGAGAAACAGCATAGAAAGCAGCATATAATCCACTTAGGACATAGCAGAGCAAGATCAAACCAAGTGTTACCAGATGGAAGTCACCATCCACTCCTCTGCTGGGCAGAATGCTCTCCCTTTCCTCAATGCCTAGGCCTTCTCTCTCAGGAAATTCAAGGTGCAGCCTGAAGGAGACCTGAAAATGTTTCCCTGGTTTATCTCATGTTCTCCTACACTTGTTATACACAGTTTCACTGATTCTCTTATTCACTGAGTGTTGATCTTTCTAGGTTTGCTAAGCAATTTAATGTAGGGGCTGGACCATTTGTAACTCTTTAGGTGAAAATGAACAAATTCTAATTACATCAAAAAATTATTTCTTAGGATTCTGGGTTGGTAAATATATCAAAGACTAGAAGGGTGGCACCTCCAGAGAAGGCATGAAAGTTCTCCACCCCCTAACCCTGTGCATCTCCTACAGCTGGTTACTCCTGAAGTATTATTTATAATAAACCAGTAAACACAAGTTTTCCAACCCTGAGTACGAATGGGACCAAATAAGGGACTGGTTAATGAGGAGGAACTGCCTGCTACATAGCATTTCTATTTAAACGACTCAAATTGAAGAAAGCTTTAATTCACAAAGCAGCATTAAAAATGGAAAATGTAAGGCAGAGATCTTCCACATAGGACTGGACCTCCATCAGGGCCACAAGGGCTCCACTGATTCCTCAGGCCATTGAATTTACAGGCAACACAGGGGCTCACAGTATTGTCTGAGAATATTAATTCTGATTATTAAATGGAAATAAATAGAGCTGCTCCCAGAGTGGATGTGTAGAACACAGGGGATCTTTGGCTGAGACACCTCCTGAAACTTCTAAACACACTGGAAACCGTTTATAAACAATCACAGCAATTTAGTGTAGAAATGAAACCACTTCCTCTCCACACTGCAGCCTTGATCCTACTCACTTATCCCGAGATACTGCCCAGTTATCACAGATGAAGACACCTGCACAAGGGAGGCCGTGTCAAGCAAGGAGACTCACTGCCTAAACTGCTTATGCTTTCTCATGGCTTGGTGGTGGTGGTGGTGAAGTCGCTCAGTCGTGTCCGACTCTTTGCGACCCCGTGGACTGTAACCTACTAGGCTTCTCAGTCCATGGGATTCTCCAGGCAAGAATACTGGAGTGGATTGCCATTTCCTTCTCCAGAGGATCTTCCCAACCCAGGGATCGAACCCGGGTCTCCCGCATTGGAGGCAGACGCTTTAACCTTCTCATGGCTTACCTTTCCCTAATTCTAATCTCAGGCTGGTTTGGTGGATTCCACCAGAATAAAGGCAGCTTGGCAGCTGAGTTACGTAACTCTCAGGGTGTGCTAGGCTGAAATGTGGAATATAAGCTTCAAATAAAGAATAAAAAACGCTTCCCTATCCTTTCCTGACCCCTTCACTCCCCTCATGAGTTAACTGTTCTTGTCAATATATATCTAACAGCTCAAGTCAAAGAGCAACGGCCACATTAAGTGATCTCCAAGATAATCAAGTAATTGGGAGAGCACTACAGTATCTTAAATAAATTTTTTTACATTATGTTTATTTTGGAGGCTAGAAGGAAAATTTGATTGTCATAAACTGACATCTTTATGAGTATGAACAAATACTGACAGTATCTTTGCATAAATTGAAATATTATAATCTCTATCCTTAGAAATAGATATTATACATGCTCTACTTTTCTTTCAATATTAAAGTAATAAAATTATAGTCTCTCAAATGATCTTTATGAGGACTTAAGTGCTTTGCTTTGCCCAATGATTAAAAATCCACAAATGACCTCCATCATGTAGTCCATGTCAAAATCTATTATAATACAATAAGAATAAGAAAAACAACACTTGATAACCATTTCTACTAACGACAGCAACTATTTCAAAGCTACTTTTGTGATAAAAGCTATTTTGTCAATAAAAATATAAATACATTTAAGACACTCAATTATTGAATGAATTATGGTTCTCAAATTTGAAAAATGATCATTTTACTTTCATAATATTAATTTTTTAGAAGGAATTCTTAATTCTATTGATGGAACTCACAAAGCACAAAGCCTAAAGCCTATATGCCATTAACTGTGTAACCTTCAACAGGTAAACTAACCTTCTCTGGGATGTATTCTATTAGTCATTCCTTCCTATACGTACTGGGAAAGATCTGAATATCAGGTGAAGGAGCTAAGGAAATTATATTCCCAGATATTTCTTTCAGTTATTGTTTACATATTACAATTGACTATATTCTTTTAAACTACTTAAAAAGCAACCTCATTTGTAAAATTACTTATTTTCCTTGCATTATTAAACGCTTCATATTATTAAATGCCTAATTCTTGAAATATTTAGAATATCCCTTTAAAAATTTTTTTGTATTGGAATATAAGCTAACAATG
This sequence comes from Aepyceros melampus, assembly GCA_006408695.1. Taxonomy (NCBI): domain Eukaryota; kingdom Metazoa; phylum Chordata; class Mammalia; order Artiodactyla; family Bovidae; genus Aepyceros; species Aepyceros melampus. The sequence continues at coordinate 161,841 of SJXQ01009234.1, read as the reverse complement.
TTGTGATCGTTCCAAGTGAAGAGCGAAGGGACTTGGCCACACAAACATATGTATTCATTCCCCCCGAAACTCCCCTCCCATCCAGGCTGCCACATAACATGAGCGGAGTTCCATGTGCTATACGGTAGGTTCTTGACAGTTATCCATTTTTAACATAGCAGTGTGTACATGTCCAACCCAAACTCCCTAATTATCCCCCATCCCAGAAATTTTAAAAATATCTTTTTAAAAAATAGCCACACTGCACCAAAAAAAGCCCCTTATTACCTATTTAGTTTCCTAGTCTTTCAATGACTATTAATTACCTTGAGCTAGTAATTCTTCACCAAGCTGTATTTCTTCTAGAAAGAATTTCTGAACAGCTTCAGCATCTTTAAGGTCAGGTAACTGTTTGAAAACAGAATATTTAGTAACTGGCTGGTTTCTCCAGGGATATACACAACACAAAAAATTATGCCATTAAAAAAACATCATTATGAAAGCTGACAAAAAGAAATTTACTCTTCAACAACACTCAAGGATAGGAGTTTAATATCTACTTTAAAATAAATGTAAGAAAAAAATCCTTTTTGATAAAACTGGTGTTTGAACAGTTCTTAGAAAGCTGTGAATCAAACCTCAAGTAAAAAGAGTACAGATATATCTTTACCACAAAATATGAACTTTAAAACTTATTTTTTGATGGCCATTATCATAGATTTTTATATAACTATATTGAGGAATATATAACTCTATAATCATGATCTATTTGTTGGGCATTTGAGCTGCTTCTGATTTTTTTTTTTTGCTATTTCAAACAAGCAGCTTTATTTAATTAACTTTGCCTTTCTGTGTTTTTGTTTTAGGCTTGTTATATATTACCAAATCAAATGATTATGCATTATCTTTGCAAAAAATATAAACCAAAAATTTTATAAGTCCCTTTTTATTTAAAAACCTAGACTACTAATAGAAGTTTCTGGTTCTTGAGTATTACCATATCCTTAGAAAGACAAGACTACTGAAAACATAATGAATATATTACATATTTCAGAAAGGTAGTTTGGACATAACAGGGAAACAAAGTGACTGCCTCCCAGTTTCATCTTGCTATTATCATATCCAGTCAGGTGTGTTAATTACTCAAATGTAACATTAATTGATCTCATTTTTTCACTGCTTCAACTTGCTTTAAAAAGAACTACTACTGATCCAGTAGGTCCAAGTTCTGGATATCCAGATGATGGAACTAATTTCAATTAAAAAAAAAAAAAAAAGCTATATGCCCAATGATGAACATTTACCTATACATAATGTTCTTTATAAAATAAATAAATCTATAGTCATTAAAAATAATCAGGAACATAGGATCTATGAAAAGGAAATAAATGAGTAAGACTTATGTCTACATTTACATATTACAAGGTAAAAATTTGACAGGCAGTGGGATTGTGGATCAGTGGGTGTAATAATCTTATGTAACTTTCAAAATGAGTAATGTGGTTCTTCTAAAGGAATTAGTAATAAATGTTTTGTTATTTTGGAGCAGCTAAGTGAAAAAGTTTGAACTTTTTGTTAAGTGTCTTCAGAGCCTATTATCTTACCACCCTCAAACACTGTTCACACAGTAAGTTGTCTGCTATGAGGGTGACAAAGGGGAAATAAGGAAGGACTGAAAAATCTGCAGGGGAACAGAGCTAATGACTGTTCTTATAAAGAAATTCTACTTTAAAACATAAAATCAGTGTCTGATACCAATTAGCTTTCTCAAAATATACATTTGAAGTGGACTATAAAAAAAAAGATTATTACCTTGGAAAGCCCAGCTCTCTCCTTGGCAAGCTTTTGTTTCTTTCTTCCTGCAAGAAAGGGAATATTTTCATTTTATTATTAAAATGGGAATCAAAAGAAGTCTGATTGCTGTGGTACTCATTCTATTTGCAAAACATGATCAACTCAGGCTTTTTTTCTTGTGATTTGTCAGGGTCATAAAAATAGTTCAGGTCAGCTACCAGCAATGGGACATTCCTGGACAGAAGCTGTTGGAGATTCAGCTGTTGGAAGCATCCTAAGTAGAGAAAGTCTCTCTCCCCCACCTCCAACCTACATAGGACAGAAACACGACCAAGAATCAAGCCTCTGTGGTTATGATGGAATTTTATTACTGAAATATAACTGACTCTGTCTTTACTAAATTTTGAAAACTATCTGGCATTATTAACTAAGAATTAAAAAAACAGCATTTGAAAAAGGTTTCTTGAGGAAAAAAAGCACAGTATTAATGCATTTGGCAAAAATAAGTGCCAAGAAAGGCAGCACTCAAATAATTACTGTCAGTTAAAGGGGAAAAAACCCTCGCCCTACAGTCTGTAGGTTGTTTTTGTTTTTGACATGAAATAGTAATAGTACAAACTCAGGAGTAAGTGACATTGTTTAAATCAATTAGTCAACCTTTAAAATCAAATTAGTAGTAGGACACTAACAATATTTAAGCTGCTGTTTAATTGCACGGGCTTCTCTAGTAGCTCAGCTGGTAAAGAATCCGCCTGCAATGTGGGAGACCTGGGTCCAATCCGTGGGTTGGGAAGATCCCTGGGAAGGGAAAGCCTACCAACTCCAGTATTCTGGCCTGGAGAATTCCATGGCATGTATAGTTAATGGGGCCGCAGAGTCAGACACGACTGAGAAAGGGGGCTTCCCTAGTAGCTCAGCTGGTAAAGAATCCGCCTGCAATGCAGAAGATCCTGGTTCAAATCCTGGGTTGGGAAGATGCACTGGAGAAAGGAATAGGCTACCCATTCCAGTGTTCCTGGGCTTCCCTGGTGGCTCACTTGGTACCTGCCTGCAATATGGGAAACCTGGGTTTGATCCTTGGGTTGGGAAGATCCCCCGGAGAAGAGAATGGCTACCCACTCCAGTAATCTGGCCTGGAGAATTCCATGGGCTGGACAAGTCCATGGGGTAGCAAAGAGTTGGACACAACTGAGTGACTTTCACTTTAATTGTATACTCCATGAGAAAGGGTGCTGGCACAAGGAAGCTTGGGTTTCCTTTATACCCCAGATCTTCCCCTGACTAGCAGTTTGACCTTGGGCAAGTTACGGTTAACTTACTATGCCTCTCTTTCTCCTTATGTAAACCTAGTTTAAGAACAATACCTGCTTCATAGAGTTGATATGAGGATTAAATTAAGTTACTGTATTTTCAGTGCCTGGTTGGCACTATTGAGATATAAGCACTCAGGACTGAGCTCAATAGCAACCAACTCCTCAGCTAAGGAGTTGTACTATGCTAAGTAGTTTCATTAACCAGTTAAAATTACCAAAGGCACCATGTGGCTAAGAAAGGTAAAGCTCTAATACTTATTACTGGGTCAGCAAATAAATACCAAGTCTCAAAAGATCAGACATGCTTTATTACTGTGAGAAACAAAGTCATAAAACAAGCACATGTCCTCTTAAAGCCTTAAAGCATTCTGTAAGTCCAATTCTCAATGCCTGAGTAGAGGCGGGACCTAAGTGCACGCAAATGGTTCATTTACTCTGGTCAGGGAACCTCTTCTGACTTGCATTTACAAACTAGGTTTACCACCAGTATCTCTAGCCAATTCTAGCCCCCAGATTACATAAAGTGCTACAACTCTAAGGCCTGAGCACTTTCAAAAATATACGTATAGGTTAAAGCTGACCTTACTGTTAATTTGAAGACTGCCTATTCTTCCTACCTTTCTTAGGTGTTCGTCATTAGGCAACTGTGGAGAAACAGAATATATAACCTCAATTAAGGTTCAGCTCTCTTTTGGCAGAATGACACCAGATTCTATTAACTAGTTATTAAAAGATCATCATACCGATGTGCTGGGAAGAGTACTAGGATTGGACATGGAACACTTGATGTTAAGGATAAGCACTTGTTTTAGATTCAAGAGAGACACTATCCTACACTATCCTATCCTGCTTATTTATCCTCACAGCAACAGGAGGACAGGTACTAAGTATTATCACCATGTTATCACAGAGATAATTTACCAACATCACAACTAATGGGTGGTGGAGTGGCAATCCAAACACTCAGGAAGCGGAGTTTCACTCAAACATTACTCTACACTGCAGAGAAGTGAAGATATGCCCATCAATAGAAAAGGCATCTCAGAAATAAACATGGCAAGTTTGTGGAATAAACAGAGATATACAATTTGTTACGTCAAAATTTGCAGAAAATGACAAAAGTGATAATAGTAGAAAGAAGCCTGATTTCCAAACACACACACACACACACACATGGTTTTTTAATGGAGTGGAGAAGAACGTATGATTGTAGCTGAATGTTTTGTAGTTGCCAAATTTTAAGCTTGCTTAGCTGCTTTAAATTTACAGCAGTAAGATTAAAATTCTCACTTTACTTTTCTAAGACAACTATCTTGTTATATCAACTTATTTATCAAGTAGTATCTATGACAAACAGGCAGATAATAGATTGAAAAATCAAGGAGCTACTACATATTCAATCAGCAGACTGACACAGTATTTGCTAAAATCAGTCCAAAGTGTCTGCGTAAACCTAACAAGTTAAAACAGACTAAAAAAATACACATAAAATACAAAAAAATCCCAAATCTAAAGCAATCATTTAAATTACTTAACATATTTTAAAATGAATCATTTCATACAGTGCTGTAAAATGAAAAACATCTGTAGTTGGTCCTCTGTAGGTTAATTATCATTTATTAATGATTATTTAGATAAAAATTATGCTGTAGGAGTTTCTGGTAATGTCACATTAATGGAAGGTAAGAAAAAAATTGAATAAATTAGTCTTGATTTAACTTCAAACCTATTTTAAACAGCCTAATTCTCTTTTCCTAAAAACAAAACCAAAAAACCTTCAGAAACACTGATTTGAAAAACTCTGCCCTTTTATTACAGATGCCAGTCAATTCAGTGGCTCAATCCAACTCTTTGAGACCCCATAAACTGCAGCACACCAGGCTTCCCTGTCTATCACCAACTCCCAGAGCTTGCTCAAACTCATGTCCATCCAGTTGGTGATGCCATCCAACAATCTTATCCTCTGTCCTCCCCTTCTCCTTTCTTCAATATTTCCCAGCATCAGGGTCTTTTCCCACAAGTCAGTTCTTCACACCAGGTGGCCAAAGAATTGGAGCTGGAGCTTCAGTATCAGTCCTTTCAATGAAGGTAGGATGTATAAGCCCCACCACAGAGCCACTGAGCAGACAACCCACAAACTGGAGAACAACTATACCAAAGAAGCTCTTGCACTGTTGTGAAAGTTCTAGGGTCCACATTTCCCAATGTGGAGATCCTGCAAAGGAACTGAGAACCCCCAGGGAATTTGACTCTGGAGGCCAGTGGGACTGGATTATAGAACTTCCACACCACTGGGGAAACAGACTCTTGGAAGGCCTTGTGCTTACCAGGACCCAGGAGAAAGGAGCAGTGACCCCACAAGAGACTGAGCCAGACTTGCCCGTGAGTGTCCACGAGTCTCCCGTGGAGGCATGGCCAGGGTACTGAATACAAGGGTCCTGACATAAGCCTTTTGAAGGAGGTCGTTGTTATCCCTACCATAGGTCAAACTACCTGGAGAGAACACAGCCCCACCCATCAACAGAAAATTGGATTCAAGATTTACTGAATAAGACCCAGATTCCCCTCAGTTAGTCTCTCTCATCAGGAAGCTTCCACAAGCCTTTTCTCCTTACCTAGAGGGCAGACAGAATGGGAACCACAATGACAGAAAACTAACCAAACTGATCTTGCAACAAACTGGATCACAGCCTTATACAACTCAATGAAACCATGAGCCATAGGGCCATGGTAAGGAGTTTTGACAAAATGTGGTCCACTGGAGAAGGAAATGGCAAACCACTTAGTATTCTTGCCTTGAGAACCCCATGAACAGTATTACAGATATAAATATTCTATTAGAAATTAAGCTAAGAAAATGAAAAATTAACTGAAATCAATTACATCCCACAAATACAAAACACCCTGAAGTTCTTAAAATCAGTCAAACATACAGACTTTAAAAAGACTTCAAAATTACTCTGAGCAAGTTTTACTTGCTAAAGAAAATACAAAATAACAATTATATTCATAAACAATCTTTCAGTTCAGTTGCTCAGTCCTGTCTGACTCTTTCCGACCCCATGAATCACAGCACGCCAGGCCTCCCTGTCCATCACCAACTCCTGGAGTTTACTCAGACTCACGTCCATCAAGTCGGTGATGCCATCCAGCCATCTCATCTTCTGTCGTCCCCTTCTCCTCCTGCCCCTAATGCCTCCCAGCATCAGGGTCTTTTCCAGTAAGTCAACTCTTCGCATGATGTGGCCAAAGCATTGGAGTTTCAGGTTTAGCACCAGTCCTTCCAATGAATACCCAGGACTTTGGCATTCATTACCATGTGTCAGGTACTGTACTAAATTCTACATTATAATGTTTTACAAAAAAAAAAAAAAAGGAAACTAAAGCTTGAAATTTGTCGCCCAAGGTTTTTCAGCTACTAATTCAAGCTTGACACTTAAGTCATTAGGCTACTACTGAAACTAGAAAGAATTTATGGAAGACAAAAAAAAAAAACTGTGAAAATAACAAATTTCTCAATTTGTTCAAAATGACAGCTTTTATTATTTCTTCAACCAAAAATTAGTTTTCTCAAGGTTTTCAACAATAGGATTGCAGCAATTCCAAAGGAAGGGTCAATCCATTCTTTACAGAGATCTACTTCCACACCACCACTGCCCGACTATTTCTTGGAAGCTACAGGAAAATGATAAAAATTCCAATAATTACATTTACAGCAGGAATTTATAGGATCTTCTCCATGTCAAGAATGGTGGTGAGCACATCAAACATTTTAATCTTCATAAAACCAACAAGAGGCAATACCTGATTTTGCAAGCTAAGAAAATAATTAAGACTCAGAAAATCCAAGATCATACTGCTAATCTGTGACTAACTTGGGTCAGGAAACTCAGTGTCTGAATCCAAAGCAGCATTATTTCCATTAGTTTACCTAACTATAAAAAAAAAAAAAAAATCACCTCTATATCTTTTTCATCTTGAGACACAAGAGAGCCAGCATCAGGTATCATATTGCAGATGGTGTAAGAGCGGCAGTTTCCAGTAAGGTAGTCCCAGCCACGTGTGACCCAAGTACACGTGAAACGCTAATCACTTTTTCCTATTTTTCTGGGCTTTAGTAATTTACCTATACATTCTAGTTTCAGGAACTATTCTGACCGAGCAACCTAGGTAGATTACAAAATTATTTCTTAATGCAACAAATTTGCTCTTTCGTTGCTGCGAACGAGCATACCTCCGAAATTCAAAGAACACGAAAGGTTTTGGCGACACGATTTCCTTCTTGTAAATCTCTTTTAAGAGATGTCGCAGGTATGAAATAAGACTGAGCCACAGAAAACGTGCAGCCTTTTGGACGCCCCTGCGATTTCTATAGCATTCACTCATATCTTGGAAGCCTTTACAGTGGAGCTACCAAGAGGGTTTAAGAATGCATGCAACCTTATGGTTTGAGAATGATACTAAGCTGGATTTGCAAGTTCAGTGTAAGCACAATTCGTAAAATACAAAACACAAAAAACCCGACTTTCGAGTTCGGAAGAGGTGAAAAAAGATAAACAGCAAAAAAGAGCCACAACCCCCTAAATTATAATACAAACGAATCTGCACTGGCACGGTACATGTTTAGGGAAAACAAAATGGGAAAAATCGTTCCTCCAAAATGGAGGGACGCGTTCGTTGGCACACGAGCCGGGAGCAACCCTGGAAGCGGCGCCATCACCTTTCTCTGGCGGGTGCGCTCAGGGCCCCAGACCCTGCAGCACCACGCGGCCGCCCAGCACGCGGCGGGTCGGCCGGCGGGAAGCAGGGGACGCGGGCGCCGCGGGGGGAGGGGAAGGGAGGCCCAGGGAACCGGAGACCTACTCACGTTCTCGCAGCCTGTTCTTGAAGTTGGGGTCACTCCGTCTCTTGCGGTCGAAGTAAATGCAGTAACCGATGAAAAGGGCCCCGCACACGCCGGCGGCGATGGCGCTGTTCCGGCCCACCATCTTCTCTCCACCGAGGAGCCGGGTCGGCTGCGGCGGGGCCCGCAAAGAAGCCGTTGACCGCGAAGACCCGGATCCGAGTGCGCGGCTCCGTCCCGACGCCCGCCGCCCGCCGCGAGGGACGCGGAAAGGCGGAACATGCGTCACTTCCGGCCCCCGTCGCCGAGGCCCCTGGGGATGTCCGCAGCAGTGCCTGAGGGGAGGCGCCCGCGCCGCTTCTGCGCCTGCGCAGGTGCTTAACGTTCGCTTCGGAGTCGAGATTTTGCACGAGGTCGCGCACGTCCTTAAGAGCCTCTGAGCTTGACAGAATGAGGCCGGCACGTGGCCGTCGTGCGCACACTCCAAAGTGTGTGTAGCTGATTTCCTTGCTTGTGTCAAAGATGGAAGGTCACTGATCACAAATGCTTCATCTTTTTATGTTACACAGTCGCCCTGTAACTCTTTGAATTCAGTTTCATTTGGGTTCAAGCTCAGTCACAATCCGTTTTGCAGCAAGGACCATAATCTAGGGATTCGATTTCAAAAGATTTTACGGTATAGTCTCAGGAGTGGAAGAAAATTAAATGGAGCAATTCCTGGAAAAGGATGACGGGTAAGAGACACAGTGGAAAAAAATAGCAAAGATTGAGATGTCCAGTTGTTATACCCACTGAAGACATTATGTGTGTGGTTTAAATTTGAAAAGACACAGAGGGGATCCTCTGAAACCTTTGGAGTGATAAGAATGTTTATTATAGACTGTAGTGTCCTGACAGTTTATGCGAAAGAGATGGTTCATGATGGGGCTGCCCAGCAAGACCTGAAAGACCAGGGTTGTGATTAGGGGGTTGGGACTTTGATCTGGGTGGTATCAGCCGTATTCCTGGGGGAAAGGAGGGGAAGGAGGCTGGAGAATAACTTCATGGAGTTCAACTTCATGACCTACATAAGTGAAGTGAAGTTGCTCAGTCGTGACTCTTTGCGACCCAATGGACTGTAGCCTACCAGGTTCCACCGTCCATGCGCTTTTCCAGGCAAGAATACTGGAGTAGGTTGCCATTTCCTTCTCCAGGAGATCTTCCTGACCCAGGGATTGAACCCAGGTCTCCCGCATTGTAGGCAGACGCCTTACCATCCGAGTCACCATGACCTACATAGGGAAGCCAAATGAAGGCTCTGGACACCGAAGCATGTGCCCTTCAGCAGTTGGCAGTACTCTGTCTACTTAGGAATCAGTGTGACCTGTGCATGGAGGGTGAGGTGTTCTGTCTTCTGGGAGGTGTTCAGGGAGGGAACAACAGAAGCTGTGAATTTGGGACTCTCCCCTACCTTTCCCTTGTGCGTGCCTCTTCTCTTTCCCTTTGGCTGGTTTTCGTTTATTCTTTTTTGGCTACACAGCAAGGCTTGTGAAATATTAGTTGCCTGACCAAAGGTTGAACCCAGGACTTCAGCAGTGGAAGTGCTGAGTCCTAACCACTGGACTAGCAGGGAATTCCCTGGCTTCATTTTATTTATATCCTTTTGCTGTAATAAAACTGTAATCATAACATGTTCTTGAGTTCTGTGATTCCTATGGTGAACCTGAGAGGTAGTAGGAACCTCCAAATTGCTAGCTGGCTGGTCAGAAGAGTGGCCTGGAGACACATCTGCCCCTGAATTTGTGACTAGTGTATTCTCATACAGCAGTCTTGTCATACAGCAATACTGTCCCCATAACACAAAGTCTGGCTGACTCTAGGGTAGATGGTGTCAAGTTGTTGCAGGGTACTTATGGAAATATTTAGCTGACATTCCTAACCTAGTCCAAGAGCTTATTGGAAAGCCCTTTTGCTTGAGTGATAATGAACCTGTGCATGTGTGTGTGCTAAGTCACTTCGGTCGCATCTGACTCTGTGACCATATGAACCCTCCAGGCTCCTCTGTCTATGGGATTCTCCAGGCAAAGAAAGAGTACTGGACTGAGCTGCCATGCCCTCTTCCCGGGATCTTCCCAACGCAGGGATCGAACCTGAGTCTCTTAGGCATCCTGTATTGGCAGGCAGTTTCTTTACCACTTGTGCCACCTGGGAACCTGAGAGCCTATAAAACTAGGAATTTGATCAAAGGTACATGTCCATTGCCTGGACTGGGGTGAGATGCGAAGGTGCATATATATCACAGCAAAGAAAATGACTGAAATCAGGGGGTTGCACACATCAGGAAAAAAAGCTTTTCCTTATATCATGCACACATACAGATTCTTCCTAGCCTTAACAGTGCACCTCTGTCAGTTGATAGAGGTATGTCCTGAGCCACAGGTGGAACAGATAAGACTTGTAAGGCTGCACAGATGACCTGAGGGCCTAGAACTTGACCTGGGACAATCTGAGACTATGTGTCCATTATCTTATGACACTAAGGAAAGAACACGCTCTTCTTTCTGTTGTGCATCATAGAATGCCATATAAGTAGGAGGTCATTGCTATAAGATAAACAAGCAACCTGTTGATACAAAGAACAGTTAGTGCAACTCCTGTGCCTCTGAATTTCTCAACCACTCTACAGTTAATTCATTTTTTTTTTCACTTGTAAACCATCTAAAAGCATAGAATCCTAAACAGAAGCAGACTAAATCCCTGAGGCATGTTGCTTGTAAGTGGTATCATTATTGGGCTGTGGACTGACCTTAGTGGATCATCACTAGTGTTGTAAACAGAATGAAAAGTATCAGAGGGCAACACAGGTAGAAAGGACTGGTATTGTCATGTGAGACTTGTATGTCAGATAAATATACCTATGTCTGTACTGATCACAGTGAAAAATCAAAGACTATCACAGATCATAGTCAAAAAAGTGGGAAACCACTGATCTAGTCCAAACCCCTTATTTTCCCAGTCGAGATATTTAGATAAAGAGGTTGAGGTTTGTCCAAGGTCATGCATATATAGCCAGAGAACTGGGTCAAGGATCAGATGTCCCTACACCCTAGTCCAGGGCTCCTTACATGAAAACCTGAAGACCAACACTCTATGTTAAGGACAGTAAAATTATATACATTTATATACACTAAAAAGCATATACAATAAAATATATACTTTAAAGAAAATACACACAGTGCAATTAAAGAGGTAAGTGTATGTAGTCTACAGATAAGGCATCTTTGTATAAATTTAACTGAAAATATATGCAGAAATGTTCAAGAAGCTATCAAGGGATAAATATTAACTGAACCATACTTATGAAAAACAAACGAACTTCCCTAATGGTCCAGTGGCTAAGACTCTGCATTCCCAATGCAGGGGGCCCAGGTTCAACCCTTGGTCAGGAAACTAGATCCCACAAGCCACAACTAAGACCTGGCATAACCAAATAAATATTGAAAAACAAGGTTCAAAGTGCCACAGAAGATCCTAAGCATAAAATATCCAGTCTTTGGATACATGAAAATGGAGGTCTTTTTGCTTTCTAGAGCTACATTTTAAAGACCTATTTAGGTTTTCCTTGTAATAACTCACTGTCCTGCAATTCCCTTACCCACCTGTAAGTAATCAGTTGCATGTATCACAGATGAGCCTGCCTCAGATCAGCCCCCCGGCTCACGCCCACTCCTCCCTCCAGGACACAGCTTCAGCTTGCTAGTCTTGTGAGCAGGGGTACCAACTGTATGTCGTAAGGGTAAATCTCAACGGAATGCAATGCTATTCGTTCCCCCAGTTGAACTTTACACTTTGTGACTTCAGTACCATACTTTTTCAGAAAATTGTTTCCATGATTTTTTTAAACTTATTTTTTGGCCACACTGTGTGGCATGTAGTCTTGGTTCCCTGACCAGGGGTCAAAACCTGCGCCCCCAGCATTGGAAGGTGGTCTTAACCCCAGGCCGCTGATTTTTGTTGTTTTTATAGTCACTAAACTCAAGTCTGACTCTTCGAGACCCCGACTGTAGCACACCAGGCTCCTCTGTCCTCCATTATCTCCCAGAGTTTGCTCAGATTCATGTCTACTGAGCCAGTGATGCTGTCTAACCATCTCATCCTCTGCCAACCCCTTCTCCTCTTGCCTTCTATCCTTCCCAGCATCTGAATCTTTTCCAATGAGTCAGCTCTTCACATCAGATGGCTTCCAGTTCAAAGAGTAAAAAGTGAAAGTGTTAGTCGCTCAGTCATGTCTGACTCTGCAATCCCATGGACTGTAGCCCACCAGGCTCCTCTGCCCATGGGATTCTCCAGGCAAGAATACCAGAACGGGTAGCCATTCCCCTCTCTAGGGGATCTGCCCCACCCACGGATCAAAACCAGGTCTCCCTACTGCAGGCAGATTCTTTAACTTGCCACCAAGGAAGCCCAACAGTCCTTGGTAAGTCCCCAAATGTGATTTTTAAAAAACAGTTTCATTCTGTTGGGTGACATTAAATATAACAAGTTTTCCTGGGAGAATATTCTTCAAAGTAAAAATAGAGGTGGGACTGTCCAGTAGTTAAGAATCCACCTGCCAATGCAGTGGACACGGGTTTGATCCCTGCTCCAGGATGATCCCACATGTTGTGGGGCAACTAATCCCATGCGCCACAACTAGAGTCCATGCGCCCTTTAGCCTGCGCACCACAACCCGGTTGCTGCAACTAGAGAAAAGACCAAGATTCAGTGCAGCCAAAAATATTAAATAAAATTAAAAAAAAAAAAAAGTAAAAATCTGCCTTATAGCAAATTTACCAAGGACTGCAATAACCAATCTAATCACCAATTAAGAATAAGAAATTAGATCTACATTTGATATAAAATTCCTGTTTAGTTATTAGGTTGATGAAATAAAATTAAAACCTAGAACTCCACTTATCATAAGTACAAAAGAAAGGAAGAAAAATGACCAGCTATCATATACCAGCCCTTAAAACTTTACTTCTTAGGGATTATCACTTGACCTCAGATCAATCAGTATTCCCACTTTTATTCACGATACTTTGTCTAGGTACAATAAAATTTAGCCTCATCCCAAGTAATTCTTTGGACGGAGGAGCCTGGTGGGCTGCAGTCCATGGGGTCGCTACAAGTCGGACACAACTGAGCGACTTCACTTTCACTTTTTGCTTTCATGCATTGGAGAATGAAACAGCCATCCACTCGTGTTCTTGCCTGGAGAATCCCAGGGACGGGGGAGCCTGGTGGGCTGCTATCTATGGGGTCGCACAGAGGGACATGACTGAAGCTGCTTAGTAACAATGGCAACACGTAATTCTTAAAAATGACAGGAATTGTATATTTGCAACATATGGTAAAATAATACATAACCACTAAAATTCTAAATGTTCACCCTACACTTAAAATCATCTCTTATACAATCAGCAGTATTACATGATGACTGAACTGCCTACATCTTAAAATAGTTGCTTCAAAGGTAGTATTACAACATGAATAACTGAAAAGGTGTCCATGTTTCACATATATAAAAAATTCTGAAACTCAGTACATGGATTTATCACAATTTTATTACCAGTAGTCAGTGAGAGAAAAAAAAGCTTCAGGTTGTTACTTCTGCTTTTTCTGTGTCTTAGTTCGTCTACTTTTCTTCTGCCCTTTCTTTTTCTTCTTCATGAGAACAGCTTTTTCTCCAATAAACAAACCTTTAGAATTCTGTGCACTTTTTGAAGCAAAGTTAAGTCCCTGCTTAGGTTTACTGACATTTTCAAACTAGGATTTGAATTTTGTTTTAACTTTTCTTTATGGACAGAACGCATGACTCTGAGTTTTCTTCCCATCAGTTCAGAATTATTTAATTTCAGAGCAAGATGAACAGCATCTGTATTCTGTAATAAAAATCGAGATATTAAATTTTACAGAAACCCATCTGCAAAGAATCTAGCAAGATTACAACTTTTATGGATTAGAATAATTTTCAAGCTTGTAATACAGAAACCCCTGTCAGGAATTCCCTGGCAGTTCAGTGGTTAGAATTCTGTGTTTCCACTGCAGGGGGCACAGGTTCCATCCCTTGTTGGACAGGAACAAAGATCCCACCTGCCTCGGCGTGGCCAAAGAAAGAAAAAGCAGAAACCCCGCTCATTCCCACAGGTAGGAAGTCCAAGCCCCAGTGTTTCAGCAGTGGTGCTTGCAGTTTTAATCATGCACCCTCATGTGTTTCTCCCCAGGAAGCACTTAGGCTGTCTTGTCAAATGACCAGGTAAGCCCACAATCAAAGAGGCTTCATTTTTTTCTCAATGTAAAATGAACTTTCACCTAAGGAGATCAATCCTAGGTGGCCTTTTAAACCAATGAAGCTCATCCTCATGAGTCTCTTCCTGCAAAGCCCCTGCTGTACTGGTTGATTTGAAAACAAGAGAACTCTATGACAATACTTGAGATGTCAGACTAGATGCCTTCAGGGTGCCATTTAAACCCCAAATACGGTTACTCTTTTATTCTAACTCAGTGTTAACAACTCTAAATATTCATGACGTATTTGTTATAGGGGTTTACAAACTTATCAGTAGTCAGAAGACAGAGAGCAGAGAGCCAGTGAGATTGTTACACCACAGTCATGGATGGAAGCGTCAGGATGTGAGTCCCTTCCTTCAAACCCATCTGGTCCTACATACGAAGAGCCTTAAAAACAGTCACATGTCTTGATCTGCTTAGTGATAACCTACTGGGGAACTTTCCTAAAGAAGTAATCCAAAAATGGAGGCAAACATTTGAAGGAAAAAACATCACTCCAATTTCATTATTATAGGGAAAGAGAGAAAACTGCACACATGTGTGACATTTGGAAAACACTAGGGAAAAGACAGTATGAATTATGTTACATCCCTCAATGGAACATACTTATACAACAGAGAACAACATAGAGGCAGGCTACAGAACCTTACGTTCACAATACTAAGTATGCCCACAAAAAGGCAGAGGCAAAAACTGAGAGGACATATATGATGGGGTGATTGTAGACGGAAGAAAAAGTTAAGTGCCTCTGGGTTGTACGTGTATTCTAGTAATTTTAGACACAAGATACTGGTTAATATTTAGCGAACTAAATATACACTGTGTAACAAAAACTGAAATTTTTTTCTAGCTGAGTGAACAGTCAATTTTCTCCTTTTACAGTAGGTAGAGATTTGGAGATTTAGTACCTTTAATGTTGTTGTTCAGTCACTAAGTTGCGTCTGACTCTTGGAGACCCCATGAACTGTAGCCCACCAGGCTCCTCTGTCTATGGGATTTCCCAGGCAAAATACTAGAGTGGGTTGCCATTCCCTTCTCCAGGGGATTTTCCCCAACCCAGGGATCGAACCTGCATCTCCTGCACAGGCAGGCAGATTCTTTCCTGCTGAGCCACCAGGGAAGCCCAATACTTTTAAAAGCCAGCATCTAAAACATTATTTAATGAAACAACTGACAAAGGATTAATTTCCAAAATATACAAGCAGCTCATGCAGTTCAATACTAGAAAAACAACCCAATCAAAAAGTAAGCAGGAGACCTAGCACACCTTTCTCCAAAGACATACAGATGGCTAATGAACGCACGAAAAGATGCTCAGCATCGCTCACTATTAGAGAAATGCAAATCAAACTACAACGAGCTATCACCTCAATTGGTCAGAATGGTCATCATCAAAAAATCTAGAAACAATAAATGTTGGACAGGGTGTGGCGAAATGGCAACCTTTTTGCATTGTTGGTGGGAATGTAAATTGATGCAGCCGCTATGGAGAATGATATGGGGAGTCCTTGAAAACTAGGAATAAACCTACCATTTGACCCAACAATCCCACCACTGGACATAAACTCCGAGGAAACCATAACTGAAAAAGACGCGTGTACCCTAATGTTCATGCGGCACTATTTCCAATAGCTAGGACAGGGAAGCAACGGAGATGTCCATTGACAGATGAATGGATAAAGAAACTGTGGTACATATAGCCAGTGGAATATTACTCAGCCATAGAAAGCCATTTGAGTCAGTTTTAATGAGGTAGATTAAAATAGAGTCTATTATACAGAGTAAAGTAAGTCAGAAAGAGAAAAACAATAGAGTATATTACGGCATATATACGGAATCTAGAAAGATACTACTGATGAACCTGTTTACAGGGCAGCAGTGGAGATGCAGACACAGAGAACAGAGTTATGGACACAGTGGGAGAAAGACAGGGCCCGCACTGACAGAGGAACATGGAAACATACTAACATATGCAAAATAGCCAGCCAGTGGGAATTTGCTATATGACGCAGGGAGCACAAACTTGGCGCTCTGTGAAAACCTAAAGGGGTGGGATGGGGTCGGAGGTGGGAGTGAAGTTCAAGAAGGATGGGACATGTACACCTATGGCTGATTGATATTGATGAATAGCAGAAACCAACGGAATACTGTAAAGCAATTATCCTCCAATTAAGAATAAATAAGAAAGATACAAAAGTCAAAACGGATAAATAAAACATGATTTCATGACATTAATATGGAGAAACAATCAGGACATTGCATGGTGAGATGCATGAGAGAGCGCAGTAGGAACAGTGCTCTATTATGGCAGGTTATGAAATTACTCAAGGTGCAATTTGAGGGGGACAGCGAGAGCTGTGGCTGAACGACGGGACAGCAGGGACAGCCTCCCCCAACACACTTCAAGGACAGTGACGACACATTAACCTGCGTACCTCAAAGAGCACGTAGCCAAAGCCTCTGCCGACTCTGGTAACTGGATCCCGCACGATCCTCACCGCCACAACGTTCCCACAGGCCAGAAAGTGCTTCTCACTGCAGATTCTTCAACCTCTAAAAACAGGTTCAACCAAAGGGGAAGTGAGGGCTTGGAATCGCCTCAGGAAGTTAGAGATGTTTAATCACACATCACGGTAAGCACAGCCTTGCAGCAACTAGTCAAGTTACACTCCACACTTTTCAAAGTTAGTCTTAAAGCAAAACCCTGAGTGATCGCTCAGGTGTTATCTGCATTACTTCAATGACAAACAGATAGTTTTTTATTTAAACAAACTTACTGTATGGGAGATTTCCCACAAATACGGATCTCTTGTCCCTCTGAAACACAAAATAAAAAAATCACTCATGAAAGAGAAACCGGAAGTCACCTTGAAGTCCACTCTTTCCCTCACCACACATGTCTGACGGGGCTCCATCCCCTGATTCCCCTGCCTATCAGGCCCCTGTTGGATCTGGCTTCTGCCATCTTTCCCGCAGGAGTGTGAGCCCCCGAGTGAGGAATGGCTTCTGTTCACAGCTGGCACTGGCAACATGGCAGTGCTCAAGAAAGGCCTGCTCCTTTGGAGGTGGGCACATTTTTCTATAAAGGGCCAGAAAGCAAGAATTTGTGGGCCAGGCAGTCTCTGATGTTCCCCTTGCCTCTGCTGTTAAAGCAAAATAACAGGAAACTAATGGGCTTCCCTAG
Source organism: Aepyceros melampus (assembly GCA_006408695.1). NCBI lineage: Eukaryota > Metazoa > Chordata > Mammalia > Artiodactyla > Bovidae > Aepyceros > Aepyceros melampus. Next base: position 144,416 of record SJXQ01009234.1, on the reverse strand, counting down.
TAGATCAGTGGTAAAGAATCCACCTGCCAATGCAAGAGACTTGGGTTTGATTCGTGGGTCAGAAAGATCCCCTGGAGGAGGAAATGGCAACCCACTCATGTTCTTGCCTGAAGAGTCCCATGAGAGAGGAGCTGGCGGGTTACAGTCCATGGGGTTGCAAAGAGTCAGACATGGCTGAGCACGTAATGGATATCGTTATGTAGCAATAAAACTTTATTCACAAAAACAGGGAGCAAACATTGGGCCCTCAGGCCAGTTCGCTATTTGGTGCCAGGTCCACCATCAAAGCCAGGTCAGCCAGCCAGGCCTTGGTCATTTCTCACCCAGCTACCCTGACACCGATAGTAGCACATTCTGCCTCTGCAGTGAGTTCTACCAACTCATGCTTCATTCATTTCAAGAGACCCCAAGGAAAAGCTTCCGAACAAAACCCAGACTCCTCGACATGGCAGGCCCAGGTCATCATGACTGCCCTCCACCTATTTCTCCAACAGCAACTCTGACGGTGGCCTCTCCTCACACTCTACCCACTAATAACTGTATCAAGCTCTTGGAACCCCCACAAATGATTAGGTTTTGGTCCCACCATTCACAGTGTTCAAAATTTTTTTGCCCATATAACACTGATGGGCACCTGTTCTCCAGGAAACCCTCCTTTGTCCCTTCTTGCTGGCAACCTCCCACACTGAGTGGCCCATTCCTGAGCTGACATTTACGACAGAATTTATCATCAAACAGTGCCCTGGTCAGCCCATCTGCTCACCTTTACCTTTACACTGCAAACTCCTAGACAGCTGAGCCTGTGTCTCAGCACCAAACACCTGACACAGAGCAGGGGTGGAACACTGCTAACGAGTAACGCAGCTCGAGACCTTAGTCTATAAATCAGGTGCTGGCTCCAGTGCTCTTTCAGCCACACTGTCTAGGATTATTGGATCTGATGTAGCAGTGGGAACCACTTTTTTTTTTAATTAATTAACTTATTTTAATTGGAGGCTAATTACTTTACAATATTGTAGTGGTTTTGCCATACACTGGCATGGATCAGCCACGGGTGCACACGTGTCCCCCATCCTGAACCCCCTCCCGCCTCCCTCCCCATCCCATCCCTCTGGGTCCTCCCAGTGCACCAGCCCCGAGCACCCTGTCTCAAGCACTGAACCTGGACTGGCGATCCATTTCACATATAGTAATATACACGTTTCAATGCTATTCTCTCAAATCATCCCACCCTTGCCTTCTCCCACTGAGTCCAGAAGTCTGGGGAACCACTTTCTTGAAGCTAATGCTGACTTGAACTTCCCTGGTAGTCCAATGGTTAAGACTCTATGCTTTCAATGTAAGGAGCGCAGGTTCAATCCCTGGTTTGGGGAAATAAGATCGTACATGCTGCATGCACAACCAAAAAGAAAATAAAAATCAAAAGCTAGAGCCTTCCCAGGTGGTTTAGTAGTAAAGAATCCACCTGCCAGTGCAGGAGATGTGGGTTTAATCCCTTACTTGAGAAGATCCCCTGGAGGAGAAGTGGCAACCCACTCCAGGATTCTTGCCTGGGAAATCCCGTGGACAGAGAAGTCTGGCGGACGACAGTCCCTGGGGTTGCAAAGAGCTGGACATGACTGAAGTGACTGAGCACAGCAAGAATGAGCAATGCTGACTTAAGCCCTCGCCCGCCCCAGGCGCCCACACTGAGAGCACAGAGGGCAGAGGTGGTTTCCTCTCATTCCCTCATGCTCCCGGCTAACCCAACTCCTCTCCCAGGACAAGCTCAGAAGAAAACGTTCTTCTCTACACTACTCCTGCGAAATTCTTCACACAGTGCAAGAAATACTTACAGAGGAGGTCTCAGTTGCAAGATCCACTCTAACACGAAATCCTTCTGCAAATTGGGCCCCATTTCTGTTATAAATACGAAGGGAAAATGGCTGTTAAAAACAGGCACTGAGCTACTGGGGTATTTAATCTGAAGTGAACGCAAAGAATAAAGACAGCTGGACTCATACGTAGAAAAATTCTGTTCAAACAGCAAAGAGACAAAATTACCTTTCCAGTGCTTTTGTAGCAGCACTCTCGTCCTTAAACACAACATAAGCATTAATATTTTTCTGATCAGGATGAATTTTACGCCTACATTGAAAAAAAAAGAGAGACTATAAAATTTGCTAATCCCAAAGTCACTAAAATAAATACAGCTTGTTTTACATTCTCAATCAACACCTATGACAAGAATTTCTGGGAGGATTTTCATAAATTCTTTTCATAAACATTTAGTAATAACCCCAAAAATAACACACAACTTGTACAGATAATGGTGAAACACGTGACCTATGCCCTCTTCCCAGTCATCACTGTGAGAAAGCACGAGGCCCTGCCAGGCGACCCCTCCACATAACAGTCACCTTCGCTGCAGCTCTGTACTAATACACACATAGAGGGGAAAAACAACGTGCTTTTTTCTTTTCACTGTAAAATAAAAACTATACAAACCTGTAAACGTGTACAGCTAAGGAAATTATTAACAGGGCAATACCCAAACGGCAACCCACTCCAGTATTCTTGCCATGGACAGAGGAGGCTGGCAGGCTATAGTCCATGGGGTCACTAAGAGTCAGATACGACTGAGCGACTTCACTTTCACTTTTACCCACTGGAGAAGGAAACAGCAACCCACTCCAGTGTTCTTGCCTGGAGAATCTCAGGGATGGGGGAGCCTGGTAGGCTGCCATCTATGGGGTCACAGAGTTGGACATGACTGAAGCAACTTAGCAGCAGCAGCCTCTCTGTGGCGCCAACAACTGCAGTACTTCCTCTCCTCCTTCAAAGGCAACCACCACTCCCACCTTTATAGGAATGACTTTCCTGTATGTCTATGGGGTTTTATCACCCAAGTGTCTACCCTGAGACACACTTTGGTCTTGTTCAATTTTCCACTTGAAAAGTCTTTAGAATCCTGTTTAATCTGATTCCCCATTTATCTATCTTACAGTTTGACCTAAAGAATTCCCCTGGAAAAAACTGACCAGCCAACAGCAATCATGAGGCACCTCTGATTTGAAGATGCATTTTGGCAGAGGAACCAGAGATCAAATTGCCAACATCTGCTGGATCATCGAAAACCAAGAGAGTTCCAGAAAAACATATTTCTACTTTACTGACTATGCCAAAGCCTTTGACTGTGTGGACCACAATAAACTGTGGAAAATTCTGAAAGAGATGGGAATACCAGACCACCTGATCTGCCTCTTGAGAAACCTATATGCAGGTCAGGAAGCAACAGAACTGGACATGGAACAACAGACTGGTTCCAAATAGGAAAAGGAGGACATCAAGGCTGTATATTGTCACCCTGCTTATCACCCTGCTTATTTAACTTCTATGCAGAGTACGTCATGAGAAACGCTGGGCTGGAAGAAGCACAAGCTGGAATCAAGATTGCCGGAGAAATATCAATCACCTCAGATATGCAGATGACACCACTCTTATGGCAGAAAGTGAAGAGGAACTAAAAAGCCTCTTGATGAACGTGAAAGAGGAGAGTGAAAAAGTTGGCTTAAAGCTCAACATTCAGAAAACAAAGATCATGGTATCTGGTCCCATCACTGCAAGGGAAATAGATGGGGAAACAGTGGAAACAGTGTCAGACTTTATTTTTTGGGGCTCCAAAATCACTGCAGATGATGACTGCAGCCATGAAATTAAAAGACGCTTACTCCTTGGAAGGAAAGTTATGATCAACCTAGACAGCATATTGAAAACCAGAGACATTACTTTGTCAACAAAGGTCCATCTAGTCAAGGCTATGGTTTTCCCAGTAGTCACGTGTGGATGTGAGAGGTGGACTGTGAAGAAAGCCGAGTGCTGAAGGACTGATGCTTTTGAACTGTGGTGTTGGAGAAGACTCTTGAGAATCCCTTGGACTGCAAGGAGATCCAACCAGTCCATTCTAAAGGAGATCAGCCCTGGGTGTTCTTTGGAAGGAATGATGCTGAAGCTGAAACTCCAATACTTTGGCCACCTCATGCAAAGAGTTGACTCATTGGAAAAGATTCTGATGCTGGGAGGAACTGGGGGCAGGAGAAGGGGATAACAGAGGATGAGATGGCTGGATGGCATCACCGACTCGATGGACGTGAGTTTGAGTGAACTTTGGGAGTTGGTGATGGACAGGGAGGCCTGGCGTGCTGCAATTCATGGGGTCGCAAAGAGTCGGACATGACTGAGTGACTGAACTGAACTTTGAGCTTAAAAATGTTAAGCTACAGGAAATGTGTGCCTTAGAACTGATGAAATGTGATACTTGTGATTTATAATAGAATATTTAGATGCAAACTTTCTTATTCTCTTCACACAGTATGTCTGATTAAACGTCTCTGAAATTTCTCATTTTTCTTTAAGTTACTCTGCAATTCTTTCTGTGACTCTACAGCTTACGTTGAGGCTTGAAGACAACATCTGACAAATTATATGTTATCATAGGCATCAGAAACAATAAACCATGATGGTTCATCCATACATAAACATTTGTGAGGTTAAGAAATTATCTCGTTTTTCACCAAAATGGAAGAGATTTTACAAGTACTTCCTTTCTCTAATTATAAACTTACTTTATTGCCGCCAACTTTTTGGACAAAGTTCCCTCTGCTGGAATCTTTAAGAGAAAAAAAAAGTATTACAGGAAAGTCATCATGTGACATTATTTCAAAATAATTATATTTTAATTAATTAAATTATAAATACCTAACTCCAATATGGAATAAAAACGAAGGAAATACTGAATCAGAAACAACTGTCCTAGTGTTGTATGAATGGGTCCTTGTGGCTGAGGACACACATTTCCAGTGACAGTACCATATTCAGATTTCACAGGCAGCAACTCTCAAACTAGGCGGGAATAACAGATGACTCGAAGGGGTTGCTGGCCATATGAGCAGACAATGTTGTTGAAGACACATGTGAAGAGTGTTAAGGAGAATTGCTTTATAAAATGAGCATGGAAAAAAGGGACACTTCTAAGTTGACATGTTATTGAATATGCTATATGATTTTAAATATGTCTAACTTATTGAAAAGGACTATGTCAAGGCTGTATATTGCCACCCTGCTTATTTAACTTCTATGCAGAGTACATCATGAGAAACACTGGGCTGGAAGAAGCACAAGCTGGAATCAAGATTGCCGGGAGAAATATCAATCACCTCAGATATGCAGATGACACCACCCTTATGGCAGAAAGTGAAGAGGAACTAAAAAGCCTCTTGATGAAAGTGAAAGAGGAGAGTGAAAAAGTTGGCTTAAAGCTCAACATTCAGAAAACGAAGATCATGGCATCCGGTCCCATCACTTCATGGGAAATAGATGGGGAAACAGTGGAAACAGTGTCAGACTTTATTTTTTTGGGCTCCAAAATCACTGCAGATGGTGACTGCAGCCATGACATTAAAAGACACTTACTCCTTGGAAGGAAAGTCATGACCAACCTAGATAGCATATTCAAAACCAGAGACATTACTTTGCCAACAAAGGTCCGTCTAGTCAAGGCTATGGTTTTTCCTGTGGTCATGTATGGATGTGAGAGTTGGACTGTGAAGAAGGCTGAGCACAGAAGAATTGATGCTTTTGAACTGTGGTGTTGGAGAAGACTCTTGAGAATCCCTTGGACTGCACGGAGATCCAACCAGTCCATTCTGAAGGAGATCAGCCCTGGCATTTCTCTGGAAGGAATGATGCTAAAGCTGAAACTCCAGTACTTTGGCTATGTCATGCGAAGAGTCGACTCATTGGAAAAGACTCTGATCCTGGGATGGATTGGGGGCAGGAGGAGAAGGGGACGAGAGAGGATGAGATAGCTGGATGGCATCACCAACTCGATGGACATGAGTTTGAGTAAACTCCAGGAGTTGGTGATGGACAGGGAGGCCTGGCGTGCTGCAATTCGTGGGGTCGCAAAGAGTCGGACATGACTGAGCTACTGAACTGAACTTAACTGATAATTATATAAGAAGACATGACTTCTCTCATATCTCTATGAGTTTATATATGTCAACTGGCAAAAATAAAACAGATCCCTGCAGCATCTGTCCTCGGACAAATAATGGCACCTCCCTTTTTCAGGATCATGCTATTTTCAGTCATATGTAGCGCCTAAGAGTGACGGGAACAGGTAGGGAAAACTTTATGGAGAAGGTGGAAGTTCAAGTCAACAATGTGCCAAATACCACCAGGTGCTGTGAACAGGAAGGTAAAAAGATACAAATTGCCAAGTTCACAGTCCAGGGGTATCTATAAACACCAGTCTCATTTAGGGCAGTCACTATAAATCTCTGGAAAACTTGTCTTTTAGTCATTTGATAGTTTACATAGTAAAAGTAAGAAATTTGAACTATTTCTTAGTCTGTCTTGCTCAAACTAACAAATGGTAAAACTCTCAGAATATAGACAGAAATACAGTCCAAGACATGAAGAATGCCCACATGAATCATCAACACGTGAATGCCAGGCATCAAAACACATCCACTAGGCTTTCTAGGAGCTCTAAAGGACCTGTGCCCTGCTATTAAAGATAAGAATGAACAGATACAGCATAAGACAATAAATTATAAAAAGGATTCAAAGGGGAAAAAAAAAATACAACTTGATGTTATAAAGTATCAAAAAGCCTTGAATAAGTGACATCTTAAGTGCCTTCTGAAAAATACATATTATCTTGATGAGCAAAACGAGAAGTTAAGGATTCCCAGAATATACATACAGTGAAATACTACTCAGCCATAAAAAAGGAAATCTTGCCATTTGCGACAACATGGATACATGCCGGGGGTATGCTAAGGGAAATAAAGACAAATATCGTATGTCAGTTAGTCATGCAATCTAAAAACCCAAACAGGGGATTCCCTGGTAGTCCAGTGGTTAGCACTCTGTGCTCTCACTGCTGAGGGCCCAGGTTTGATTCCTGGTTGGGAAACTAAAATCCTACAAGCCTCACAATATGACCAAATAAAAAAAATAAAATAAAATAAACTCAAGAGATACAGAGAACAGACTGGTGGTGACCTAGAGAGAAGTGCGTAGAGAGTGGGCAGAATGAGTGAAGGGGCTCCCGTGCGCAGTGACAGACGGTGACTGGATCCATGGTGGTGACCACTCTGCAGTGTGAACAAACGCCGGGCTGTGACACTGAACACCTGAGATTAATATAATGCTACACACCACTTTTACCTAAGTTTAAAAAGCAAAGAACTGAGCAAAAGGATGCGGGTGGGAAGGTCCAAGTACATGATCTGCTACAAGCGCAGCGCCCAGGCTGCAGGACAGTCACGTGTGGAAGAGTGCAGGGCCCCAGGGCCGCCCCTGCACAGACCGTCAGGATGTCGGGATGAAAAACAGCTCAAAAAATGACAAGATTCTGGGCACCTCCATACGTCTTTGATGTGAACCAGGTGCAGGTACTGGTGACCCAGCGGGCAGCCGGGCTCACAGTCCGGTGGCGCAGAGGAGCAGCATCACAATGCCCCAGCCACCTCCCGAGGACTACAGTGAGGGGCCGGCTGCTGCAGGGCGGATGGCAGGTCACCCGACGCACCAGTGATTCAGGGATACGGAAGAACCAGGGCTGGCTCCTCAAGGAGAACACCAAGCCAAGGCAGGGGTGCGTGTATGTGTGTGTGCGTGCGTGTGATGTTCATGGGAGGGGAGGTGGAGGAGAGGGATTTTGGGTTGGGAGTTCCAGGAAGAAGTGCTTTAGGAAGATTAAGTAGACAGAGGCGTGTTGGCTACATGTGAGGCAGACTCAAAGCAGGAACTGTAACAGGGCTCCGCAACTATTTTGGCAAGAAGTGAAAACTTAGGTGGGACAATGCAAAAGGAAAGGGATGACTCATCTTCAGAAGAAACCACAGTTGAAAACCAGGCAGGGATGACAAGCAACAGGCTGGATGGGCTAAAGAAAAGAGTCCACGGCTGGCAGTCTGAGTGGTACTAAAGAACAGGTAATCAGCAGGTGGCATGGGACGGGGTCGGGGATCGATGCAGGTGAGGAGGCACAGAGGGGCTGGCAGGACAGCCCCGTGGATGTGTCAGGCAAGGGCCTGATACAAGGAAACAGGACTCAGAAGGGCTGACAGAAGACACACGTGATGAATGGGAGACTCTAACACCATGATAGTAATTATGGAGACTGTGCCAAAACCTTGAGAAAGGCCTACTTTTAGAGAAGTGGGCAGTTTTGCCTGCTGGGGATGTTTGGCAATTGGTTGTTACGACTGGGGTGGGAAGGATCCTACCGGCACCTAGTGGGCAGAGGCCAGGGATGCTGCATTACAAAGGTCAGTGTCCAACAACACACAATTATCCAGCATCAAATGTCAATGGCATCAAGGCTGAGAAACCCCATTTTAGAGACTCACGTTGAGAAAGAGCACTTTGAAACAAGGAATAAACATTTCGTACATTCTAATACATATTAATTATATTTTTAAAAAATCTATGAATGCTGCTTCTTCATGCTCCAAGGAACATGGCTGTAACTGGTCTACAGAGCATTCAATTGGTGAAATCAGATACCATTCACTTCTGTAAAGTTTTAACATTAAACTCATTACACATTAAACTTAAACTTTAATGTTTAAGTTTAAACATTAAACATTACACATACTTTATCTTTCTATGTCAGAGCATAAGCACTGCTCTGCAGAGTCAGGCAAACCCCCCATATGAATAGCTGTGATTCCAGAAATGCTACTCAATAGGCTGAACATCTCCACCTGTTCAACTGACTCACAAACAAAAGTCACAGATCTCCCTCCAAAATATACTTATGAAGGCTATCATTTTACTATGTGAACTCATTAAATTACCCAACAAAGTCCAAGGGTCAGTAATAGACAGCAGGTGTGACTCTGCTTTGGCGCTAGATTTGAGCCTGTTGATTCTGAAGGTTAAAGTCAAGGGCTCCTTCATCTCATCAAAACCGCCACATGAAAAAGTGTGATTTACAGGCAATATATTTTCAGATGATGTACTTTCAAGGAAGGAAAACATACCAGAGAACGAAATCGTACAGTTCTATCTGTCCATACTCTTTAAAAAATGACTTCAGCTTCTAAAAAAAAGAAAGAAAAAAAGATACATATATTTTAGTCCATTTTAAGAACATCAAGTAAGTACCACAAAACAGAATTAAGTAAGATGGTTGGATAATCTTTTCCTGCCACGTTTCAAGAATATTTCAGGAAAAGTAAGTAACTATTCAGTTAGAAGACAAAAGTTTTTACTGAAATTTATGTAAAAAAAAAACAAACCACAATTCATGTTATTATCCCTGAAATGCACATTTCTGCCTTTCAATCTTTTAAAATCTTTTATTGCATGTAAACTAGTACTAAATGCGCCAGATTCTGTCATCTTTCCACACTGGCTTATTTAAACCAGAAATGGATTTTAAGGGTGCTTATGTCACTATGGGAAATTTCCCAATTGTCTGGAACTGAGACCATCAGATTCAAGAAAAATCTTTGGTTGAATTGTATACATTATGTTTGTGACTGGCTCCGGATGTGACGAACGTGTATATTTGACAGCTCACACAATGATGTCTATAAACAACTTTAATTCAAAAATAACTTATTAAACATGTAAAGCTCCACAAACACTCCCCTCCCTTGAGCCCTTATATCTAACACGAAGATAAGTAATCAAACCGAAATTGCGCTACTATGGAAAATGGATTATGTTCTACAAAATAATCACCCATCAAAAGCTAGGAGACAAAAGGCCAAAGCGGAAAGTTAAAAACCAGAAAGTAAGCTTCTTGTACTGTTTTAAGAAAGTGGAACTGAAATTGTTCCTCAAAAGATAAGCAGGATTTCGACCCAAGGGATTGCCATCAGGGTGACTATCACAGGAACACACAGAAAGAAAAGGGCATGTCTTGGGTGATCGAACTCCACATAATGGAGCAAACAGGAAGGATGGATTCATTTACATGACAAATCTTTATCAAGCCTCTACTACACATCAGGCACTGTTTCAAGTGCTAGTGACAGAGACATGAAGAAGAAAAATACACATCCCTGCACATACCATCTTCTGTTCTCGTGGCATGTAACAGAAGAGAAAGCTGGAGGAAAAAACAGAGAGAAGACCACTGCGATAGTTAGACAAGATTTGCAAAAGCCCGAATTAGAGCAGAGACTCTGGGAATGGAAAGGTGGATGCTAGAATGAATCTATCAAATGATTTATATAGTCATTTATAATGAAATTATGTATTAATGACTTATTAATTATGTACTTATTCAATAAAGTGATATGGCCTTCCCAGGTGGCTCAAACAGTAAAGAACCTGCCTGCAATGTGGGAGAATTGGGTTCAATCCCTGGGTTAAGAAGATTCTCTGGAGGAGGGAATGGCAACCCTCTCCAGTATTCTTGCCTAGAAAATTCTACAGAGGAACCTGGTGGACTGCATTCCATGGGTTTGCAAAGTCAGACATGACTGTGCAACTAACACACAAACACAAGAACAAAATTATGAATTAATAATTTCTCTGCATGTTTTTTTTTTACAGTCATCTTTTAAATGAATAAAAAACATGAACCTCAAAGGGAAAAAAATAAATCCACTGTTGTTAGTAAGTGATAAAGTTCAAATTTTGAACCAGATCTATCCACAAATTTATATTTGATTTACTTCACTGGCAAGCTGGAAGTGGAAACCAATTAAACATTTTTATTTATTTATTTATTTATTTATCTGCATGTTTATAATACACAGACTATACACACTCACCTTCTTATTACAGGTGACAGGCAAATTCCCAACAAACACAGTTCTCTCATTCTTTAACCTCTCTTCTTCTTGGTTGATTTGAATTTTCTTTCTTTGATTTACAACGGTCTCTTCTACATCATCAAGTAATTCTTTATCTCCAACACCAGGTTGAGAATTTTTCCTTTTCTGCCCTTGTTTCTGGTGAACTTCTTCTAAATCGGCACTTGCTAACGCATATTCTCTTTTTAAGCCAAAAAAAAAAAAAAAAAAAAAAAAGAGGGCATGGAAGTCAGGTCAAGCATTTGACAAAGCACAGATTAGGAATGCTTCCCACCTCTGGCTTTCCTATAAACTTACCATTCATAAATACATCTACATTTAAATAGCATTATCAAAATGTGACTTGTATCTTTAGGAAACTCAAGAGTTAGCAAAAGTTAAGGTCAATTTCTGAAGATAGTTTAAAACTGCCAACCAATTAAGCAATAAAAGTTCACTCAAACAAAAGCTGATTCACTTGAAGTTCTTGGGGATTTAGTTTACCTGCTGCTGCTGCTGCTAAGTCGGTTCAGTCACGTCCGACTTTGTGCGACCCCACAGACGGCAGCCCGCCAGGCTCCCCCGTCCCTGGGATTCTCCAGGCAAGAACACTGGAGTGGGTTGCCATTTTCCTTCTCCAATGCATGAAAGTGAAAAGTGAAAGGGAAGTTGCTCAGTCATGTCCGACTCTTAGAAACCCCATGGACTGCAGCCTACCAGGCTCCTCCACCCATGGGACTTTCCAGGCAAGAGCACTGGAGTGGGTTGCCATTGTCTTCTCTGAGTTTACCTTCTACCCGTGCCTAATTTTATTCTCAGAGCTCTAGAATTCTAGAGTTACTGCAGCACTCCCAGGGGCTCTATTAAGGTTAATAGACCAGCAAAGTACTTAACTTTGTAAAACCAATCTGACTAACAAGAGAGACCAGATTTCCTACTGCAATATTTAAAGGACTGCTTATCAAAATTATTGGCTTGGCCAAAAAGGTCATTTGGGTCTTTCCATAAGATGTTATAGAAAAACCTGAATGAACTTTTTGGCCAACCCAATAAATTCTGCCAGTATTGTAAAGTATTGGTGCACTTGGATAAGCACACCAGTCCAGAAAGAGAACTGGACCAGGAACTTAGGAGTAAGGGGGGAGAATGAGTAGTAGGCATCATCAAAATCATTCATTCATTTGCTCAATAGATATTTACTACTCAGTTCTAGCCTCTGAGGATACAAAGATAAACAGACCATTAAGAGCTTTTAACAGTCTAGTCTCTGAGGAGACAGGCAAGGTTCACTATAAAATAGTAACATGTATAATACCTGGGTAGAAACATACAAGAAACAGACATTCTCAGAGAAGAAAGGCAGTATACAGCACGTGGTCAGTGTCAGTGGATGGTGACCATTAGCATCCCTCCACTAGACCACAAGCTCCACTAAGGAGAGCTATATGCCTAGTTTTTCCATTTACTATGGCATTTAAGGTACCTAGCAGGAGTGAGATGAAATGAGACGCAATAGTAAGGTAGGAACCAGATCAAGAAGGATCATGCCTGTTATGCAAAAGTGCTCAGCTTTTATCCCACAAAAGACGAGGAGCTCCTGAAGACCCTGAAGGTGCCTGTTCAGTCACTCAGTCATGTCGCCTCTTTGGGACCCCATGGACTGCAGCATGCCAGGAGGTTTACCTGTCCTTTACTGTCTCCCGGAGCTTGCTTAAATTCATGTGCATTGAGTTGGTGATGCCGTCCGAACATCTCATTCTCTGTTGTGCCCTTCTCCTCCTGCCTTCAATCTTTCCCAGCATCAGGGTCTTTTCCAATGAATTGGTTCTTCACATCAGGTAGCCAAAGTATTGGAGCTTCAGCATCAGTCCTTCCAATGAACACCCAGGACTGATTTCTTTTAGGATGGACTGTTTGGATCTCCTTGCAGTCCAAGGGACTCTCAAGTCTTTTCCAGCACCATAGTTTGAAGGCATTAATTCTTCAGCACACAGCCTTCTTTATGGTCCAACTCTCACATCTGCACATGACTACTGGAAACACCATAGCTTTGACTAAAGCAGAGCAGACTGATGTCTGATTTTTAATACGCTATCTACATTTATCATGGCTTTTCTTCCATGGAGCAGTCGGCTTTTAATTTCATCGCTGTAGTCACGTTTGAAGTGATTTTGAAGCCCAAGAAAAAACAGTCTGCCACTGGTTCCACTTATCCACCATCTATTTGCCATGAAGTGATGGGACCAGATGCCATGATCTTAGTTTTTTGAATACTAAGGTTTAAGTGAGCTTTTTCACTCTCCTCTTTCACCCTCATCAAGAGGCTCTTTAGTTCCTCTTCCTTTCTGCCATTTGAGTGGTATCTGCATATCTGAGGTTGCATATTTCTGCATATTTCTCTCTACAGTCTTGCTTCCAGCTTGTGATTCATTCAGCCTGGCATTTCACATTATAGGCAGCAGAGCAAAAGACAGTTATGAATGCGGAAAGGCTGGGTAAGGGAGACCAGTAAGGAGACAGTTACAACTATAGGCATCTCAGAAGACAACAAACCCACCAGAGCAAGAGAAATGGTGAAAAGGGAAAGCGTATTATAAGAGATAATTAAAAGACAGCATCACTAGGACTTGGCAACTTATGAGACATGTAGGGAAAAGACAGTCTAAGATGACTCCCAAGTCACAGGCTCAGGCAACTGGAAGGCTGATGGCACCACTCATGCAGAGGAACAAATATGATGAGGATAATGAGATCAGTTTGAAGCATCCTGAATTTGATGTATATATGAATAAGCCAATGGGCAGCAGAACATCGCATGATAGGACACTGCCAAAGAATTCATGCTTTGGAACTGTGGTGCTGGAGAAGACTCTTGAGAGTCCCTTGGACTGTAAGGATCCAACCAGTCAATCCTAAAGGAAATCAACTGAATATTCATTGGAAGGACTGATGCTGAGGCTGAAGCTCCAACATATTGGCCATCTGATGCAAAGAGCCGACTCACTGGAAAAGACCCTGGTGCTTGGAAAGATTGAGGGCAGAAGGGGATGACAGAGGACGAGACAATGAATGGCATCACCAACTCAATGGACATGAGTGTGAGCAAACTCTGGAAGATTGTGAAAGACAGGGAAGCTGGTGTGCTGCAGTCCGCGAGGTTGCAAAGAGTCGGACATGACTGAGCAACTGAACAACAAGAACAATGAATAGGGTGACAAACAGATCAAGCAATAGCAATCAGGGGATTGCCCTGATGGTCCAGTGGGCTTCCCTCGTGGCTCAGACAGTAAAAAATCTGCTCTCAATGTGGGAGACCTGGGTTTGATTCCTGGGTTGGGAAGATCCCCTGGAGAAGGAAATGGCACCCACTCCAGTATTCTTGCCTGGAAAATCCCATGGACAGAGGAGCCTGGAGGGTTACAGTCCATGCAGTCACAAGAAGTCGGACACGTCTGAGCAACTAACACTTTCACTTTCACCATTGGCTAAGACTCTGCGCTCCCAAGGCAGGGGACCCGTTTTCCATCCCTGGTCAGGGAATTATATCCCACATGCTGCAACTAAAAGATCCCTCATGTCACAACTAAGACCTGGTGCAGGCAAATAAATCTATGTTTTAGAAAGAGAGAGTGAGATCAGAATGCTAGAGCCAGAAAGACTGGGAGACTGCCCAGATTGACAGGTATAAAAAAGAATCATGAGATGACCAAGAACAGAATCCCAAGCAAAATGGACATTTAAGGAACAGTCAGAAGGAAAGGTGCCTGAGATAACAGTGAGAAGGAACAGAGAGAGAACTGGAAACTTGGAAGAGGTTGACATCAAAGAATGCAATAGCTTCAAGAAGAATAGCAACCACGTAACATGTAAAAGAGAGGGCTACAGTTAGAGGCAGTGCTCCCTACTAAATGTGGCATCTACGTCAGAATGGCTTCCCTGAGCACTGTTTCAGAAGTATGGTCAGTTCAAATAAAAAATTAACAACCAGAGTGCCAGTGTGTGGAAGAGAAGATAGATCAAGAAAAGGAAGAGAGAGCTAGTGGAGATTTCTTTTTCCAAAAGCTCAATGATGAAAGAAAGATTTGGGGGGCAAATATGCCTGTGCACAGTTGGATTTCTTTAAGATGAGAATCTTTAAGAGAATCTTGAGTGGACAGGTCAAAGATACAGGAAAAAGCAGAAATGGATATAGGTATCTGATGGCATAACCCCTGAGAAGACAGAACAGGTACGTGATATATATAAACAGCACAGGTGACTGCAGTAATCTTGGACAGGGAGTAAGACACCCTTCTCTGAAAGGGGAAGAAACTAAAAACGTGCATAGCTGCAATCAGGAGGAGGACGAAAGGAAGTAATTCACAACTGTTAGCAATTCATGACTCCAGAACAGGTAACAAGACCCTTTGCCAACAGAGAACAAAGATATAAACAGCGTGAAGAAAGTGGTCTAGAGACTGAGGAAAGTTAACTAGAAACGTATAGTGTTTAAAAAATAAACGGTTTAAAAAAAATTGAGCTAATGGAGGAATCTGATCTCTGACTGAATAATTTTAAAAAAACCAAACTCATCTTTTATATACATGCAGTAACATTTATAGACGAAATCTAAGTCTTAGGCTTGCTTCCAAACAATGAGGAAGATATTAACAGGGTAAAGATGAAACAAGCTTTGCCAAGTATTAATTACTGCTGATGCTGGGTACCCTTTTCAATTTTTGAATATGTATGGGACTTAACATAATAAAAAAATTTTAAAGAGAACTATGAAGTGAGGAAGAAAACTAAAATGAATATTACCAGTGTAAGAATTTCAATTTTGTTACCATCTGATTTCTTTACCATCAACTTAAAAGAATTTTACCAACCTGTTTGCCAACTTCTTCTCTGCATCAGAAAGTTTCTTCTTCACTTTCATTTTTTTGGCAGGTTCTTGCAAAAGTGGCCTTTGGCTTTGGGGTGAACTTACTTCCTCCTCATCTTGTTTCCTTTTTTTGATGGCTTCCTTTTAAAAGTTTAAAGTTATGTTTGAGACCTCATCACTTACTGGTCTTTCTAAAGTAGCATCTTCTCCCTCTCACTGGTACATCCAGTAATGAAAGGTTACTGAAAATTGATCCTATCTGCCCCAGTTTACAAAGCATCCCCTGCAAGGTAGGTTTGTTTTAAAGTTGTTCTAATGGGCCATTCGGAGTACAACGCAGTGACTTACTTTAGGCACAGGCACGTACACGGGTTGAAGCTGAGGGTTCACAGAACTAAAGAGGGAAGCCAGCCGACCGGTACTGCCCCTGGAAGGTTGCTTGCCGCGGAATAAACTATTGGCGACTTGTCCAACCTCATAGTCTCCTTCCAGATTCCCACAAGAGCCATCATCCGGGTTCTCTCTAGACAGGGATGCCAGAGATCAACGACATGATTCCACGCCCCACCCCTCGCGCCCCGAGCTCCCGAACGCATTCTCGCCCAGGCAGACGAGCCACGAGCCACTCACCCCTCCTGCGCACTCTGCTTTTTCTCCCGTTTGTTCTTCCCTTCCAGTGCCATTCTTGACCTAAACGCCTCCCAGCTTGCAGCAGCAGCAGCACGTGAACCCGCACTTCCGGGTCTCGGCTGCTCGGCTCTTGGAGTCACACCCCTTCCGCCCCAGGAGTCTCTGTGGACGCCCTAGGGGCGGAGACAGCGGGCGAAGGGGCGGAGACAGCGGGCGAAGGGGCGGAGACAGCGGGCGAAGGGGCGGAGACAGCGGGCGAAGGGGCGGAGACAGCGGGCGAAGGGGCGGAGACAGCGGGCGAAGGGGCGGAGACAGCGGGCGAAGGGGCGGAGACAGCGGGCGAAGGGGCGGAGACAGCGGGCGAAGGGGCGGAGACAGCGGGCGAAGGGCGGAGATAGCGGATGAGGGCGGACACAGCGAGCCCGCCGGTCGAAGCCAGACTTTCGAATCGGTTCGCACTTAACTCTGGCTGAGACCGAGTCTTCTTCCGAGAGTAGTTCACGTCTGAAGTAGGAATAAGAATCAGCCAGGCTGTGAGTGGGCTATCATTCCAAGCAGAGGTAAAACACGTACGAGAATCCCTGCGTTGTCGAAGACAGAGGAGGTTTGTCAGGAAATGAGGTTACAAAGATGTACGTCACACAGTATTAACAAATGATGAATCGGTGTGAAGGATACATGGGGATCCTTAGTGCTGCTCTTGCAACTTTTCTGAAATCTGACATTATTTCAAAGTAAAATTGAGAAGACATTGTGGTAGACCCCAGCTCTAACCTGGACTTCCCTTGTGGCTCAGACGGTGAAGAATCTGCCTGCAACGCGGGAGACCTCAGTTCGATCCCTGGGTTGAGAAGATTCCCCTGGAGGAGGGAGTGGCTACCCACTCGTACTCTTGCCATGGACGGAGGGAGCCTGGCGGGCTACAGTTCATGGGGCTCATGAGTCGGACAGGACTGAGCGACTAAACAGAGCACACGAACAGCTCTAACCTGCTCTGCGCTATTATACCAGAAAAGGGAGAACCTTGGCTCTCGCAGTTCAGTTCAGTTGCTCGGTCGTGTCCGAGGACACAACTGCGCGACTAAGTACACTGTATTGGCTCTCAAAGCTAACGCGATTTTCTCAACCTACTCAGCGTGCGTGACAAGTCGCTTCAGTCGTGTCCGACTCTGCCATCCTATGGACTGTAACCTGCCAGGCTTCTCTGTCCATGGGACTCTCCAGGCAAGAATATTGGAGTGAGTTGCCATGCCCTCCTCCAAGGGATCTTCCCTACCCGGGGTCGAACACACGTCTTTAAGTCAGCTGCATTGGCAAGTGAGTTCGTTTACCACTAGCGCCACCTGAGCCCCCACCTCCAAGGTCCAAGCCTCCAAAGCCTGCTTATTTCCCACCACCTCGTTATTTTATAACCTGTCCTTCCTTATTTTTGTTATGCCTTCCTCCACTATTCTCCTCTTTACCCCTCATTGTCACCAGCAAAACTGTACCCATCCTTCAAGGCCCAACTCAATTGGTAAAATTTCCTGCTATTTACAATAGAGATGAAATAGTGTCATTCATCCTGTATTCTGTATCCCGTCACCATACCTAGTGAATATGTGGTAAAGGGACTTTGAAGTAATAAAAGATAAATATTAGATTATCACTAGGTAAGTTTTGACTCAGTAGTTTGGGTGGTGAAAGCAAGCGACCTTGAATCTTTGGGGGCAGACTTGCTAGCAATGTATGTGACCGTTTTTATAGTCCACATCAGATAACATGATGGAAAACCATTATTTATTTGCTTGGCCCTGATTTTGCTTCGAGTCCCTTGGTTTGACTTCCCTAATTGTGACCTTGTGCTGTCTCAGAGAAAAACTGTCCATATCTGCAACTCAAGCATCTCCATCTATTCTATACCATCCAATGAAGGTATTCTGTTCAATTTTCTTTCAGAATGTCTTCCAGTCAGATTCTTCCTCACTCTAACATTCCAAGAATCACTTCCTATCTGGAGCACCATAACTTCATTGAATCTGGCTTTCCTGACACTTCCTCTCCACACTAGCCTACTGCATTCCACTTCCAGATGAATCTGTTAAATGCTAAATTAAGATTTGCATCTCCTCTGTGTTACCATCACACCGATCACCGCGTTTCTTGTATGCTCATACACTGCCCTCGTTAAAGCTCTTATGCACGTCTTCCTCAACCATATAATTTAGTGCTTAATTTATGATCATATATATATATATATATATATATATATATATATTTAGAGATAGAGAGAGAGAGAGAGAGAGAGAGAGAGAGAGAGAGAGAGGCTTCCCAGGTGGCCAATGGAAAGAATCTACCTGCCAAGCTGGAGACACAGGTTCAATCCCTATGTCGGGAAGATTCCCTGGAGAAAGAAATGGCAAACTGATCCAGTATCCTTGCCTGTGAAATCCCATGGCAGGCTACAGTCCATGGGGTCTCAGGGTCGGACATGACTTAGGGACTAAACAACAAATATATATTACTTCCACAATTAGACCCTGAAACTATTCCTCTGGGAGATTTAACTCTTATGCATATAAAACCCAACATTGATGTTAGACAAAATTCCCTGAATAGTAGCTTAAGTTTAGACAAAAGGTGAAGAGATGGCCTTTTGAATTTCAACAAAGAATGAAAGGCAGCCCACACTTCAGAAGGAAAATGGTTAAGTATGAAAGAGACATTGGTTTGAGACAGTTAAAAAATTATCCACACTGCTATTAAGAACTGTTTTTTAACCATTTAGAGATCAGCAATGCCTTTGACTAGTTTCTTAAACTTATAAGCGCTCTTTTCATAAAAAAGGACAAATACATTTTGTAAAAAACGTTAGGGGTTTCATGAAATCTACTCCACTGTCTCTAATCTCCCCAGGTTATTAAAACTAACAAGATCTCACCCTCAGGTTATTTCAGTAGGAAAAAAAGGTTTTGGAGAACACTAAAAAATGTACCATCTAATTTTATCAGAGACTTAAACTAGTTTGGTAAAATGTAGTTTAGGTGATCGGGGAAAAAAAAGTCAAATTCCAGAAATGCCATGAAATTCTCAAACTCTCTGGAGAAGCTGGGAAGAAATAGGCAAGCAAGAAGGCAGAAAAATCCAACGGTATAAAACCTGAACTCCAAAGCTGATCATCATTGTCCTTTAAAGCACTCTTTCTATAACATACCAAGTAGATTATATTCAGAGATCCTTGAAAAACAGAGTTTCTTGATCAGGTAAAACTAAAAACAGTAGGTTAAGGAAAAAACTTTCCAAAAGTTTAAAATATGCTAATATTATAGCTCTAAAAGGCTTCCCAGGTGGCACAATAGTAAAGAATCTACCTGCTAATGCAGGAGACCCGAGACCTGGGTTCCATCCTTGGGCTGGGAAGATCACCTGGACGAGGAAACGCCAACACACTTCAGTTTTCTTGCCTGGAGAATCCCATGGACAGAGAAGCCCAGAGGGGCTACAGTCCATGGGGTCTAAAAGAGGTGGATATGACTGAGTAATTAAGCACACACACACTGAAGCTCTAAGAAGGGAATGTGCTATATATAAGCATTTCCAAAATATATTTGATGATAAATTCCCAGAGCATTTCCAAGGGAATACCAGGGATTGGTATTCCAGAATCTCATTTTTGAGAAGCATTGTTCTATAGATTTAAAAATTCATCCCTTAAATGTTAAACTAACTTTTTGAAAAGGGTCATCACAAAAGTGAGTCAAAAATAAACATTTGGGCTTTGGGGGCCTTAAAAAAAGTTTTTGTTTTAAAGAAAGGATTTTCTCTTAGTGGAAAGGTCATTAAATGGAGAAAAAAACCCTAATTACTGATTTTAAAGGTTTGGAGCAATACAGTGGTTCTCAACCTAGATGCATATTAAGGTCACTGTCCACCACCTTAAAAAAAAAAGAAGAAAATCAATATCCAGGTATCATCCTAGACCAATTAAATATGACTTTTTGAGAGTGGACCCTGGGTATTGATATTGTTTTAACAATCCCCAGATGACTCCAAGGTGTACTAATGGGGTAGAGTACACTAAAAGCTTAAGGGAGTTACAAAGGTCTAACATTAAAAGACAAGGAAAAAAAAAAAAAAGCTGCTAGTAA
Source organism: Aepyceros melampus (assembly GCA_006408695.1). NCBI lineage: Eukaryota > Metazoa > Chordata > Mammalia > Artiodactyla > Bovidae > Aepyceros > Aepyceros melampus. The sequence goes on along the minus strand of SJXQ01009234.1, from coordinate 123,990 downwards.
TGGTTTCACGCGTTGAAAGAAAAAGCTTTTTTGATTTTTCTTTAGACAAACCTCCAAGTCATAAGTATTCATGTTCAGACTCAAGCTAAACAGCATATGCAAAGATATAAGAATGCCTAATAACTCCTGTACATAAATCTGGTTAATGGACTTTCAATTCCTGCAGGCAGAATATTCCCTTAAAAAAAAAAATCCTTTTTGATCATATATGCTGGAAAAGTATATTTCAGTCAGTCATCATACAGAAATGAACTAAAATACTTAACCTTTTAGAAACAAAATCAAGGATTCACAAACTATGGCATTTTATTTCAGAGTCTTTGCTTACATTTATACAATATATTACATAATTCTTCATTGTTTGCAGATCCTAATATATACTTTATAGCTTTTATTCTATAAGCTTTTCTTCAAGGTTTTGCTGTCAACAAATCTTTACAGTCCTGTACAAATTTGAATAACTTGAAACCATTTTCAACAAAATTAGTTACTGTAAGCACACACTACAAGACTGAAAATGCTTTTCTTAGAAAAGTTGAATGTAAAGGATTCTGACACGTTAGCATCTACAACAAAACGCTTCGGAATTCTCACATGTCGTATTGCCAGAAAACAAATAAAACATGCCAGCTCCATCCAAAAAAAGTACACAGAAGTACAATTAAAACAGTAAAACAGTCTGTACAGTAAAGTACTGTGTATTAACAGTGCCAGGTATTAAATAGCTTGAATGAACACATCCGCAATATACAAATGTCTTACAAAGGTGTAGAATTAAATACAAGTGCCAAACAGAACAGAGATTGGAATCATACAACATAAAGTCAACACAAGTGAAAACAATTTTGCGTTCATTTTGGATTTTATACAAGGCATTTAATTTTATAGGCCTACCACCCAATTAGCTATTTATACTTAAAATAACAATCATCCTTTTGAGACAGTTCGTAGCAACAGCCTTGAACCATATTAATAAAGTTTACTTGTTCCTGAAGTCCTCTTGTTGTAGCTCATAATAAAATAAGCAATACAAATGAATTATCTGTATTTAAGGAAAAAGAAACATTTACAAGAAAACACAAAAATATAACTGTTATAATTCATTATGAATAAATATACACTTTGAACCGGCTAAGTACAATCTTTATACATTGTTTAAGATTTAATACAGTTTATTAGCCATTTTCTTTTTTCACACAATGTATTATATCAAAATTAAAAAAAAATACTGATTTATAGAAAAATGGCAAAGTACAGTAGTTCCATTCCAATTTGAAGGGGCATGAAAAGCCACTACAAGACCTTTTAGCCTAATTCAAACCTGTAAACATGTTCAGTCTTTTTTAAAGAGAATCTTTAATATTTGGTTATCAGGATTGATGTCTAACATCCTGTTAACTGCAGGTTTTGAATTTATTACATGTGCTTGACTTATACAATTAAAGCCACCCTAAGGTGACTTGCTTTAAAAAACAATTAGCTTGTACAAATGAAAATAGGTTCATATTTTTTCATAAATAAATGGAAAAATATCAAATGTTCCAGCTTTAACAAAATACAAGGGAATACATATACAGTAAGTTTTCTTAACATGTTCTGGCCACCCAACGACTATGCTTACTGTATTGTCTCTACAGGCAGTGAAAAGCCTCCATTTGCCACAGTGGAAGGCCTTCAAGTTACCAGACACACAATTCCCAGACAAGTTGGAAACAATTATTGCTTGAGGAAAAGCAGTCCATTGTACTTTTTCTTCATAAAAAAAGTGCACTTAAGTGCCAAGTCAGCTTGTCAAGAAACAATTTTAAATATAAAATAGTGCTTGTCTGATTTGTTTGTGCCGCTGTGCAGTATAAAAAGGCGCGGCCCGGAGCCGGAAGTGCAGAGTGCCTGGCCAGCCCGCCGTCACCTGCACTCCCCGACACTCCGTTCTGGGGCGCGCCGGACAGGGGCGGTTCCGCCAGCGCCAGCATGACGGCGGCCGTTATGGAGCTGGATGAAGGCGAGGACGACGACGACGAGGTGGCAGCACCTGCGCGGAAGGGAAGCCGAGAGCTTAGTAACTGCACGAGAAGCAACACGCTCGTCCTCTAAACTGAGATTCTGCTGCAGTCTCCAGAACCATTTAGCTTACTACGACAGCAGTCGATTTTTAGGGTACCATGATGTACACAGAGGAGAATCTAGGGCACCTCAGGTAAGGGGACCCTGCCAGACCACAGAAGCAACAACAAAGGAGAGGCCAGCGAGCGTCCTGCGTTGTGCAAAGGACAGTAAACTGCGGGCTCCGTCCACGGAGACATGGAAATAAAATAAAGGGCAGACTTTGGGTAATAATGAAACAAATGTCAAAAAGATCTTGGAATTCAATAGGAAAATCTGTTATCTATCCCCAAATCTTTTCCCCCTTCCAATTCTTGTATCCTTCTGCTTCTGGAGTTCCTTATGAAATGAAATGGTGATGAGAATCAAAGGCTAATTGCTTAAAAATAACTACTACTACACATCACATCATAACTACTGCCTTTTGCTCCACTTGGTTTACAAAGCAAATGACACATTATTTTCCTCAAAGAAATTCTCTCAGGGCTATAAATCAGCATTTGAAACTTATTTTTTTATGGAATATATGCACAAGGTTAAAAAAAATCATTGAGAAATGGGAGATAAGGGGGAAAAATGAATCTTCCTCTGATTCAGGACCCTCCTCCTTTGGAAGATTTGGAATCTTCCAAATTCCCCTCCCTACTGTTACCCCGACTGTTAACAACTGCGCCACCATCTTTAAAACGCCACAAGAGGGACTGGTAAATTTGGTCCCAGGGCCAAATCTGGTCTGCCTATTTTTGTTAAGAAAATCTGACTGGAACACAACTATGCCTATTTGTTTAGATCCAGCTTATGGCAGATTTCATACCTATGATGATAGGGTCCAGTAGTCTAAAGAGACTACAAGGTTCACAAACAAAGCCCAAATATTTATTATCTGTCTCTACAGAAAATGTTTGCAACCCCAGTTCTAGAGGAATTTTATCACAGAATCTAGACACATGACATGCATATTTAAAATGAAAACACTAGTAACTTCGTTTTTAAAAATGCAAGTGGAAGCATAGTACAGAGTGTAACTAGGTTTTTACACTTAACAATCTGAGATGTTCCTTATCACTACATATACAGATTTACCTTTTTCTTTTCAAAGTTGAATAGTTTTCCATTATATTTATGAACCGCAACTACTTTAATTCCTAGCCTTTTGCTGTTATCAACAACAAATGAATACTTAAGAGCATTATAAATAAACATTTAAGTATTTAAATGTATTATTAGAGAATACAATTTAATGATTTCTATCTTCTACTATAAATACTACCATAACAAACTTCTTTGTGGCCACATATTCTTCCTTGGGACCCATTCTTAGAACTGGAGGTAGCTAGTTGTCCAAAGACACAGTCAAACCATTTCCCAAGATAATTGGGCCTGTGGTCCATCTACTTCATTTTATTGTGCTTTGCTTTACTGTTCTTCAAAGATACTGTTTTTTACAAAAGGTTTTTGGCAATCGTGCATCCAGCAAGTCTATTGGCATCACTGTTTCCAACAGTATTGCTCACTTTCTGTATGTGTCACATTTTGATAATTCTTACAATCCTTCAAACTTTTTCACTGTTGTTATATTTGTTACGGTGGTGGGAGCAGTGACTTTTGAGTTACTATCACAATTGATTTGGGATGTCATGAACCATGCTCGTTATTAGAAAAGACAGTGAACTTTGTGATTACTAAAATAATAACAAAGGATTTAGAATAAATCAAAAACTTAAGCTGATGGAACAGCAGCAGGGTTTGAGAAAACTGACTTCAATTCTGAAAGAAATTCTACTGTGGGTAATATGCCATCAAACAACACTGCAGAGAAATCATTCATGAAAGGAAAAGCCAATTGTTAGAGCAAACTTAGAATACTACAGTGTAGTCTTAAGCTAAAAAACTGCCACAGACACGCCAACATTCAGCAACCAGCACCCATCAACATTGAGGCAAACCCTCCACCAGCAAAATGATCATAATGAAGGCTCAGATGATGGCTAGCATTTTTAGCAATGAAGTATTTTCAACTAAGGTACGTTTATTATTCTTTGGAACATGATGCTATCACACACTTAACAGACTACTGCTACTGCTACTGCTAAGTCGCTTCAGTCATGTCTGACTCTGTGCGACCCCATAGACGGCAGCCCACCAGGCTCCCCCATCCCTGGGATTCTCCAGGCAAGAACACTGGAGTGGGTTGCCATTTCCTTCTCCAATGCATGAAAGTGAAAAGTGAAAGTGAAGTCGCTCAGTAAGTGTCCGACTCTTAGCGACCCCATGGACTGCAGCCCACCAGGCTCCTCCATCCATGGGATTTTCCAGGCAAGAGTACTGGAGTGGGGTGCCATTGCCTTCTCCAATAACAGACTACAGTACAGGGTAAATATCTTTCATATGCACTAGAAAACCAGACATTCCTTTGACACACATTATTGTGACATTTGCTTTTTTGTGACAGTATGGAAATGAACCGACAACATCTTGGAAGTAGGTTTGCACTTTGTTTCAGCAGCCCTGTCAGATTAAAACAACCCCCTTCCCTCAGATTTTAACCTCTCTCACTCCCTCTGGTCCTTCAGTTTCAATGAAAATGTTACAGCCACTCTGAATGAAACACAACCCACCCAATCACTGCCTTAGCATTGCTCTACTCTGTTCACAGTGCTTTGTACTATCTGACATATTACTAGTTTTTTTGGGGGGAAGCAGATGGTAAGCTCCGTGAAATTGAATATTATGGTTTGAGATAACTGTTTTAGATAAAGTTTTTCCATTTTATAGATGAAGAAAATAAGCCAGAGTGGTTATTGCCTGAAGAACCACAGACACAGTTCACATAAGCCCAACTGTCGAGTCAAAACTCCTTTGTGTTTAGGTAAAGTAAGGTAAAACACTTACTTTCTCTTTCTTTCTTCTTTAAACGCTTTCTCCTCCGATCTATGGAAGCTACTTCAGATTTTAATGATAGATAATGTTTTCTGATTTCTTGTAGTTTTTCTTGAAGAATTGTGATGCGTTCAGCACTTGTCATATTTTCCAAGTCCGCTGTGAATTTGAAACTTTCATTAATATGCATTTGTGAACAAAATTTTAATATATTAGAGAATATATAGTGTGGTTGCAGAATGAGGTCAAGACAGAGAAATTTTAAAAAAAGGCTTATAAATATTGTTTGCCCAAGTTTTCTCCCCAGCCTAAAAAAATGCCTAGCACTAATACATGCAAGGTAATTTTTGAATCAATGTGTAGAATTAAAGATCTTATGACCTAAATAAACATGGATGTTAAAATTTCCACATTTGCACACACCCCTCCAAAAAAATCCACATATGTGTACAGATCACCATAGTACATAATTAAAAATTATACTTAGAAGACTGGAAAAACACCAAAAAAAAATTTTTTTTTTCAAAATGTTTAAATTGCATATATTTTGAATGTTAGAACTCTTAACAAAATTTTTTCTTGTCTTTTTTGTTCTTTTTTTGATTTTTTAATAAGTATGTATAACTTTAAAATTGTTAGAAAAATTTTCAAATGCTCTGAAGCAATTTGCAATCTCCTAAGAATATTTCCTTGCATGAGAAACTCTGAAGTAATCTCTTTTTAAAAAGAAAAGAAAAAAAAAAAAAAAAAACCTTGTAATGGCTATTTTTCAGCTATACAAAGGTACAAAGAGGAGTATAACAGAGTCACATATATTCATCCAGCTTCAATAATTAGCAATTCATTGTAAATTCGTTCTCATGTATACCCTAAACAATCCACTTCCCAAGAGCAACACTAGACTTTTTATAGTAAATTTCTGACATTGTATCAGAAATATCTAGTCAATGTTGCTATGTGCCTCAAATGCCTTAACATACTGAGTAGAGTAAGTCAGACAGAGAAGGGGAAATATCATATGACTCATTTATATGTGGAATCTAAAAAATGACGACAAATGAACTTAAAAAATAGAAAAAGACTGACAGAGAACAATCTTATGGTTGCTGGGGGAGGAGGATGGCAGGAAGGGATAGTTAGGGAATTTAGGGGACATGCACACACTGCTGTATTTAAAATGGATAACCAACAAGGGGGGAAAAATTACTGGGAAGAAGTTTCTATTGCTTCACCTCTGACTTAGCATATGTCACTTACACATCTGAAAACTCCATTTGTAAACTTTGGGTAATCGATTACTGGGTTCCTTGAGGTCAGGATCCTTATCACCATTCTTTCCGCATTTTCCTGGAGACTGCGTCCTAGCAGGAGATTTGGTACCATGAGCCTTCATCCCAGTGGAAACTGATTTGATGGGCTGAGTCTTAGTTACACTTTCACCAGCAGAAAGTTCTTCACTATCACTACTATTTGCTGAAAAAGAAAAAATTTTTAAAGCATTAATAAACAGAAAAGTAATAATTTGTTACAGATTTTAGTGGACAATTTAAAAATTAACCATTTCCATTCACTACTACAGTAAACAACTTGCTTTACAGACCCTGACTAAAAACTTGGAAAATCATCAAGTATAAACATAGCAGCACATCAGTTAAGGAAAACAAAAACTCTTCTTACCTGAATTGCCAATAATGTATGTTTTAAAAATATTCAAAGTAATTTTTCATTATATCTGGTGATTACCAAATATGTAGTAATTATTTAAATAGCTTTTAACTCTACTATATTAATATATATAAAGATAGTAGAATACAGCATTTTTTTTAAATGAATCATATGAAATCTTCTTAATTTCATATTTTAAGTTGTGTACATGCGACACTTTCCTACTTCTCTGGCCAAATCAATGACACACAATCATTACATTCAATAGAGTTCTTAAAAATAAATTCTAAATTTTAATATATACAATGATTTCTTAAGAAACTCCTACATCATAACCTGTTGACTAAAGTAAATCATAGGTTTTACCCTGATAAATATATCAGTAATTTATGAAGAATTCAGAAGTCTATGCAATCATGTTAAATCTGCCTTTGTTGATTAAAACCTCAACAAAGTGTGTGAGTGTGTGTGTGCGCGCACACGTGCTCAGTCATGTCCAACTCTTTGTGACTTTATGGACTGCAGCCTGCCAGCCTCCTCTGTACATGGAATTTCCCAGGCAACAGTACTGGTGTGGGTTGCCATTTCCTACTTCAAGGCATCTTCCCGACCCAGGAATCGGACCTCTGTCTCTGTTATCTTCTGCACTGGTAGATGGGTTCTTTATCACTGTGTCACCTGGGAAGCCCCAAACCTCAGTACCAGAATGGAAATCTTTAACATCTTGACATGTGAATAGGTGATGGAATTGCTATTTCCATAAATTACCTCTTTCTGGATACAAAGCATTACTGTAGATTCTATGAGAGTTAATTCATTTGACTATTCTTAGAGAACTGTTTCCTCATTCTGATTTACCAAGATATAAGTCCAATAATTAAAATGGAAGAATATATGGTCAACTGTTATAGCTCAAAATTATATGAATATGTCAACTGACTTGTTGAAAATGAGCCCTCTTGGAGAATCTCATTTAAAAGTCTTAAAGATAAAAATATTACAATGTAATTAAAAAATAGTCTTGAATATCCTTTCAGTTACTCCAAATATGGCATCAATCTGGCATCAAATTTATTAATTTTCTTTTATCAGTTCTTCATTTAACAATAGCTACCCTCCAAAAAATATAGTTCAGCTCTAAAAAACTGAAAAGTATTCCAGATAGGAAAGACACAGAACAACTCCTCCCCACTGTGGTGTTCAGGAGTAAAGAAACTTCACCACTCTTTTGTACATGTCTTAAAAGAATCCCTTCCCAGTCCCCCCACTGCTGCTCTGGAACCCCTGGCAACTCCTAGCTCAGCCACCCAAGGCTTGGCCCCACTCTGATGCAGTGGTCTGCCTCAGCTCGGCTTTCATGGCCTCGCTGAACACAGCCGCCCGGGGCCCCGAAGGATGCCATTTCACCGCCTGGAAGTCATATGGGCTCAGCAGAACCGCGGGGAGCTGGCCGCAAAACCCTTTTCTGCACTGAAGTGCAGGCAAGCCGGCCGATAGCAAAGGTCAGGCAGTGGAGGTGGCAGGAATCTCCTGGAAGAGCAGCAGGAGGTCAGTGTGGGGCACCTGAAAAAAAATTCTTTACATATTTTCTGCTTCGTACTTTGTCTACGAGAGAGAGAAAAAAGCGTGTAGCTCTCAGGAGAAATACAATATATATATATTCCTGTAGACTGATAAATAAGAATCATTGCTAAAGTCATTAGTTAGAACATATTTAACCCACATATTTTTTAGAGCTGCTCTTGAATACACAGTTCAGGATATCGAAGATAAAGCTAGTAGGCTGCAGCTATTGGAATTATAGCTCTAAAGCTATCTTGATTGTTCTCTTCTAGGCTCATTTTGCCTGAATGGATTACAAAGCAATCAGTTACACTGTAACAAAAAGAATATATAATTCAAGTATTTAATAATATATAATATATATAATGCAAAAGAATTCACACATAACAAAAATGTTGGTGTTTATATTATACTGGCTATTATTTTTTAAAAAGATTACCTGAATCAGCAATCAATACCACTGCACAGCAAATTGCTCAATCCTAGAATCTACCTACAGTCAAGAGACTGCTGTGTGATTTTTGCAGGGGTAGAGACAACAATCAAAACACTAAGTATACCATATCCTAAATACTCTTTTCTTAAAGGGAGAAGAAAACATATCCACCATTATCTTCATATTAAAAAATTAGAGATCTCGCACTTACTGCCTTTTCCCTTCTTTTTGTTGTTTACCACTGTAGATTTATGGCTTCGTTTCTGCTTTTTTGATGAATTTCCTCCTCCCTGAGCTTCTTTCACTCTTTTCTGACCTGTACAGGCTTTGATGGGGAAAAAAACTATTAAGTAACACAAAATAAAATCAAGCTTGTCCCCAGGTATAAATTAATTCCACATTTTAGAAGAACAGACCAATTCTGAACTACAGATGTTATTTGAGATTTATAAGTTATAGAAATTATTAGAATTTTTAAAAGTCATTAATGAGCTGAATTATAACACATAATAAAACTAGAGTTTTTCAAAAAAGCAAATAAAGCACTACCCTGGAGGCTGAGTGGTAAGGAATCTGCCTGCCAATGCAAGAGACAGGGGTTCTATCCCTAGTCTGAGAAGATCCCACATGCTGCAGAGCAACTAAGCCTGTGTGCCACAGCTACTGAGCCCACGCTCTGGACCGCAGGAGTGGCAACAACTGAAGCTCTCGTGCCCTAGAGTCCAGCTGGGCAACAAGAGAAGCCACTGAAATGAAAAGCCTGCACAGAGCAACAAAGAGTAGACCCTGCTCACTGCAACTAGAGGAAAACCTGCACAGCAACAAAGACCTAGCACAACCAAAAATAAACAAACACATAAAAATTTACAAATGAAAAACAAATAAAGCATGCACATCCTTCTTGGGCAATGGTTAACATGTATACCATTTACAAATCCAGTACAGCAGTTCTAAAAAACATTTCATCTTCTTGGTAGGAAGTTATTCCAAACTATTATAAAGTCTCCCTTTTCTTCAAGGATTAGCCCAAGTCTTACCTTCCCTGATGTCCAGGCTTCAGTGATTAACTGCTAGTCCAAACTACCGTTTCTCTACTTCTAATAGGATCCTCAGCATCTGCTGTGTTTCTAGCATTTAATTGTATGTACTGTTTTTCAGACTATATAGTAATCTCTTTTTCCTGAGACTTATAAAGTCTTATCTCTATTCCATTGCAGTGTCAGATACTATTAATATAACCACAATACAATCAATACTATGACAAAATTATGCCATGTTTGTTACTAAAAATGTTTCTTAATCCTGTTACAATGGTAACATATACAAGACATGGCTTTGTTGGTAAAAAAAAAATGGAACAAGCTATTTTAAATGTTTTGTTTGCAACTTTTTAGTTGTTTCTTTAAATGGGTTACATCTAATTGATAACTTTTCCTAAAAAGGCTATTTAATATAAAAAGGTGAACCATAAAGAAAGTGATTTAGATATTACCTATATTAAAGTATAGAATCTTAACAATAATTGCCATATTTCTAAGAGAGTTTAATTCTGAAACTTTCATCTCCAAGAAATAAAAAGCTTACTGTAGGCTAACCTGGAAGGCAATCTTAAATCTAAATTGTAAAACTTACATTTTTACTTTTAATATATAGTCAAGTCTTTAGTATCTGCAGATAAATTTACTTCTTTTGCAGACAAAAGGAGCCATATGAAACAGGTGCTTAAGAATTTATTTTTAAAGAGATACAAATTCTAAAAAATTCTGTAATATGCTTTGATTTGCTAAGACAGATATATCCTAAATGAAGTTCTCAAACTGCTTACTTTTTAAACTAGTTAAGATTAAGATTCAAAAGGGTAATACTGACATAGTCTATCAGAAGACAAGCTATCATATTTCTTGTTGGAAACACATCTCAATCTTTCATTAGATATGAGGAGCACAGTGAGGATGCAACCTCTTCAGAATTATGATTAAAAGTTCATTATATTATTATTGAAAGCTTCTCTAATCATCTGCAATAAATGCTTCTTTCATCTTGAGGATATTTATGCCTGGATAATTCAAATCTGTGAGACAGTACAACATGCAAACATAATCATAGTAGCTGTGTGTGTAAATATATAAATAAAAAAGAAAGATCACTGAAATCTACTGCAACTGTCTTCTTAATATTTTTTGGAAAATGTTTTAAGACAAAATTATTTGTGTGATAGATAGTTATGTCAATTATGTCTCAGGGAAACTAGAAAAAGGAAAAAAAAAAAAGGTTTATGAGAGAAAACTTAAAGTTAACTATTTGGTCTAGATTGTATCTCCTTATACCTAAAAACCTGAAATCAGTATAATAAAATCTGGTATGTTATATAACATACACACCCTAGTGCTTTACACTGGAAAAGTGTGTTTCAAAGCCAAGCGTCAGCTTACTGATTTAAAGATACCTGAATGAAGCGGTTTATAAGAAAATGGTGTCAGAGCTGTGGCACCAATAAAAAGGCACTAAGACTTCAGGGAAGTACAACATAGACACTGGTCCTTCAATTTGGAAGCTAGGCAACCAAGAAAGCATCAAATTCCTTTACAAACTCTCATATAGTAGTAAGGCTCAAAAATCAGTTTGACATGGTTATCTGAGGAGAACACAGCCTGGACAGTTGCTTGCTCCAAACCCCTACATAGAGTACTTTGGTTAAGGGTGGACAAGTCCATCAATAAATCAAAATGTTAGTGAGAAACTGCATGGGTCAACTGCAAAAACAATGTTAAAGAAATATATTTAAGCTGCTCACGCCATGCAGTCAACCAGTATATAATGAGTTTTCAAACAGGTCTGGATTTGAGCCAGGTGTATTTTCTATTAAATAGCACATGATCTGGTCCACTGTGAAACGTCACAGGTGGCTGAAGTGAAAAAAACACTCAATTCTCAAGCTGTTAAATGCATCCCACCCTCCACTACCCAAACTACCTTTCACATTGCCACTTTCACCATGCTCACACAAGTACTCCATGTAAACACCTCATGTTGTCGTGAGGGACATGAAGCCCCTGAAACCGTAAGAGGAGAAGATCGTAAACCACGACGCTGGGGCCTGTGGCCTCACCTTTCTCGGGATGCTCTGCCTCAGGCTGATTGCTGCTGCTCGAGCTCACACTGGCATCAAAGCCCGTGGGTGAGCTGTTCCCTTCTGACTGCAGGTCCTGCAGCTCCCCAGCAACACTGTCCACTTCGATTGTGCTGTCAGTCTCACTCTTGATGCTGCGGACTTCTTCATGGTTTGGGGCCAGCGGCTCTGACACTGTTACAGAAGGTGGCTGCCGACTGGCTTCCGTAACGGTGACTGAGGAAGGGGACTCGGGTGTCGTGGGAGGGGTATTGAGCACTGAATTGCTGCCGCTGCTCGGAAATTCCGACTTTTTGTCACTGATCTCAGCTGGCTTCTCCTCAGCGGGTTTGCCCTCTGCACCGGCCGAGGGCGGGGCGGCAGATCGGTGCTGGGGGAGCAGCTCTCCTCCTCGGCCACAGTCTGCAGGGACCCCTCAGCCGGCCCCTCTTCTGGGGCAGGATGGGGTGGGGAGGCTGCGGCCTCAGTGTCAGAGTCTGAGAAAAGCTCCTTCAGTGTTTTTTTGGGCCACTGACCCTGAATGCTTGACCAGACATCCTTTCGATCTTTTGCTCTGCTGTTCTGAAGTCTTTCATCAGAGTTATTTAAAAGTTTTATCCTTTTTTCGGCCACTTCTGAAAATCCTGAATAGAAACCAGTTGTCCGTAGAGACTTTCTTTTCTCCTCCAAACCATTGTATTTCTTAGTCGGCGTCACCTTGGCTTTGGACTTTTCCTCTTCGTCCTCATCTGAGGAGCTATTGCTACTGTTTTCTATGCAAAGGGCTTCTTTGTTCTTGGCCTTATCCTCCTTTTTACTGGGGGAGCCGCTCTTTAAACACTCCTCAGTATTGCAGTACCTTCTCTTACCACGTTTCACTGGTGGCTTTGAAGATTTATCAGCGGTGTCCTTTTTAACATCCTTTCTCTTTTTTGTGACTTCATCTTCTTCATAGTCAGTATCTTCAGATAATGCTTCCATATCTTTTCTTAAGCTTTCTGGAGATTTTGACAAGGGTTTGGCTATTACCAAATCTGCGTGGACTTTGTTTTCTTCAAGCAAAGAGGAACTGTTCTGTTCCTCTTTGGATGTAAGATCATTTCTGTTGTGAGTCAAATGATCAATCTTAGATTCTTCTTTGCCATGGTTATCTAAGTCTTGAACACTTGTTTCATCCTCTTGCTCACTGTCTTCAGCAGAACTTTCAGAAGCTAGAAAAGAAAGAAACAACAATGAGTATGATAAGAATACCAGCGATGTCCTCTCTGGCCCCACTAATATAAATAAGTATTAGCTCATATGTTTATAACCACTCCAGGTTGCTAGGTTTTATCCTCATTTTACAACTGAGAAAACTGAGCTTCAGAGAGAAGACACTCAACCAATGATGGAAGTGTCATCTATATGACTATAGTTGGAGTGACACTACTGTATGCTTTTGCCAGAACTCATCATATTGTAAACATAAAACTGGTGACTTTCATCGTTTGTAAATTTTACCTCAATAAAGTAGATTATAAAAAAGAAAGAATCTTCTCCAAATTTATGAGCAGAACATAGTGGAGTCAGGATGTAGTTCCAGGATGTTCAAACTGCAAAGTGTATATTCTTGTAAAAGTGTAGTCTTCACTTTCAATGTAGCAATGACAACTCAAAAATTTTGTAAGCAATGTATTTCTACCATAGATGCTTTAAAGAACAGCACAATTAACTTTATACAAACATCAATTCAGTTCAGTCGCTCAGTGTGTCTGACTTCTTTGCAACCCATGGACTGCAGCATGCCAAGGCCTCCCTGTCCATCACCAACTCCCAGAGTTTACTCAAACTCATGTCCATTGAGTCAATATACCATCCAACCATCTCATCCCTTCTCCCGCCTTCAATCTTTTCCGGCATCAGGGTCTTCTCAAGTAAGTCAGTTCTTCGCATCAGGTGGCCAAAGTATTGGAATTTCTGCTTCAGCATCAGTCCTTCCAATGAATATTCAGGACTGATTTCCTTTAGGATGGAAAGGTTGGATCTCCTTATACTTCAAGGGACTCTCAAGAGTATTCCCCAACACCACAGTTCAAAAGCATCAATTCTTCAGTGCTCAGCTTTCTTTATAGTCCAGCTCTCACATCCATACATGACTACTGGAAAAAAAATCACAGCTTTGACTATATGGACCTTTGTCAGCAAAGGGATGTCCCTGTTTTTTAATATGCTGTCTAGGTTTGTCACAGCTTTTCTATCAAGTAGCAAGGATCTTTTAACTTAATGTCACTGTCTGCAGTGATTTTGGAGCCCAAGAAAATAAAATCTATTGGTTTCCACTGTTTCCCCATCTGTTCGTCATGAAGTGATGGGATCAGATCCCACGATCTTCATTTTTTGAATGTTGAGTTTTAAGGCAGCTTTTTCACTCTCCTCTTTCATGCTCACAAGAAGCCTTTTAGTTTCTCTTCACTTTCTACCATTAAGAGTGGTATTATCTGTATATTTGAGGTTGTTGGTATTTCTCCCAGCAATCTTGATTCCAGGCTTGTGATTCGCCCAGCTTAGCATTTCGCATGATGTGCTCTGTATAAAGGGCTTCCCAGGCGGCAAGGGTGGTTAAGGAAGCTGCCTGCCAATGCAGGAAATCAAAGAGACATGGGTTCAATCCCTGGCTTGGGAAGATCCCCTGGAGGAGGGCATGGCAACCCAAAACAGTATTCTTGCCTGGAGAATGCCATGGACAGAGGAGCCTAGCAGACTATAGTCCATAGGTTCTCACAGAGTTGGACACGACTGAAATGACTTAGCATACACTCTACACAGAAGTTAAATAAGCAGGGTGACAATATACAGCCTTGTCATTCTTCTTTCCCAATTTGGAACCAGTCTGTTGTATCATGTCCGTTTCTAACTGTTGCTCTCCTGACCTGCATACAGGTTTCTCAAGAGGCAGGTAAGGTGGTCTGGTATTCTTATCTAAGAATTTTGCACAGTTTGTTATGATCCATACAGTCAAAGGCTTTAACATAGTCAAGGAAGCAGAAGTAGATATTTTTCTGGAATTCCCTCGCTTTCCTTATGAGCCAATAAATGTTGGTTATTTGATCTCTGGTTCCTTTGCCTTTTCTAAACCCAGCTTGTACAGTTGGAAGTTCATGTACTATTAAAGCCTAGCTTGAAGGATTTTGAACATAATCTTCATTAGCATGTGAAACAAGTACAGTAGTTGGAACATTCCATGGCATTGCCCTTCTTTGAGACTGGGATAAATACTGACCTTTTCTAATCCTGTGGCCACTGGTGAGTTTTCCAAATTTGCTGACATACTGAATGTAGCACTTTAACAGCATCATCTTTTAGGATTTGATAGTTCAGCTGGAATTCCATCTCCTCCACTAGCTTTTTCCTAAGGCCCACTTGACTTCACACTCCAGGATGTATGGCTCTTAGGTGAGTGAGTACATCTGGCCATTAAGACTGTTTTTGCACAGTTCTGGATATTCTTGCCACCTTTCTTCTTCTATTAGATCCTAACCATTTCTCTCCTTTATCATGCCCATTCTTGCATGAAATGTTCCCAGTTTTCTTGAAGAGATCTCTAGTCATTTTGATTCAATTGTATTCCTCTATTTCTTTGCACTGATCACTGGGGAAGGCTTTCTTATCTCTCCTTGCTATTCTTTGAAACTCTGCATTCAGTTGAGTGTATCTTTCCTGTTCTCCTTTGCCTTTCACTTGTCTTCTTTTCTCTGCTATTTGTAAAGCCTCCTCAGAAAACCACTTTGCTTCTTGCATCTCTTTTCTTGGGGATGGTTCTGGTCACTGCTGCCTGTACAATTGTTACAAATCTCCGTCCATAGTTCATCAGGCATTCTGTCTACAAGATCTAATCCCTTAAATCCATTCATCACCTCCACTGTATAATCACAAGGGATTTGATTTAGGGCATACCTGAATGGCCTAGCGGTTTTCCCTTTCTTCAATTTAAGCCTCAATTTTGCAGTAAGAAGCTCATGAACAATTTAAGCCTCAATTTTGCAATAAGCAGCTCATGATCTGAGCCACAGTCAGCTCCGGGTGTCATTTTTGCTGACTGTACAGAGCTTCTCCATCTTTGGCTGCAAAGAATATAATCAATTTGATCTCAGTATTGACCATTTGGGGATGTCCATGTACAGAGTCGTCTCTTGTGTTGCTGGAAAAGGGTGTTTGTTATGACCAGAGTGTTTTCTTGACAAAACTCTGGTAGCCTTTACCATGTGTCATTTTTTACCCCAAGGCCAAACTTGTCTGTTATTCTGGGCATCTCTTGACTTCCTACTACTTTTGCATTCCAATCCTCTATGATGAAAGGGATATTTTGGGGGGTGGTGCTAGTTCTAGAAGGTCTTGTAGGTCTTCATACATCAGTCAACTTCAGCCACTTCAGCATTCATGATTGGGGCATACACTTGAACTGTGATGTTGGATGGTTTGCCTTGGAAACAACTGAGATCATTCTGTCATTTTTGAGACTGCACCCAAGTACTGCATTTCAGACTCTTCTGTTGAGTATTAGGGCTATTCCATTTCTTCTAAGGCAATCTTGCCCACAGTAGTAGATATAATAGGTCATCTAAATTATATTTGCCCATTCCTGTCCATTTTAGTTCAAGATTCCTAAGATGTCAATATTCACTCTTGCCATCTCCTTCTTCACCACGTCCAATTTACCTTGATTCATGGACCTAACATTCTGGGTTCCTATTCCATACTGTTCTGCACAGCATTGGACTTTACTTTCACACCAGACACTGAGTGTCATTTTTACTTTGGCATAGCTTCTTCATTCTTTCTGGAGCTAGTAATTGCTGTCTGCTCTTCCCTAGTAGCATATTAGACACTTTCTGATCTGGGTGGCTCATCTTCAGGTGTCATATCTTTTTGCCTTTTCATACTGTTCATGGGAAGAGTACTGGAGTGGTTTGCCACTCTCTCCTTCGTGGACCACATTTTTTCAGAACTCTCCACTATGACCCATCCATCTTGGATGGCCCTACACAGCATGGCTCATAGCTTCACTGAGTTACACAAGCCCCCTCACCAGAGTAAGGCTGTGATCAATGAAGGAGCAAGTAATACATATAAACAGTGAAAACTAATTTACTCTCATAACAAACACCAACAGCTCCTCTTTTCTTCCTTCCTCAGATTTCAAAATCTTATAACTATTTCCATTCAGAGTTACTATCATCATCTCTTAATGATATACTATTTGTTGACATATATAAGCAATGAGAATTCTCTTGTTAATACCTCCATCCCCTTCTGCCACACTTTGTATATAAGTGGTGTTGGAAAAGCTAGACTGCTAAATGTAAATCAGTGAAGTCAGAACACACCCACACACCATACACAAAAATACACTCAAAACAGTTTAGAGTTAAGTTTAAGACATGACACCCTAAAACTCCTAGAAAACAAAACATTCTCTGACATAAATTGTACCAATGTTTTCTTAGGTTCATCTCCAAAGCAGCAGAAATAACAGCAAAAATAAACAAATGTGACCTAATCAAATTAATTAAGATTTTGCTATAAAGGAAATCACAAAGGAAACTGCAAAGGAAATCACAACCTATGGACTGACAGAAAATATTTGCAAACGATGCAACCAACAAGGCTTAATTTCCAAAATATACAAATTGCTCATACAACTCAACAACAAAAAAAGAACAAACAACCCAACTGAAAAATGGGCAGAAGACCTAGACCTACCTATCTCTAAAGCAGACAGACAGATGGTCAACAGGCCCATGAAAAGATGCTCAACATCACTAAGTATCAGAGAAATGCGAATCAAAACTATAATGAGGCACCAGTCAGAATGGCCGTCATTAAAATGTTTACTAATAACAAATCCTGGAGAAGGTGTGGAGAAAAGGGAACGCTCGTACACTGCTGGTGGGAAAGTAAACTGGTGTAGCCACTATGAAAAAGAGTATGTAGGCTCCTTAAGCTAAAAACAGAGTTTTTAGTCTTTCCTGCTGTATGATCCAACAACTCCACTCCTGGGATACCTGGAGAAAACTACAATTTGAAAAGATACATGTATCCCAATGTGCACAGCAGCAGTATTTACAATAGCCAAGACATGGAAGCAACCCTAAATGGCCACTGACAGATAAATGGATAAATAAGATGTGGTACATATATACAGTGAGATACTACCCAGCTATACAAAAAGAAGGAAACAACGCCATTTGAGCAACATGGATGGATCTTGAGATTATCACCCTAAATGAAGTTAAAGCAGAGAAAGACAAGTACCATATACCATCACTTACATGTGGAATCTAAACTATGACACAAGTAAATTATTTTGAAAAAGAAATAGACTTGAAGACATAGAAAACAAACTTATGACTAACAAAGGGGAAAAGGAGTGGAGTGGGTGAGTTACGGTTTGGGATTAGCAGATACAAACTACTATACATAAAATAAACAATGAGGTCCTCTATAGCACAGGAAATTATATTCGAAATCTTGTAATAACCATAAAGGAAAAGAATATTAAAAAAGACTACATATATAACTGAACCACTTTGCTACATACCAGAAACTAACACAACATTGTCAATCAACTCTACTACAATAAAAAAGAATGAAATCAGAAACAAGATATTGCACCCACCCATTTTATAAGAACAGAATTATATGAAGCATGCAGAAAACAGAGTTCTTAAAAAGTAAAAACATTACAGCTGTCAATAAGCATTACAGTACTAAACAGTAAAAGGATTAAAAGATAAAATCAAGAAAATTTCTAAGAAACTAGAAGACGACGACAAAACAAGCAATAATGTGTCTCTGAGAAAAGTTAAACTATATTAGAGTATACTGCAGAAGGTTCAATATTAATATAATGGCAGGGTTCAAAAGAGAGAAAGGGAGGAGAGAGGGGTAAGGGAAAGAATACGGAAGTGTACAGGAGAAAAATCAACAAAATATTTCAAGAAAACTAGACTTTATTTTTTGGGGGCTCCAAAATCACTGCAGATGGTGATTGCAGCCATGAAATTAAAAGACACTTACTCCTTGGAAGAAAAGTTATGACCAACCTAGATAGCATATTCAAAAGCAGAGACATTACTTTGCCAACAAAGGTCCGTCTAGTCAAGGCTATGGTTTTTCCAGTGGTCATGTATGGATGTGAGAGTTGGACTGTGAAGAAAGCTGAGTGCTGAAGAATTGATGCTTTTGAACTGTGGTGTTGGAGAAGACTCTTGAGAGTCCCTTGGACTGCAAGGAGATCCAACCAGTCCATTCTGAAAGAGATCAGTCCTGAGTGTTCTTTGGAAGGAATGATGCTAAAGCTGAAACTCCAATACTTTGGCCACCTCATGCGAAGAGCTAACTCACTGGAAAAGACTCTGATGCTGGGAGGGATTGGAGGCAGGAGGAAAAGGGGACGACAGAAGAGGAGATGGCTGGATGGCATCACTGACTTGATGGACGTTGAGTTTGAGTAAACTGAGAGTTGGTGATGGACAGGGAGGCCTGGCGTGCTGTGATCATGGGGTCGCAAAGAGTTGGACATGACTGAGCAACTGAACTGAACTGAACTGATCCAGAACAGAAAGATACAAGTTTGTAGAATGAAGCAGCTTAGCAAGTACACATTACAATAGATGAAAATACATCCACAAAAGGGATAATCTCTGTACAATTTGAACACATTAAAAACAAAGATTCAAGATTTCAAGATTTCTGAGAAAGAAAAGGAAAAAGCAAGCCATAAAACAAGTCATCCACAAAAAATCAGGGACAAGAGCTCTGGATTTCACAGAAAACACTGAAGGAAAAATACAGCTGAACAATGCCAATAAAATAATTAAGGAAAAACTTCCAACCCTGTTGGACCATAAATAATGTTTTCAAATATGGATAGTCTCTAAAAATTTATCTTTCCTCTTACTCATTTGTTCTTAACATCTACTAGAGAATGAAGAATGTGCTATATCACAGTGAGTATACCAAATAAGATATTTTTAAAAATCAGATACCCAAAAGAAAAAAATTTTAGGGACTACTTTGAAGAGAGAGCTCTAAAAAGTTCCCAGGAAGAGAACTATGTACCAGATACAGAAGGAAACCAGTCTAGACCCGTGTGGTGTTATTTCCAAAGGAACTCATATGACTTCTATCATCATCAAAATGCCTCTTGCCATCAGTTAGATTCTTTCTATGTATATTAGCTTGTTCCAACCATTTGGTGATAAAATTCCAGCTCTCTGCTCAATCTCTTGTGTGCCATTACCTGGATCAGGCAATGACATCATTTTACCCAGCAGAAACATTTTGTTTTGACCTACACCTGAAAATTAGGATTATATCTGGGCAGCCTAGAATCAGAACATACAGAGCACCTTATCAATAGCACTGAGCATAATTCTTTTGGTCATCCACTGAGATTATGTCAGATATTCCAGAGAGCCCTGATGTTTCCTAGAAGGCTCTAATAACATTGCCCCACTGAATTTCCTTACAGAGCTCTCTGTAGACTCACAAAGAACCTGCAGTATGACCTGGAATCTTATTCATATGAGCTTTCATTAAGGTGGAAATACTGTCTTTTTTTACATAGTTAGGTTTATGCTTGCCACAATTTTAAAAAAAGTAAATAATATCCTCTTTAGGAGTATATACAGGTCAAATACAATTGTAAAAAAAAATAAAATCAACGGCTGATTTCAAGTAATAACAGAGTCAACAAAGTTATGGCTCAATTAAAAAAGAGAAATTGATAATGTCAATGAATTACCTTTATAGCATTTGATTTATAAAAATTAAAACAAAGACATTTAAAACAAATACTTGCATGCAATAGGATGCTCGTTATGTTTACCTTGAAGTCCATTAAGGATAGAAGTGATTTCTATGGATTTGATATGAGCTGTATCAGAGTTCTTGGCATCAGTAAGATCCAATTTGGATACCATTTCAGGAGATGAATTTGTCTGAAATGGCGGTTTTGACAAGCGCCGGAGTTTACAGTTTTTAGGAGAGTATTTTTCATCTTTGTCTTTTTCTTTGTCTAATTTATTCTAAGTTAAGGGAAAAAAGGTATCCTATGTTAGTCATAATTTATCATGAAGCATTCATTAGTAACAATGCTAAAACTCATTTTTAACTCAAAGCTATAGACTACATTACTAAAAACCATAAAAAGAATATAAAGTCCCACAAAACAGTCAGAGATGTTTTTTGAAACTTATCTAACAAATATTATAGGATGAGAAATAAAGTTTCTAATATTTAATTTTAATAATGGAAATAAATTAGCAATCAGGCAATTATGAAAAGCAAACCTCCATACTGCTAATAATTGATGTTACAAATTCTATAAAAATGAAATCACAATAGGCTTAAATATTCATTTTTTAAAAAAGAAACACAATTCCAATCTGGTAGTTTTAAAACCTGGAAGATTCTCAATATAAAATGAGGGTTGGGAATGATAAAATTTCAGTTACCTTCAGTTGACAACTGGAAAGAAACAAATGACTTGCTATAAAGTCAAGTCAGTGGGACATCCTTCCTGCATCGATAAATTAATTTTCATGAAAAAATGAGAAAAATTCCCAAATTCTCTATTTATGAATAGATGGGCAGGGGCTAATATACTTCCTGGAAACGTCTATAGATTGCTGAGTGACTATTTTCACAGTTCTCTCACAGATGGTACAGAGCTAGTATCATTCTGGATACACAGAAGTTAATTCTGTTTAGCATAATGGTTCTCTAAGTATGGACCATGGGCCCAGAGACCTTAGCACCTCCTGGCAATTTAAGTGAAAACTCCTCGAACCAGACTCAAAGCCAGTGAATCAGAATCACTGGGGATGGGAACAAGCAATCTGAGTTTCACCAAGTTCTCCAGGTGACTGTGACACAAGCTTAAGTGTGAGATTCACTTACTTAGAGCCCCTGAGCTGAAGATTCTGGATGCACTGAGAAGGCTTATGTGTACCAAAGCTTATCAATGATTAGTACTGCTCTAATTTTCCTATTCTTGCCAGCCTTTTCATCACTTATACCAGAGATCATAATATATCATGCAGTCTGAAGGCAGAAATAGTCTACACCACGCAAAGTTCAAATATGGCTTTTAATGGCTGTCTTCTCAGAGTCAGATGAGATCAAGGGATGGGTATACTATTATTAAATAATTTCTAGGAAGCTTTTCCAAAATTCACATGCCTCTTCCCTTATGACCAACAATTTTAACTGCCTGGGAGGGGCCTAGAACTAAACTGAGACATAAATAAATATTTAGAAAAAATTCCGCAAGTAATATTTTAATATTGCTTCTCCTACCCCTACTCTATCCTCTACCTGAGAAATACAACTCCTAAAATTTGCTCTGTGCAAGGAAACAGGCTTTTTACTGCCACACACACAAAATTCTTCTAGTAGCTTAGGAGCAATAGCATGACTTCCACACTTTCCAATAAAGACCAAGAGTGTCCTGAGTTGTAGCTACTGAGTTGCCAAACCAAAACTTTAAAAATATGAACCCAGTTTCATCGTGAAAAAACAGTAATAATTTTAGGGGCAAAATTTAGTATGTAGGGCCACAAGGTATCATTTAGCCAGAAAGTAAATAGCGCCTCACTTTTAAAATGAAAATTGAATTTCAAGAGGACTATTAAACACTTCAATTATATATACCATTCAAAGTAGTAAAAAGCCATTAAGAGATAAAAGATATTCTAAAACCTAGTTAATGGTCTGCTTTCTAATAAAACATTAAAAAGATTTAATCTTAGAATGAACAAGACTAATCCCATCATCTATAAAACTAACATTAATTTCCATACAAGTGCACTATTAATAGACTCCCCATGGTATCTATGCAGTGTGTGCCTCTTGGGGTCTTGTGAACACATTCTAAAGCACCATCTACAGCGACAGGAAGATGATGAAGAACAGAAGAGCCGCAGCTAGGCTCTCCTGCGCCTTCAGGCACCTTCTTTTCTTCCTCTGAGTGGTTTACAGCTATTACAGTAACCCCAGAGTTCCCAGCTACACACTACTTCATGGCTCCCAGCTGGAGACCAGAGGTGCAGGAAACAGTTGAAACGGGTAAGTGAAATCTTGGGTCAGTGGACTTATACAATGCTGGAACTAAAAAAGCCTCAAATATCACTTAGTACTGTTTTCAAAATGCCTTTCCATAAGCTGAGAATATTAATTGTACCCAAATCTAGTATTTGATAAACTGGCTATTTCAAAAGAGTATTTCCAGCTCTGCTAACACACACACACACACACACACACACACGTACACACACAGTCTCTCTCTCTCAACTCACTCTGGAGAAAAGGTTCCTTAATTAAGAGCTATAATATACAGCAAAATATATTTCGCTTTTATTACCTTTATTTTCTTGCGATGTTTTATCTTGGGCACATTTTTATCAGCAGGTCTTACTATTTTATCTGCTTTAATCCATTCATCATACCTAAAATCAAAGGAAATTAACGTTAATATACAAAACACATACTACAAAAGGAACTATGCCATATTAAAAAGAAACTCATAAATAGAATTATAATATTGTAAAACCTTGGAGGCCACTAAGTTCAACTTTCTGGTTAAGGAGCAAAGTAACCGAGGCTCAGAGAGAGACGTAGCGGCCTGTCCCAGGACACACTTGCAGCTGCCGGCTGAGCCAAGGCCCAGCCAGGTCCCTGGATTCCTGGACCAGCACTACTTCCTCTGTTACACCGACGAGAAACCGAAGCTACACAATAACTATTAAGAGCACCCACAGCATCTCCTATACGTTTTTTGGTTTAGTTTGTTCTCTTAAGCAGCAAGTAGTTCATTTTTCCCTAAACGTATCAGGAAGCTAAGGGGACACATGACTGCCCATTTTTCAGGCTGTGGAGTTGCTTCCTGCGTATACAAATGGCTGAGAGTCAACAGTTGTGATGGGCTCCCCACTCGGTGCTGCCTGTCTGAGGGCGTTCACAGGGCACAAGTTAGTACTGACTGCAATAAATCTATTTGTTTAAGGAGGGGGAAAAGTTTAATTTTGTAACAAACTCAGCTAGAAAGAAGAAACATTAAAAATAAACCTCTTTTATGTTTCAAAATCACATACATTTATTCTGGAAAATGGAAAACTGATTGACATTTTTAACTCGAGCACATGAAAAACTGAAAATGTGCTTTTAAATTAAAATCTCCTCATTATTAGAGGCATTAAGTGAAGTAAGAAAGACCCTGAGTCAGGAAGTAAATGATTTAGGTCATTACCTTACTAGTAAATTATATTCTTGCTCTAGAGTAGCCCTGTATGCATACATGCTAAGTCCCTTCAATCATGTCCAACTCTTTTCGACACTATGGACTGTAGCTCACCAGGCTCCTCTGTCTATAGGATTCTCCAGGCAAGAATACTGGAGTGGGTTGCCTTGCCCTCCTCCAAGGGATCTTTCCAACCGAGGGATCAAACCCATGTCTCTTGCATCTCCTGCATTGGCAGGCAGGTTCTTTACCACTAGCGCCACCTGGGAAGCCCCAGAATAGGTCTAGCAAGTATCTATAAGGACTGCCAGGCGGGGCTAGACTGCTGGAGCAAACCATGGCCTGCAGCAACGTTGACGGCTCTACCTCTACCGGACAAGGGCTAGGCTGGTGTCTGCTGGAAGCTGGTGAGGGCCACAGTGATAATTAGGATGAGGAAAGGATGGAATGAGTTCTAGAAAAGTCTTTACATAATCCCTGCTAACTAGCTATGTGGTCAACACATTCTCAACCTCAGACTTCAGTTTATTAGGTATAAAGCAAATATTATTCTTCTACTAAAAATACTCCTCTGGTATGTATAATGGCACATTAGCGCCTTCCTGTATATTTACATATTTAAAATTTTCCCATTAATGCTAAAAACTGCATTATGCTTGAGAAGAAAAGCAATTTAGCTCCTAACAATATTAGAGAGTGAAAGCAAAGATTAAACAGAAAATACCTCTACCCTCTGCAAAGTTGGATGTGAACTTCTGGAAGTTGCTCTTAGTAGAATATAGTTATGGAAATTAATGCTATGCACTTTAAAAAGAACACAACACACTGTTTTCTTGTGATAAAAAATAGTTCATGATGGTTACACACACCATGAACATAAGCTAAACAAAGATATGATAGTATTTTAACCTGTGCTGCGATTCATGGGGTCGCAAAGAGTCGGACACGACTGAGCGACTGAACTGAACTAAACCAAAGATTCTGGTGCTTAGTTAATTTTGTAATACGAGGTATTTTGACTACTAAATAAGTGTACTACTAGTTCGACTTGTATTTTTGACATGAATTATATGTCAAGTTAGGATAAAATTCAAATTAGGATAGAACAGTAGCTTTCAGTGTAAGAATATTACCAAGACACTGTACCCTTGTATATTTTATATATGGAGCACCAAACACATCAAACAAGCAATAAATAGTCACTGTCTTCAGCAACTGTGCACTGTAAAAATGATTTATGACTTAGAGGTACAGTACATTGCTTAAAATTTCTTAGGAACAGGTAGGAGGAACCCATACATAAATAAAATAATGGTTACTCCATACAGCACAGGCTGATGCTTGCTACCCTAAGCACCACTAGAGTACAGATGCTATATGGTAAACATTTCTCCCCTACAGATGGTATCAGAGGACTGGTTATCTTGAGTAATGAATATGGGGGTGGAAGCAAAGTTGAGTCAGGAAAAAAGCTAGAGAAAGGTTCTGGAATTAGATGAAACAAACTATACATGCTTCTAAAACATTTGAATAGTAGTCATTAAAGCCTATGGTCTTAACTAAACTGTTTAACAATCATTTTTTAAGTTACTGATCATTTTCCATGGTTTTAGGAGATTCTTTGAAAAATTCTTTAGATGTGTTTCCTACTAGAGTAATTATATGGGTCTGTCTAGTCAAGGCTATGGTTTTTCCTGTGGTCATGTATGGATGTGAGAGTTGGACTGTGAAGAAAGCTGAGCACCGAAGAATTGATGCTTTTGAACTGTGGTGTTGGAGAAGACTCTTGAGAGTCCCTTGGACTGCAAGGAGAGCCAACCAGTCTCTCTGAAGGAGATCAGTCCTGGGATTTTTTTGGAAGGAATGATGCTAAAGCTGAAACTCCAGTACTTTGGCCACCTCATGCGAAGAGTTGACTCAATGGAAAAGACTCTGATGCTGGGAGGGATTGGGGACAGGAGGAGAAGGGGACTGCAGAGGATGAGATGGCTGGATGGCATCACCGACTTTATGGACGTTGAGTTTGAGTGAACTCTGGGAGTTGGTGATGGACAGGGAGGCCTGGCGTGCTGCAATTCATGGGGTCGCAGAGTCGGACACAACTGAGCGACTGAACTGAACTAATATGGTTCCAAAAGTATTTGCTAATATTATATGACTCCCTTATTATTTACCCCCTTCTATTCCATTTTCTTCACGCTTTGTGTTTAGGCATTCCTTTGTTCTAATACTATTCTTTTAGATCTTGTCTTTTCTCAGCCAGACTTTGGAGAAGGAAGTGGCAGCCCACTCCAGTACTCTTGCCTGGAGAATTCCAGGGACAGAGCAGCCTGGCGGGCTACAGTCCATGGCATTGCATGGAGTCACCTGACTGTGCAACTTTCACTTTTCAGTCAGATTTATGCTCTTTCATAAAATGTAATAATAACAATATTGTTAGGAGTATTATAATTTATATCCTTCAGAACTAGAACATGCCTTAAAAAAATCTATCAATGAATTTATTTCACAGATTAAGAAACTGAAACCATGGAACTGAACTGACCGTTCAAACTACAGGCTTGCCAAAAAGTATTATGTGAAGAGTCTGAGAAGAATGGGAAATGGGCCTGTTAAACAATGTGACACTAGAATGAGAAAGCGTGCCAGGTCCTATTCTGATCAAGTATACAGAAGAGTCCAGGCCAGCAACTAAAAAGCCTCCTTAAGAATGTAAAGTGGGAATGAACCCACGAGGAGGGGGACCAGGTGAAAACAGCGTGTGAGAACATTGGTTAAAGTAGCTGCTTCACATTACAAATGCCCTTTCCCCACACAGAGGTTGAGAAAAGTGAAAGTGAAAAGTCGCTGAGTCATATCCAACTCTTTGTGACCCCATGGACTGTGCAGTCCATGGAATTCTCTAGGCCAGAATACTGGAGTGAGTAGCCATTCTCTTCTCCAGGGGATCTTCCCAACCCAGGTCTCCTGTGTTACAGGCACATTCGTTACCATCTGAGCCAACAGGGAGCCCAAGAAGACTGGAGTGGGTAGCCTATCCCTTCTCCAGATCTTCCTGATGCAGGAATCAAACCGGGGACTCCTGCACTGCAGACAGATTCTTTACCAGCTGAGCTACCAGGGAAGCCCTGAGCTTGAGACCACCAATGTAAACATTAACAAACAAACATTTCAGAATGTAATGAGGTTCTAAATATCACCTTAATTGCCTGACTAATCTTACAAGGGAAAAAAAAATGACCAGAAAATAAACTGATGTCATAACTAATCACTGTATTTTAAATATAAAGAAATGCTTTTGCCCGTTATGTAATTACTCACTAGAGTATTATTCAAGAGTTCTACTTTCTTTACAGAATACTTTCAAAGAACACAAAGGAGAGAAAAAGAAATTGACTCAGGAGAAAAAAGCAAACTGATATACCCCAAAATACTACTGACATTAAATTATGTAAGACAGAGCTAGGCCAGTTTAATTTTTATTTTACTAGTGTTTGTTAATTTAAATAAAGGAGGTAATAATCATGGATTAAGATCTCTGATTCCCTATAAAATACCAAGAATAAAGACTTGCGTAAAATAAAGAGAATTAAGATCAGAACTATAAAAAAAGCTGTCATTGAATCTGTTTATTCTCTATCAACTTAAAACTTTTTATGTAGTATATTTAATATTTATTAAAAAGAGATTGCAACATATTTACTTTAGGCATAAGTAAACAGAATATGGGAAAATTAGTTCAAACTTAAATATCTTGCATAAAAAAATGAAATTATGGGGAGGTGGCAAAGAGCAGAAAATTGTAGCTTTAAAAAAAAGAGACCATAAAACATGTCTCAATTTCTCATCAGGGCACCATACCAAGTAGGATATTCATTCATCCTTCAAAGTAACCTCTTTATAAGGTAGATGAACCTAGAACCTATTATACAGAGTGAAGTATAAGTCAGAAAGAGAAAGATAAATATCATATTCTAATGCATATATATGGAATCTAGAGAAATGGTTCTGAAGAATTTATTTACAGGGCAGCAATGGAGAAACAGACATAGAGAATAGACATGAACATGGGAAGAGGGGAAGAGAGGGTGAGATGTATGGAAAGAGTAACATGGAAACTTACATTACCATATGTAAAATAGACAACCAATGGGAATTTGCTGTATGGCTCAGGAAACTCAAAACAGGGGCTATGTATCAACCTAGAGGGGTAGGATGCGGAGGGAGAAGGGAGGGAGGTTCAAAAGGGAGGGGATATATGTATACCTATGGCTGATTCATGTTGAGGTTTGACAGAAGACAATAAAAGTCTATAAAGCAAATATACTTCAATTTAAAAATAAATAAATAAATAAAACCTCTTTAAAGAAATCAGGAATTTTAAAAATTAAGTCAAATATAAATTTTTTGGTTTTAAGATGCTTTCCTCCTTCTCTCAAACATTCCCAAATAAAGAACATGCTTTCATCCCTCAGCCATAGTGGTCATCTTGTCTCAGTGGCTCTCCAGTACTCCTGATTCTGCTTTAAATACCACAAAAGGAATCAAGATATTAGAATGCATGTTCCGATGCTCACTCACAACTGTGAATGAAGAACACTATTAACAGCTAACAGGGCAACAGGTATTCCAAGAAACCACTTCATTGCTGCTGCTGTTGCTGTTAAGTCGCTTCAGTAGTGTCTGACTCTGTGCGACCCCAGAGACGGCAGCCCACCAGGCTCTCCCGTCCCTGGGATTCTCCAGGTAAGAACACTGGGGTGGGTTGCCATTTCCTTCTCCAGTGCATGAAAGTGAAAAGTGAAAGTGAAGTTGCTCAGTCGTGTCCAACTGTAAGTGACCCCATGGACTGCAGCCCACCAGGCTCCTCCATCCATGGGATTTTCCGGGCAAGAGTACTAGAGTGGGGTGCCATTGCCTTCTCCACTTCATTGCTAAATACCTAGATTTTTCCCCAAGGACAGCAGGCCCGTTGCTGTCAGCTATCATGTTTTGTGATAATGCAGCTTGAAAACTAGTAACGAAACTGAAGCTAAGCAGTTGGCCTATGAACAAAATGACTTGCAACTTTAATTCAAGCATCAGTTTTATGAGAATGTCTGAGGAAAACCAGGTACTCCAGATGACTAATAAAAACGGCACTGACTACATGCATACATGCTAAGTCACTTCAGTCATGTCCGACTCCCTGCAACCCTATGGACGGTAGCCCGCCAAGGTCCTCTGTCCATGGTACCCTGAAGGCAAGAATGCTGGAGTCAGTTGCAACTTCCTTCTCCAGTACTGCCTATAATTGGACTTTAAACTTAGAGATTACGAACTGAAGAGAGCAACTGGCCTCTTCGTGACAAAAGGAAATACAGCTTCCAAGAGCACAAGGAAACGAAAATTACTAAATACTTCCATTAAACAACGAATATTAAAAAACCAAGAAAAACAAATACTGAAACAAACATGAACAAACACTGAATACAAAATGACTGAACCTGTTAGTGATTAGACCACACTTTAACTCTTTGTAATTAATGTGTGGAGCCTAGATAAGTATCTCATCTGATATTTAAAGTACTAAGGAAAATATTCTCAAAGAATATACTGACTCGGGAAAATCTGTTGGCATCATCTAACGTTCAACTAATGGAATAAACATGAAAGACCAGAGCATGGGCAACTCATTTAACCTCTAGCAGTTGGCTCCCTGACCTCCAGAAAATGAAGAAAAACAGAACAGATGATCCCCCAAATTAAAAACTCGAACGAAAGGACAGACTAGAAGTCTGCACAAGGGCTTGTTCACTGGACAAATATTTGTTAGGTACCTGTCGTGTGACAGGCTCTGCACTAGGCGCTGGGCAATGACTGCGCCACAGCACCTTCTCAAGGAGCTTACAGTTTAACAGAGGACAACAGTAGTCAGCCATTACATGGCAACAATACAAATCTTCTGAACTGTTCCCAAAAAAGCAGCTACATAATATTTGAAATTTTAATGTGTTGAATTAAAATATTTATATAAAGCTAAAAGGAACCATTCAGAGACCATAGCATACTTGCTCTCACCAGAGAAAAATAAAGAGTTCTAAAAAGAAAACGTTTTGATTTTTGTTTGGATGTGATGGCAAATCATCTAAGAAATCATTTAGCAACAATAAAAATGGAAAAGAGCATTCGTCAACCAGACATAAGATACCAAAATGGTTACTATGCCCACAATAATTCAAATTTTGGCTCTTTTTTAAACCTAACTAAACCACTTTCAAAGAAATATTATCAGTCATGTATTTACATATACCCACACAATAATTACATGCAGAATAATGCACAAATAACTTCCAAAGCAAAACTGAACTGACAAAATATTTTAAAACTCATTATTTAAAATACACATACAGATTGTAAAAGATAAAAATCTATTAACCAACCATTAATATAAGTGAAATATTAAAATCATTTGTACTTTTTCTATAAAGGAGAGACTCATTTAACAATTGCTGAACATTATGTATTTTGTATCTTGCCTATCTATATGCAAAAAAGATAACATACATCATAGAACTAACTTAACTTTAAAAACCTCACATCTGAGATGAAAATTTAGGCTCTCTTAGCATGGAAAGGAATTTCTGCACTTAAACTGGGTAAGAAAATATGGGGAAAAATATGTTATAAGAGAAAAAACGACCAAGTTATGAGAAAAGCAGCACTAGTTATCAATTACAAACTTTATAAGCAATTTAACCAGGTTACCTACTTTATGAATTTTCTATAATAATCTCGATTTAGAAATTTATTTTTAATGTGAAAAAATACCTAAAGCAAAATTTATAAAGAGACCTACTGAGTACTGTTTAATGCCTTTAGTCATGAACTTAAAACAGGGCTTCCCTGATGGTACAGTGACTAATAATCTGCCTTGCAATGCAGGGACATGGGTTTGATCCCTGGCCCGGGAAGATCCCACATGCTACAGAGCAACTAAGCCTGTACACCACAACTACTGAGTCTGAGCTCCGGAGCCCGAGTGATGCAACTACTGAGCCCATGAGCCCTGGAGCCTGTGCTCTGCAACGAGAAGCCACCACAGTGAGAAGCCTGCGCCCTGCAACCAGAGTAGACCCCACTGACCACAACTAGAGAAAGCCCATGTACAACAATGAAGAGCCGGTGCAGCCAAAAAAATTTTTAAATAAACTTAAAAAGATAAAACAAAACAAAAATAAAACCATAGTACTGAAAAAATAAAATTCTAAGCATGCTCTTAACATTTCATATTTCCACCCCAGGTAACACTGTTCAAGTCACACCAAAAAAAGCAAGAATGGTTTCATCATAATAGAGAAAAGAAGAATGACAGAAACACTAATATTATCACATCATCATATGAAAAACATAAACAGTATAAGAGAATGGCATTACAATACTATAGATCTGTATTCCTAGAAAATTTAACTGTGTAAAATGAAACAAAGGTCTTCAGGCAGTGGTAGAATATAACGTTAACAACACATCACAGAACACTGACTAACAGAACTATAAAGATCACTGTAAATGGTTAACAACTCTGGCACTCATTGTATGTTGTGATGCAGCTACTGACTTCTAAAAGAATCCCCAAAGTTTGTTTTATAAATATTTGATAAGTTTAGGGGGTTAGTATTTTTGTGCACATTTAGACAAACATATTGATGTACCTGCCAATCTATAAAGCTATGAAATGGAACAGGTCCAAGTTAATGGTTTACAGTAAATGTACCTATCAATCTATAACAAATACTGATGGAACAGGTCCAGTTAAATAAGCCCTCCGAGAGAGAGAAAAGCCATTTGAGTGCAAAAATACCTGACTTTACTCATCTTTTTCACAAAGGAAATGTTTATTTTCACTTATGTTGAAAAGCTAACCAACTCAAAAGTCATTTTTCTAAAGAGAAATTATATTTATGTTCACTTTACTCACTGCTTATAAGCTTTCATTTAAATTTCTCTACATGAAGGACTGTCTAATATAAAGCATTTACATGGTGCAAAACAATTTTTCACATGAACAGTAGTAACATACAGCCCTTGACTTCCATAGTAGTTTTCCATTTTAATGCTTTGGATCATAAACGTTAAGTGAACAGGCTAGGACAAGGGTTTATGGAGACAAGAGTTTGGAGATGGCAGTGAGGTATGAAATGAAGTTAAATGAAGAAGGGCACATAAGAGGAGGTGTACACAAAGAGGGTAAGGAGGCTCACAGACAAAGGTATGGGCCGTGTTCCCTTTCTCTCCTTACAACAGACTGACAGGTATTTACTTGGAGACCACTGTCAAATGGCCTTCATTTACAGCTCTTTAGCTTAACATGGAGTGGAAGGGAAGTCACAGGAGTGGAAGGAAAGCCACAGGAGTGGGCACTTCCAGTCTGTTCAAGTCTCTAACTCTCAACCCCATGTTATCTGCAAATTAGGAGATGGGCTCTGTGTATGACCCAAAGAAGTCATTAAAAAAGTTGAATATCACATCACAGATAAAAATTAACACAAGACGGACCAAAATGTAAATATTAAAGCTAAAATTATAAAACTCTCATAAGAAAATGGGGACATTTTCATAACACTGAATTTGGCAATGTTTTCTAGGATACAAACCAAAAGCATGAGCAACACAGAAAAGAAATAGACAAATTGGACTTTATCAAAATTAAAAACTTCTGTACAGCAAATGAAAATACCAAGGGTGAAAAGACAATTCTGTGGGTTCACAGGAGAAAATATATGCAAATTCCATGTCTGATAAGGGATTAGTATACAGAATACATAAAGAACTCTGACAACTCTTTAACACCAACAAAAAAACAACCAATTCAAAAATGGGCAAAAAAAAAAAATTTTTTTTTTAATTCAACATCAAAAAAGTGACTCAAATCAGAATTGGAAAAACAGAAATACAGTGTAAATTAAGTTAAAGAGTATACCAGAATAAAAGAAGAGAACAATTAAAAGAGAGAAAACACATAAAGACAAGAAATAAGATAGAAAAGATAAAATAACTGAGAAGTGGATTTTTTAATTTTGAGAAAGGCAGAAAAGAAAAATAAACAAGAAAAGTAACTGCAGCTGCAGCAGTTGGAACTCATGTAAAAATTATCACAGAAAGAGTGATCAACTGGGTCAGTTACAAAGGTAAGGCAAGTAAGAAGTTAAGAAATAAGGCGGAACAGTTGACAGTTCTGGAGGTGCAGTGTGGCATGAGCCTTACTGGGTTGAGTTTACACAAAAACAATAGAAAAAGTGGATAACAAGTGTAAATAAATCATTTTTGCCAAATGGAAATGAAGCAAAGAAACGGCACAGTAGAAAACTCAGGGTAAGTTCAAAGGAGTGTTCTTTGAGATGAAAGAAGTAACTGCAGGTCTGTATATAGATGGGAATGGTTTAGAAGAGAACAAGAAACTCAAAATACACAGAAGAAAGAGGAGAATTTCTGGGCCCATAACTCTGATTTTGGCGGAAGATATGGCCGTTAGAAGATGGATTTTAGATAGTAATATGCTTGTTCACCTAAAGTGAAAGATGAGAAGCATAAAATATGGCAGCATATATAGGGAAGATGGTCATGTAGTGGAATTCTGCAGAAATTTTCTTCTTTCAATTTTTCAATGAGGTCACCAGCTGAAAGTGGGGATGGAGAGAGTTGCCGGGGCTTTGAAGAGGGAAGAAATATTAAAAAAGAAAGATTTCTGTAACTATGTACAGTGATGGATGTGAATGAATTACACTTACTGCAGTGATCATTGAGTAATATATACAAATATCAAATTGTTATTATTGTACACCTGAATATATTACACGTTAATGATAACAATAAAAATTACAGTAATAATTAAAGATTATGCCATTAAAAAATAAAACACTCTGAGAAAGTAGGAAGGGCACCAGGGGAGGACATACAGTGCCCACTTGAGGTTCACAGTCATAAATTTAAAACAAGACCAGTCACTGTGGTTGTTGATCAACTGCACAGGTGCAGGCAAGGAGGAAGGGGAGTGTTAGATTTAATCAGGATTCTTGAGGTTCCGTCAAGCAGGTGTTGCAAAGCAACATAAGAGCAACAGAAGAATATAGGGGTAAAAAAAAATTATAAGAAATGATTGAAGAATGTAAGCAACATAAGGAGAGGCTGAGGGCATTAGGGGGTTGTAAATCCTGGTGGGGTACTTCCCTCACCTGCACAAATTCCTCAACAGGGAATATTTCTTTGTACCTTTAGTGCAAAGTGCAATATTGGCTCATAGATGTTCAACTTATGTTTGCCAAATAAAGAAACATGTTTGATAAACAGCGGGTGCATGCTCACAAAATTGTGATTAAACCAATTGGTTTCTGAAAGCTTTTTACTCCACCTATTCCCTCCAAGGAAGTGCCAATTTGCTTAGAAAAATATGGTATTTTTAAAATGAAACACATTTTCAAGTAATATATTCAAGAATCATTTACCTTATTTTCAGTTTTCTGTGACATAATATGGACTAGAACTAACTTGTTATTTGAGTTACAGTTGAAATTTACAGTGTCTCTTATTTTTAGTTGGGGTATTCTTTATGTAGTTGGTAATCATCAACATAAAAAATAAATTCTCTAGTCAAATTCCCAAATCCATGGTTATAGAAAGTCAAGGTGGAAATGGAGAAAAATAAATCAGCACCAATACATGATAGAATATTGATGTATTTTAAATCCCATGCCAAGCAGTCTAGATAGTTCTAACACACAAGGTTGTAAATATTACTGAACAAGGCTATTTGCTACTGAACAAAGATAAATCCAACACACTCAAAGTTATGGCCAATGAATTCCAAACTGTAACTTTATTTTCAAACATCAATCCCATGTTTTATGGCACAACCTAGAAATCTGACTTTGAAAAGGATCAGTCAGCTAATAATACTAAAAATACCCAATAATAAAATATAAACATCACTGAGAAATTAAAACAAATATAACAGACAGCCTACTATATAATTACTGAAGTATGACTATAAGTTTTTTTAACGTATGGAGATATATTTTTTAAAAGACTAAAAGAGAACACTACAATACAAAAAAGTAATCTTATCTTTCTTTTATGTATTTTCCTATTGAATGCTATTTTTGGATGTTTTTAAAATTCTGTAAACAAGCATGTGGTGAAACAGTAAAGGCTATATAGCACTGGACAACGGCCTTACATATGGTCATCACAGATGAAAAATTCTATAGCTATGTTTTACCATTTTGGGGTTCCCAGGTGGCGCTAGTGGTAAAGAACCTTGCTGCCCATGCAGGAGACATTAAGAGACTCAGGTTGGATCCCTGGGTCAGGAAGATCCCCTCGAAGAGGGAATGACAAGCCACTACAGTATTCCTGCCTTGGAGAATCCCATGGACAGAGAACCTGGTGGGCTACAGTCTGTGGGGTCACAGAGAGTCTCACACAACTCAAGTAACTTAGCACTGAAGCACAATGTGGTTAAGGATCAGAATTCTGGCTATTTCTCATAAATCTGATGTGAGCACATTAAAATGTCTTTTCTCATTGTAGTAGTTAAAAACAAATTGGCCCAAACACTATCTTATGTTAAAAAAAAAAAGCGACATTTTCAGTTATGAAATAGGGGTATAAATGAAAATTAACATAAAGGTTTATATAGAACTTCATAAAAAAGAAAAATGTAGAAATCATAAGAAAACAGTATTTTTCTAACTAAGATAGATATTATTTTTCTTAAGAAAAATCTGCTTTCTGGAAAATGTTTCCTATCAAACAAAACTCAAACAGCTCCATACAAAATTTCCTAAATTGCTACTGTAATGAACGACTGCCAGTGAAAATAAAACTATTTTCATGAAACTTCATGCATAAATCTTCACTTCTAATTGCACAACTCAAGTTTAAATTCAGAAATCAAGCTGGAGCTCTCCCAAGTAACAGGAAGACAGTTGTAGAGCTGATGAGGATTTGTTGAGGTCCTCATCAGATTAGCTTCAGATGTAAAAGAGCGGCAAAACTCACAATTTCTTATTCATCAATAAGACAGATTCTTTGGGTATTTATTATTCCAGAGAGAAATGGAAACACTAGAACAGTGACTATAAAAAAATAACTGCTTAATCTACTGGAGTACAATTGTTTTCTCTGTGATGCTGGAGTCTGTAGAGATCCACTCTACAGGTCTTCATCAAGATGGTAAGTTTTCTTCTTTTGAAAGTCCGCACCATACACATGCGCCAGTTGTCAGGAGCAGATGACAGCCTTCTCACTAAGTCAAGCTTGTCTTGTTGGACTAGGTCTCCTTTTGCTTTTTTATGTTATTAAAAACTTGAATGCCTCAATTTAGAATCTTCCCTTTCTCTACCCAACCCTCCATCTGCTTCAAAGCACAAGTACCAAACATTCTTTCTATCCTCTAAAATCCAAGTGCTCCTAAGATAGGATTACTCTTTCCTTTATTGAATCTTTTCTTAACAAAACAAAGTAGTAACTTAACTGCAGAATAATTTCATGAATGTTTCAATTTTTATCTATGCCTCTTCTATTTAATGAGATAAGTAACAAAATAATCAAGTCTGTGTTACAGTTAAACTTGGAGAATGCTTAAATTCTACCACTGGTCACAGAATTAAAGTATTTTATAAAGACTACTAGGAAAACTGCCTCATTATATAACCTAGCAGAATAACTAGAAGGAAAGAACTGGAAACAAATAAAAAAACATAAAAGATGATATATCTCAGATTATCTATCTTGTGGGCCTTACACAGTAGTTATTAATTTTCACTGATGCAATTTTTCCTTCCTAATTTTAAACTAACATATTTAACATTCACATCCTGGGTCAAAGTGGAACTCCCTCTACATCTATATTTAATAAAATCAAAATGATTAAATATTACAGACAGAAAAATATTCTGATAGCAGCTCTGTAATCTCAACTATCTTCCTTTGAACATGATACTAATAGTCAGCCCTTCAGGTGAGGAAAGTCACGCACCACAGAGACAGCACAAGAACCGACAGCCAAAAGGAAAAATTACACACGATGTTAAAAAGTGGTATCTGGAGAAGCTTATGTTTCATCAGAACAATACTGACAGGCATTCTTAAAATCCAAAACTTTGTTCATCTTTCTGGTTAGAAGTAATAAAGGAAAAAGTCCCAAACAAAACTCCTACACATTTCCTTATAACTTAACTGCTATTTTCTTTCAAGCTTCAGAATGGAACAGAACTGCACTATTCTCAAATTAGGAAAGGTAATCAGATTACACATGCTTCCAAAGCTTCCTACTGCTGCAAAAAGACAACACAAATTATACTTTTAAGAAAGAGAGTGTATGTTTTTAAGAAACAGACACTCTGGAGATGATGTTTTCTTAATCAAATTCCAAACCACAGAATACAATGTTAACATAAATCATGAGAACTGTATTCCTCCTTGAAATAGGCACACCGTGACACCACCACTGAAAACTTCGATGGCAACCTTTTCAAAAGCTACAACTCTTATCACAGGCTACTTCAAATATAGTATCAGACATTCCAGAATAAATAAGGTTTTTCTTAAAGATATCTAGATGCTCAGATCCCAAAACTAGCTTGCCAACTTTGGATAAAATTCAGATATTACCAAGGAAACTTGTATAGGAAGAAAACTCAGTCCTGCTTTTCAGTTCCCTAGGTGAATAGAGTTGGACCATGCGCCCTATTTCAGTCAAGCAGACTTGCTCAGATTTCAATCATTGTTTCAAACATAAAAATTAATTTCTGAGGCTTCTGAACAAGATGTAATGCAAGAGCTGCTAATGCGGATATAAGGCCTTCCTGAAATAGCTAAAGCTTCCTAAGAAATCACAACTTCAAAATCCTGTCTACTAAAGGCAAGAAATGTGATGATTTAAGAAGAAAACTAGGAAGAGGTTATCTTGGAAAGGTAGACGAAAATGCAAGAGAGCCAAAAGCCTCATAATTGGCTTGTAGACCTCAAGAAGCTCAAATGCCTTTTAACTTTTAAAGAAAGTTTTGTATCATTTTACCAACAATGTTGCCCCTGTTAATCTACATGCATAATATTAAAATCAACTACACAGACTTTACTTTAGTTTTCTAGACACTAAGGATATCTTTGAAGTATTGAAAACAGTAAGTAGGAAGTCACTGAGAGAGGTATTTACAAGCCAAAACTCCATGTTTTTTATATGGTATACTACAACCTCAATTGGAATACTAATAAATCTGTAATTTGTTAAATTTTAAAATAGAAAATTACTGTACAAGATTTTTTAGGTAGTAATCACTAGCTAAAACTCAAGTTACCTCACATTCCATCCGCAGTAATGCACCAAGTAAAGGACCTCTCCACCTTCGACATCAGAATCTTTAATACTAGCTTCATACATTTTTTGATTTTTCCCTCGTCCATACCGCACTTGGACTTTCATGCCTGGTGGATAGCACTCAAACTCCTCTTCCTCATTGTTGTCATCATCCTCTTCATCCTCTTCCTCCTCCTCCTCCTCCTCCTCTACTTCTTCATCATCTTCCTCTTCCTCTTTATTCGTTTCATCTCTTGAAAGGTTTAAAAAACTGCAGTTAATAAAAGACACTTCATAAGCTTTTCAGTTCCAAACCACATAAATTGATAAAAATCGTGGTGTGATTGTTCCGGGAACAGCAGGTTCCAAGCGTATGATATTCTCTGAGTTTCAATTTAATATTAAAAACTAAAACTGTATGAGATGACCATGGATGATTACAGAAAGATATATTCAGAGAAAATGAAAACTGAAAAGTAAGTATATTAAAAGAAAATGTCCAACAGGCAGAAGAACAGAAGTTGTGCTGAACAGCAAGAAACTAGCTAGTAAGGTCGACGCTAACATTTTCCTCGTGTTTTATTGAAGAAGTTTTTTACAACTTAGTTAACA
Source organism: Aepyceros melampus (assembly GCA_006408695.1). Lineage (NCBI taxonomy): Eukaryota > Metazoa > Chordata > Mammalia > Artiodactyla > Bovidae > Aepyceros > Aepyceros melampus. The sequence goes on along the minus strand of SJXQ01009234.1, from coordinate 85,007 downwards.
AAAACAAAAATCATCGTAACTCAGCCATTTTTTGACTAAAAAATATTTTTCATTCAAATATTTCCAACCTCCAGATGTTTAAACAAGTTTTTACTAGCCAATGGCTAGTTTTAATAATTAAAATAATTTCAACTAGATTCTCTGAAGTTGTATTAAATGAAATATTATTTAACCTTTTATAGGAATATCCTACTAAGTTCACATTAAAATCACAACAAGTTTTCTCTTTCTATTCTTCTAAACTTCAACACAATTTCTGCTCTCTTTTCTCCATATTTACCAAAAGTCCTCTTCTATCAATTCTCTCAACTTTAAAGTTCTGAGGAAACTGGCATATGAGAGACCAGTTGCAAATATGAAACTGAAAGTCATTTGCATTCTAGAAGTAGCAATGCAACCATTCTGTCTTCTCAATATCACGCACTTTCTAAAACAATCATATTCATTTTATATTGATCACAAATTTGTATTCAATAAATTGGAGGAAAATCTTAAATTATAAATTTTCCATGCACTAGATTTATTTTTTAAAAACTTTAATTATTTACTCTGCAGTATGACTATCCTTATTACAACAGTTTGCTCTCAAAAAGAATCCATCACTTTATAGCTGACAAATGAATAAATGTCATAAAACAGAACCATAAGATAGCTAAGTAACTAACCCTTAAAAGTTAATGGGTATAGTATGTAGATAAAAAAATCTTCCTCCACTAATAATTTTAGGTTTATATTCTTATATGCAAACTTTTTAGCAATAACATACTTTATCATTCCTAATTACACAATTATGTAGGCAACAAAAAATAAACTACAAATAGTGTCACAACTAGAACTGTAAGGCTTTTTTATTCTCCTACCCCTTTCCTTCTACACAGTGAGCCAGCAGGGACGGAGGGACGCTTAATACACTCACGAAATTAAGTCTGAGTTCACAAAAGTACCAAATGAGTCAATCTTCTCTGAAATGCATCACAAAGTCTACAAAGATTCTTAAGAATTACTCTTATTTTAAAGACTTGTTTACAGTCAAATTGGTACTTAAAAATTAAATGAATCCAGCTGTAACCTGAGATAAAAAATATGAATTCTACTACTGAAAATCTTAACATTTCTATAATGAAAAAATTGTAAGTAAGGCTGAAATATCTAAGAAACTATCAGAAAGGGTGAAATATCTAAGAAACTATCAGATAAACTGTTAACAACTTTAACTGACTTATATATATGTAATAAACATATGCAAAATTAAACCAGTAAGGCTTTTTCTGAAAGAATACTGCTTGTTTAATCAGAAGATTGTATCGTTGCTCATCAGGGAGAAAAGGAAGCATATTCTGGTAGATACAACAAAGACGGATCATACACCAAAGAGATGCACCGTATGTCTCAGGATCACCACACAGAACATGAGAGAGACGCACCGTATGTCTCAGGATCACCACACAGAACATGAGAGAGACGCACCGTATGTCTCAGGATCACCACACAGAACATGAGAGAGACGCACCGTATGTCTCAGGATCACCACACAGAACATGAGAGAGACGCACCGTATGTCTCAGGATCACCACACAGAACATGAGAGAGACGCACCGTATGTCTCAGGATCACCACACAGAACATGAGAGAGACGCACCGTATGTCTCAGGATCACCACACAGAACATGAGAGAGACGCACCGTATGTCTCAGGATCACCACACAGAACATGAGAGAGACGCACCGTATGTCTCAGGATCACCACACAGAACATGAGAGAGACGCACCGTTGTCTCAGGATCACCACACAGAACATGAGAGAGACGCACCGTATGTCTCAGGATCACCACACAGAACATGAGAGAGACGCACCGTATGTCTCAGGATCACCACACAGAACATGAGAGAGACGCACCGTATGTCTCAGGATCACCACACAGAACATGAGAGAGACGCACCGTATGTCTCAGGATCACCACACAGAACATGAGAGAGACGCACCGTATGTCTCAGGATCACCACACAGAACATGAGAGAGACGCACCGTATGTCTCAGGATCACCACACAGAACATGAGAGAGACGCACCGTATGTCTCAGGATCACCACACAGAACATGAGAGAGACGCACCGTATGTCTCAGGATCACCACACAGAACATGAGAGAGACGCACCGTATGTCTCAGAATCACCACACAGAACATGAGAGAGACACACCGTATGTCTCAGAATCACCACACAGAACATGAGAGAGATACAGGTGATCAAACGTTTAGAATGTTTTAAACAAAAACTAACTCTAAACTGTACATTACATTATTAAGCCAAAACTATATAGGACTGAGGGCTTCCCTGGTGGCTCAAGGGTAAAGAATCTACCTGCCAAGGCAGGAGACACAGATTCCATCCCTAGGCTGGAAAGATCCCCTGGAGGAGGAAACGGCAACCCATTCCAGTATTCTTGCCTGGAGAATCCCATGGACAGAGGAGCCTGGTGGGCTATAGTCCATGGGGTCCCAAAGAGTCAGACACGACTGTGCGATTGAGCACACACGCACACACAGCACTGAACACAACCGGCAAATGCCAATAATAGCTAGTACAATCCTACTTTCAGTGGTAGCCAGGGCAATCTTTTATGTAATCTGGAATAAAAGCCTAATACTCTGTATTAATTTTTAAAAGCAATTAAAAATTACAATTCCTCATTTAATATCAACCTCAGACACAAACCAAATGAGTCACTCAATAACACACTGAACTACAAAGAGGCAAACAACACAATTACTGGCTATCAGCCGAAGCAAATATTCCCCCCTCCTTCCCTTCTCAGTGGCAAAATCAGAGGTAGATACATCAAAAAGAACATAGAATGCCAAGAAAGAGAGCCTTTCAAAGTGTAAAACGTAGCTAGTATACTAAGCGGATGTATGTATTACACACAAACATAAACACAAAACACACACATATTACATGAGTTATCTTTTACATTTTGGGAAACCAAATGTATCCACGAGGACTTTTTCATCTGAACTCACAAATATCAAATTTTCCAAGTTTGATGTCACATTCCTTACTTACAACGGACCAAAATTAAGAACAAAATAACTACTATAGGTTATTAGTACCTACTACGGGCCAGGCACTGAACCAGACATTTTACATAAATTCAGTTATTTAATCTTACACACCTGAACTATAAAGGAAGGACACTGAAAGTTCTTGTACCAGCTAATTACTTACAGACAGTTTATATACTAAATATTTATACGTTAATTCTTTACAATCACAAAGTTTTCTGTTGCACTGATCTAATAAAATCCAGAGATCAGTGTTGGATATTTCTAACCCATAAAGCTTCTACAGCAGCCACATCAGGAAAATTTGTTTGTGGTATGATACAGTTATAAATATCTGCAGTAAATAAAAAGCCATAGGAATCTTCCTGGTGGTCCAGCGGTTAAGAATCTACCTCGCAATATGGGCAACGCAGGTTCAATTCCTGGTCAGGGAACTGAGACCCCACAAGCCACGGGGCAACCTTGCCTGTGTGCCACAACTGCTTAGCCCAAGCTCTGGAGCCCAGGCACTGCAGCTAGGGAGAAGCCTGGGTGCCACAACTAAGACCTAATGCAGTCAGAAATAAAAAGTTAAATTTTAAAAAAAGTGTATGAAAATGTTAAAAATTTAATAAATAAATACATAAGCCATATAGCTGAAGAATTCAAAAAATCTACAAAATATAGCCTATACCATAAAATAAGCTGAAGTACCAACGTGAAAAATTAAGATAATTATTAGTCACAAAGAGAAAATGTAGGCTTATTACAGGGCTTCCACACGGTAAATGCTCCAGAAATAGATGCATATTTATAAATCAGATTTTTAGGCAAAAAGCTAAATCCTTACTAAATTTCTTAATAGCTGACATAGTCTTCAAGTAGTAGCAAGAGTACTTCAAATATACATTTAACACACACAGAAACATAACTAAGTATCATAAACAAACACTTAAACCAGATTCATCTAAAGCCAGTTTTGTTTCATTTTTCCATGTTTATTTGCATGTTGTCGTCAAAATTTTAGAAGAACACTAAAATGGCTCAGTCAGTAAAGAATATGCCTGCAATGCAGGAGACAGGAGTTCAATTCCTGGGTCGGGAAGATGCCCTGGAGGAGGAAATGGCAACCCACTCCAGTATTCTTGCCTGGAGAATCCCATGGACAGAGGAGCCTGGCAGGCTACAGCCATGGGGTCATAAGAGTCGGACACAACTTAGTGACTAAACCACCAACCACCACCAAAATGAGCAAGAGATTTTAAGCAAAAAGATACTTACTAAGTTTCTTAAAAGTAGAAATAATTTCCAGTATCACTAAGGAGTACTTGAAATACACATTTGTACACAGAGAGACATATATATTACCAAGTGTAATAAACACATTTTACTATAGTCATCTAAGTATTGTTTTTTCCTCTTCCTTGCTTGTCTGCATGCTGTGGCCAAATTTTAGAAAATATGAAAATGATCAAAAAATATATAGTTGTACTTATTTAAAAGAATTACTAACAATGGGGATGTTTAGCTTTTCTTTAAGCCTCGGAAACAAGATGTAATGCCAAGAATCACCTATAAAAAGCAGGGTCCACTGTCAGTACAGGTATTCTTGATCCATTGCCAAGTAATTCTCAAACTGACCAAACCAAGTAGATGCTACTATCACATAAAATGCAATATAACAATTTTGACTTTTTATAAACTAAGTACTAGCACTTTTCCATTCTTATTTTTTGCTTAAAAAATGATTACAACTCTCAAAATCTATACCCAACGTACCATCTACAACACACTGGAGAAGACATCTTCCCAAATTTGTATTATCTAGTTATAAAGCAGAGGCTAATGCAATAACAACTGTTTTTCTCTAGCTCAAGATTTCGTTAATTCCCATGATGAGAGCAAGAATAATGGATCAGAAATGTGATCTTTTTCTACAAATTTGCATTAGTAGGGTCTCTGAAGGAGGCAAATGCTATCTGCATAATAAATACAAATTAAAATCACTCATTTATTTTGTCAATCACATGTAGATTCATAAAAACACACAAAGAACAAATTATAAGAATTCATTCAAGCTATAAAACTCATCTTAACCAAAAACAGACTTCTTACCCAGATTTTGCTTTTTCTTCTTCAGCTTCTACCTTTATGCTGAGGGATTCATCTGCTCCAGCTGTATCATCATCTTTATCTTCCAGATTTTCATTTTCTTCTGTTTTTTTCATGTTAACTTCTTTTTCCTGTTCAGATTGTGTAGGCATAGATTCTAATAAATTCTTTTTACTCCCCTAGAAAAAGATCAGAGGAACTAAACCAACAAAAGTAAAAACTGTCAACCTAATTCCATTATCTAATTACTAGCACAGGAGGTACCAACCAGTACTAACACTGAGAAAGTTATTTTAACAATTTTCTGCCATTCCTAAAATAATGGCAAAAATAGCTAATGGCTATTTCAAACACAAAAATAGCACGTAATAAAGAAAATGCATGAACAATAAAATTTATAAGATAAATTAAATAAGGAATCTTTAGAGAGAATGGAGAAAATGTACCAGAGAAAACAAAGGACTATTAACAGTATCCTGTTTACCTGAGAGGGCTGAGTATTCTCCTTTCTTTCAATACCCTCTTCAAGAGGCTTTTCTTCTTTTGGTTTTATATTCGCTTCCTCTTCAATCTTTATTTCTTTGATTTCTGGTTCATTTTCTTCCTTAACTTTTATTTCCTTTACATTTTCACACTCCTTACAAGGCTTGTTAACAACTTTCTCTGGCAGTGCCATCTGAAATTCAATATTGGCTGACCTACAGTACTCTCAAAACCATATAAGTATCTGGAAACATGAAAAGAAGTTATATTTGGGAAAACATTTCGAAACGTTATTGTGGAGCTGTGGTTTTTAAAATATGTGTTCACTTCTAAGTTCTCAGATACTGAGCTACCTTAATATTCTAGCTTATTTTAATTCAGTTCTTTACAATCTTTTTACTCAAACAGAAACATTTTTCAAAGAAAAAAACTTCATTTAAAAAAATGCTAAAAGTGAAAAGAAAGTTATCATCTTAAATGTAGTAACTGTAGTAATAGGAGCAAGTAATAGCATCTATTTATATGTCAGGTACTGGACCTCTGAGTATATGTAAAATTTCACTAGCTGATCAGACTAATATGAGACAAAAAGTATTATCTCATTTTGTAAACAAGAAAATCAAGGTCTGAAAGAACAAATAAGTGACCCAAGCGCATTAGCAACAAAAAACTGGTAGAACCAGAATTCGAACCTGGGTTTATGTGACTTTAAAACTTTGACATTTTAACTTCTACACAATACTTTCCAAACTTGCCTGAGCACAAAAACTTTATTCACAGATTATCTCACAGATCTAATATTCATGGAAGTCAGTCCTGAATATTCACTGGAAGGACTGATGCTGAAGCTGCAACTCCAATATTTTGGCCACCTGATGCGAAGAACTGATTCATGTGAAAAGACCCCAATATTTTGGCCACCTGATGCGAAGAACTGATTCATGTGAAAAGACCCCAATGCTGGGAAAGATTGAAGGCGGGAGAAGAAGGGAACGACAGAGGAGGAGATGGTTGGATGGCATCATCAACTCAACGGACATGAGTTTGAGTAAGCTCCAGGAGTCGGTGATGGACAGGGAGGCCTGGCGTGCTGCAGTCCATGGGGCCGCAAAGAGTTGGACACGACTGAGCTACTGAACTAAACTGAATATTCATGGGCTACACTCTAGAAAATGCTATTATAGAGTTATTACTCTAGTAAACCTTCCTCGAAATTACTAGCCTCAGTTATATGGTAAATTCCATCCGCTTTCTAGGTAAAATACTATTGAATATAGCTATATCCAGTGCATGGACTTACTTTTTATAAGCACATTTAACATTGTATCCTGCAGCTGAATTTAAGACAGGGATTCCAAGATCTTGGTAGACTTGTTTCCAAACAGCCCCGCTTTCAATCTGAAAAAGTAAAATGAAAGTTCAAAAATTAAAAGATGGGGAATATGATAAACTTTTGATAAATACCAAATGTGTATGTTTGTGTGTATATATTTATTATGTAGTTCTGTATTTGTTGTTTCTAGTCTCAAGGAATGGAAAATACCAATTTTGATAAATTCTAAATAAAATAATCTGGTTTTCAGCAATGTTTTTAAGTTAAGTTTTGGTATTCTAACAAATCTCAGAGAATTATAAATGCTGAAATCCTACGTCATTTGACGTTTTACCTTTTGGCCATGCCTGAAGGCATGCAGGATTCCAGTTCCCTGACCAGGGATCAAGCTTGCTTCCCCTACAGGGGAAGTTCAGAGTCTTAACCATTAGATAGCCAGGGAAGTTCCCGTTTGACATTTAAATAAACCCTGCTATCCTGAAAGATGATGCTGTGAAAGTGCTGCACTCAATATGCCAGCAAATCTGGAAAACTCAGCAGTGGCCACAGGACTGCAAAAGGTCAGTTTTCATTCCAATCTCAAAGAAAGGCAATGCCAAAGAATGCTCAAACTACCGCACAATTGCACTCATCTCACACTCTAGTAAAGTAATGATCAAAATTCTCCAAGCCAGACTTCAGCAATATGTGAACCGTGAACTCCCTGATGTTCAAGCTGGTTTTAGAAAAGGGAGAGGAACCAGAGATCAAGTTGCCAACATCTGCTGGATCATGGAAAAAGCAAGAGAGTTCCAGAAAAACATCTATTTCTGCTTTCTTGACTATGCCAAAGCCTTTGACTGTGTGGATCACGATAAACTGTGGAAAATTCTGAAAGAGACGGGAATACCAGACCACCTGACCTGCCTCTTGAGAAATCTGTATGCAGGTCAGGAAGATCCC